>CM056994.1:176818327-177203327 GCA_029891345.1 Dryococelus australis | reverse complement strand
TGACGAGGAATCGGTTGTGGCAAAAGACCGTCGGGTGCAAATGGGAAACGACGTTGGCGGTTATTGCGAGGAAGGTTGGATAAAGTAATCCATTGGATCGACTGAGTACCAGTTTGGATTTGAATGTATCGCTGTGTATTTCGTCGTGTGTTGATAGAGAAACTGCTCACAAAATTGAAAGCCTAAGAGGTAGTGACGATGAGAGTGTAATTACCGAGACGTACGAATTGTACACAGTCAGCACGATCGAGACAAATTTTCAGTTTGAAACCAACCAGTTGGAGAACACTTTGTTTAACGAGGAAAAACTGAACTTTTCATCCGACATCATCTTTTTCTAGTACGCATTGGGGAATGCCGAACATCAGATTCCTTTTTACGATTGTGGTTTGTACCCCTTTAGTAAACATCAATTGTATGAGATTGATAGTTTCGAGGAGATGATATGACAACCCGACATTAACTCTGATCATTACAAGGAAAATTTCATGCATGCACTCATAGATGGTTTATTGGCTGAAGATTCAAACTTTTTTTCCATGGCCTACACTTTCTACGCGTGTTATTGGAAAGCAAATAATATCGAAATTAAAAACATTAACATCGTGGTTGAAGTAAATGAGTGGCGGAACAAGTGGATTTTGGGTAAGCAACAACGGTGATGGCAAGATCAGCATAAACATAAATATTCCAAAAATAGTTCGAAACAAAGTAGAGACGATGAATATGGTGATGAATGTGAATACGGCGGATATGAAGACTATCCTCCACGAAAACGGTTATGTGGACCTGCATCATCGGATACGTTTAAAGAAAATTACGACTGGTTCGTGTTTATTTTATCGGAGATAGCGAATCGCGGTTATGTGACGAGTGTGTTGTCATTGCTCGTTCGCTACGTCGACAGTAAAAATTGAATAATATAATTCGGATGTGTGTTCAAGTTTTACAATCCGAACCGGTATGCAAAGTTCATCTTATGTGGCTGGTGCACCCACGAAAATGCAATAAATCACTTGTACGTGGGATTCTACAAGACGGATGTTCTTTACTTTTTGCTTTTGTCTTTATATGAAGGACTTCTCGACTGTACTAACCTGTTCAAAATGTACAAATACGTCATATTTGGTGAATCCAACAGTCGAGACGGTGGTGATGGTAATGGGGATTCGTCTTCGAATAAAAAAAAGAAATCATCAGCGACAGCTTGTAAGGTGACTAATTTCTACTTTTTAGACATTTTATTGACGAGGCGATGTGGCAACTTGGTGTTGTTTTTCGGCAATGGAAAGTTTTCGATCGTTCGCGAAAGCGAGTCTTCCTTTAAACTCAAAATACAAGAGTGCGAGGCTGTTCTCGACCATCTAGGTTACCAAGTCTTTGGTGATGGGTTTGTGTTTAACACATTACTAAATGTATTTGAAACAGCTTCGCCTTCCCTTACGTGTCTGGTGGCTATCAAGCACCGTTACGACATTCCAAAACCGATAATCACCGTGGTTCATTTCCCTCATGTACAAGACCTGTGTTTCGACATCTACCTTAAATCATCACATTTCTTATCGCGGTTGCAATACAACAAGTTGATAGTGATGTTACTCTGCCCGATCTTTTCAAACATAGTGGCAAAGCAGTATGCATTAATCGAACCTGATTTCAAACTCCTGGACTACATGTATGAAAATTTTGTGGTTACATTCAATGATTTGACTCTAAATTACAAATGGCCTCCAACACTCATAGAAAACTTAAAGCTTATTACCGGCACCAAATTGGCGATTTCCTTCAAGATATTTGTGTACTTACTGTATATTTTATCTCAGAAATGCGCGGCGAACCTGAAACGAGTTACTCCATTTATACATTCCATTTTTGGACAACACATGCCGAAACTACTCGGTTTGGCCAACTTTATTTTCGACTCGAAAAACATTCTTCAGTTTTGTGATCTGTAAAAGAATTGCATAAGAAACAAAAGTGGGGTTGGTGGTAGAGAAGGAGACTTGGACGATGAATATGATCGTGGCATGGAAATTGATGACGATGATGAAGGAACGACCACGCCGTTCAACACTTCGCAATCTATGAATTCTTTTTATGCTACAATCGAGAAATTTTTGCGTGTAAAGCAAAAACAACTCTTTGCCGATGATAATGCCAAACAAACTTAAAAAAAATTGTGGCTACAGCTTCCTTGCCGATGGACTCTGCGTTGTCACAGCCAGATCGTCCCGAGTCCAGTTTTAGAATATCGCCATTGTCAAATCCAATGTCCGCAATGGGTGATGGAAACGAGCCGCTCGATAAGGATAATTTCGGATTTGTGGTGCAAAACTTGAAGTTTGGAGATGAAGGGCAAGTCAAAACATCTATCGAGTTGACCGAGTTCGAGGATGGGTTCGTGTGTAATGTGTTCGTCATCTTTTCGTGGTTGTTGCTTATGGGGTTTCACAATTCTTATGTGGATGGACCTTTTTTTGATATTTGCATGAAAATCACTTCGAAATTTACGATGATATGAAACAACTTGTTATCGAACATGTTGGCCAACCCATGTACATGAATCACGTAAAGTACATTACTTTGTGAAAATTCGCGAGTTCACCTTCCTGTTCACATTGAGCCAAAGATTGAGTGGTTTACAGTAAGACTGGTACGGGAAAAAACATACTTTCAGATACTCTTTTGAAGCTAAGCAACATGGGTATCCCGAGCCATCCCATATTGAATTTGATCAAGATCCCACACAATTATCACGATCCCCTATCAGTTGCCCTGAGTCACAACACGTGTGTATGCATCGACGAGTTGGACTCATTCAACACCAGCCGCTTCAAAGTGTTTTGTAACACGGGATGTATGCCCACGAGGTTCAAGTACTCAAACAAGTCGGTCGAATTACCGATAACTGCTAAACCAATAATTACCAGACAGAAAGTGCTTTTGGTCGTGGACATGGCCATGATGGTTCGATTACTTACCATCATGAAAAGTTTCCAATACGTTCAGTTTAATTCCAACAACCTGCTAGTCGACCACTTGCTCGACAAGGTGGAACTTGGTAATTACAGCAAAGTGACCTCTATTGGGCGGCATATTATTGACTCGACGTGAACCAGAATTCACACGAGGACAAGATATGTTGGGAATTCACCTTCTCAATACGATGTTACTAATCAATTTGTTTTTTTTTTTCTTACTAAACAAACAGGCCCGTTTCCATGACCAAGTCTTCGTACGTCGAGGCAAAATATCAAGAATGCATGCTGAATTCACTCATCACTTCGAAATTCTTTTTGAAGGTAAAGGTACACGTGGCCAACAAAAAATTGTCGGAAAGGCGACTAAAGGAATTTACGCAAATGTGGTACGAAAATAATAAAAGTTTGCTTCCCAAAACCAAATTTAATGATTTTTACCAGGAAGTTTGCGAAGAATTAGACAAACATTTTGATACATGTGATATAACCTACACTATTCTATTGCCTCTACCAAAAATGTAATACTTTTGTAATTAAAAAAATAAAAATTTGATTTCATAATATTCCAATTTCCTGTATATTCTTGCCAATGAGTGGCTCGTTATTGGCAGAACTCTGTTAAACAAACACACACGCGCGCGCACACGCACACACACACATATATATATATATATATATTTATTTATTTATCGACCCGATACAGAGCAATGTAAATAACGTACATGAATTTTTTATCACATTAATCAGGCTTTTATAACAAACATTTATTATATATTTCAAAACTCAAGCTGAAGATAGCCGAAGATCGATTCAAGCTTAATGTACTAATATACCTAGATTGTTGACACCAACACCCTTTGTAGAGGTGGATTACCAATACCAACATCTGGTACAAATACCATCATCGAAATGATGGCGAGCGTACAAAGCGATCTACTCAAGCTTAACGTACTGATATACCTAACTATTTTTGACACAACGACCTTTATAGATTCGGATAACATGTAGAGTCTGGTACAAGTACCATCATAATGGTACACGGGAGTATGAAACAAGATGTTCTCCAGCTAGTACGTATATATTTTTTTAATATATAAATGAAGTGTTGCTTTAATTATATTTTTGTGGGTGATAAAAAAATAATGCAAATGTTTACATTACTTGGAGCACGAGTTAAAATAAAACAATATTTATTATTAAACTTACCCCCTTCCCAAATGCTGTCCTGGGATGAAGAGTGATGTTTCCACATTCAGCTCTCGTTGTTGGCTGATTTTTTTTTTTCCATCAGATTCTGCCCCCATATAAGCTAAACCGACAGGAGGCGAAGTTCGGGGAAATGAAATACTGTAGTCTGATTGGTTGTTGCCGAAAAAAAAGGGGGGGGGGGTTCCAATTATTGGCTTTGATTATGACGTCATATAAAAGTGTGTGTTGTAACCACAGTTGTTTATTCCGTCCAGCTCTCGGCATTGACTGAAGACTTTTTTCCATATCTCTCTGCCACGAAGGCAAACTTTGAAGAGGGGAAGGGAGGGAAAATGAAATAGTGCACTCTGATTGGTTGTTGATAGTCTGAGTTGGTGAAGGGGGGGGGGAGAATTATCGATGGTGGTGTTTTCTGGTATTATCGCATGGTACTGAACTAATTTAACCATGGTCCCTACATACCTTATTAATATTCAAACTTTATCATAGAAGATTAACTTTGAATACGAATTACCTCTACAGGGCCCAATGGAAATGTTTGTTCAGTTCCATGAAATTTTACAAGAGTACTCCACAATCAACAATTCTTCCCCTTTTTTCACTTTATTGATCAACCAGAGTACACCGCAATCTCACTGGTGTTAGTTATTGTGCACTAGAAGACTGACCTAAAAAAAATGTCCCACACTACCTCTGTGTTGAAGACTGTAACCATCTTTGGCTGGAAATGTCCAGTGCAGGTGAATGTCTCCTTCATGTCTTGTTTGCACAGTCGTTTTCCTTGAAGAGAAACCCCTTGTGATTCACGTCACTGGCACATGGTTGCGCAATTGCTCCTGGTGTTAGTTGGTGGTGAGGGTGCCAGCACATTATGTTTCTTCCTACAACGCACAGTTACAACCAAATTTTAAAATAGAGTAAGTGGGACTTTGTAAACATAAAATATTTGTATAATATACTAATGTCCAGACACATGGGTATTTTTAAGTGTAAAAAAACTGAAAAAAAAAGAATATTCAAGTTTGCAAGTTCCCATGTGGACCTCATTAATGATAAAAGTTCAAACTTACTGATATCCCAATATGTGGGTAATTTTAGAGTGTACAAATATTTTAAGTCCCATGTGGACCACTTTAAATAATGTTGTCCTTGTGGGAGTTTAAACATTAAATTAATTTACTTTTACAAATTGAACTTTACACTAAACTTAATAACAAGATTTTACTTACTGCTACTTACCTACAATACAACATGATGTGGCACCTATAACCCAAAAGCTATGATGGCTGACATGCTTTCTTGAGGAGAGAGCCAGGCTTTGCCTTTGGGAGGCTTTCCCCCTAGCACCAGAGCCTGGTGCGAAGATGTACAATTTCAGTAAATAAGTTATCTCATATTTAGAGGAAATAAAAAATAACTTGCGATTTATTTTATATGAAAAATATTTTGTAAACAAACTATTAACATTACGATTGGTTGGAATAAACAGAATACTAATAAACTAATAAAATTCATGTAAATATATTTTAATTTATTTAATAAATGAAAGTTGTATTAATATTATTTTAAAATTTATTTAAAACATCTTTGGTGATATTTCTTGGTGGATATATTATGCTACTTATTTTCACATTGTAGCAAAATAATATTTTACTACTCATCAATGTTGCCAACTTAGAAAGAAATGATTTCACTGCAGTTGTAATAAAATTCCGCCCTACACATTGATTTTTTGGTTTTATTATTATAATTCTGTGAAAAAATGTACCCAGTCTAAATAACAAAGTTTGCAAAACCAGAAATATAATTAATCTCGGAAAAACTAAGAAAATGGTGAACAACACACATACATATTAATATAGAAATTGCGAAGTTAAGGAATAAAATTCTGAACATTTATTGTGTAATATAAACATAGTGGTCCGAAAATTTTACATGAATTATTGGAAATGAATTCACATCCAAGAAGGCAAGTTTCTCGCTGCCATTAATAATGAAAGACTTCTAGTGATGCGTTAGTTAGTCTCTTCATTCTCTGTATATCAAGAGGGGTATATTACCTTTAGTATTAAAAAAGCTTAGAGAGTACATTATATATATTTATAAAATTAAATAATGATTCTTGTGTACTTATTAATTTCCAGTTATTTGTACATGACCCATAAAAAAAGTAGAATTTTTTTATAAACAACGACAAATGCATTAAACGTATTCTTGTAAAAATATCTACTTTGTTTATAAGTAAGGGAATGATTTTAATGAATTTAATACTTTATAGTTAAAATTCTAGCACTATCTTTTGGCAAACATATAATTGTTATTACAACAACATATATTCCTTTTTATTGTAAAGAACATTTTCAATAAGCAAACTTGTTTTAACTTGAGTAGAATGAACTAATTTACTCTTTATAATATATTATATTTCATTAGGATAAAAAAAATTGAAATTTTTTTGCATTACCTTACATCATCATCAGTGATAAATTACAATAATTTAACTAGGCATATGTGAAGGAATTATAATATTTATGCAAAATATCAGGTCATGCCCCCTTGTTACCATTATTTGGTTCAGCAAAGACTTATATTTATAAATGAGTTGACAAATTTACACTCGTTTCTGGCAATCACATGACATGCACCTTTTCAGTTTTCAGTGTGCGCCAGGGAGGTTATTCTATGTTATTTGTTTTGTTTCTTCTCTTTATAAAATTATTTCGGTAATGTAGTTTGTATGCTTTCGGTGATGTAGTTCGTGTATCACATAATAGGTAGTGGTAAACTGTAAATAATTCTTGGTAGTTTATAACCAAAATACTTTGTCTTGAAAATAATTGAATGAAAATTCATATTCTGATATAAATACAATCCACAAGAAACACGACGGTGTCTAGTTTGTTGTTCGCCACTTATTTTATAATCTGCTTATTATAAATAACAGAGGAAAATGCTTGTTTGTAAATAGCTTGCAGAAAAACAGCAAATGGTTCATTGAAAAAAATCTTCAAATATATAATAACCAAAGTTATGTGTGGTCTCTCTTATCGACGTGCATGCAAATTTATTTCAACTTAGTGCAAATGAACCTAACACATATTTATGTGTAATACAGCATACATTCAACCGAGTTATATAATATTATAATATCGTCAGCAAAATTTGATACACTCGAGAATGCGAACCTTCCAAATTTTTCTTTAGGGTTTTATATACCAAAAAAAAAAAGAAAGAAATACATTAAAAGTTACATTTATTTTTTATATATTTACATATACAATACACAACAAAATTACAATAACATTCATTTTCATAATAATATATACAGTGGTTTTTTACATTGGTATTCCTCCAGTATACATGTTTATAAGACTGTCTTTTCCTTCTGTCGAATTGGTACACATCCACTTATTGTCTTGTGTTAGAGAATTTTCCACAGAATAGTGCATATTAGTAATAAGATTTATATGATGCCCATGGTCAAAAAACTTTTCAGTTAAGAGGGAGAAAAAGTATGGCAAAGGAAATACACTTTCATCGTCCATTGAAAATAACTTTTTACCATTGCCATAGGAATTTACCAGATCCGAAATATCGTCTCTGCTCTTTTTACAAAATAATTCTTCTTTGAAGACCTGCTTCTGATGCACCAAAAATGAAAGATTATCAATTGCCTTCACCATGGATGAATCTTTTGCTGTAGTTGATGTCGGCAAACAAAATGGCAATTTCTTTGCATAGATATTAGTTGAGCAAAACAGTAGAACTGCTGCAAAGTACATCTTTGATCTTGCTGGTGCCATCCTGCTCACTTCACCACACGCTTTGTTATGTTGGCTACTGAAACTGTCCACATATTTATAGCTGGGTGTGTGCTACAAATTAAAAAAACACAATCTGTGTCTTTTTTTAAATTATTATTTTAACATTCTCTTCAACTCGGTGGCAACCTTTTAAAACTGTTTTATTTGGTTTTCATAATTTTTGAACACATTCAAAATGTTAAATTTAGTGGTATAAACAGGCAAAAATTATTTTATGATATAAACGGGTTCACAGTCTCGCCATAAAACCGCATCGGTTGAGTCTTCCGGCACAAACAAGTCTGTTGTCGTTTGCCGGATTTGATCATCTGAATCGTAATTTACGTCCCCTGAATTCAATTTTGGCATTGTTTTCTCACCATATAAAGAGATATTATCAAAATTTTAAATGAAAATGAAAATGTTATTGTCACATATATATTGCATTGTGAATGACGATGGCAAATGTTTTAATGTGATTGGCAATTACACTGTTATAAGCTAAAATGTTTCTTTTTTCGTCAAATTTAGCCAATTGTGGTGGATATAGTTGGTTAATATGAGAATGACCCCTACGTCTACTTGCCGATTTCATACACGTATCGAACGAGGCGTAATAATCTTTCCATTCCACCCACAGAGTCTCTACATCCACCCAGTTGTAGTTCATGGCTTGAAATGTTTATTTTTTTTACTTACAGGAAGCTATATAGGTATCCATTGATAAAAAAGGAAGGAAAAAAACAATTAAAAAGAAGGTTGATAGAGTGAGGAAGTGGGGGAGCAAAAAAAATCTCCTATGAAGCCAGATATATAATAATGTGTATTGCTGCTAACGCTACCACAGTTTCCGAGGCACTCATACCTCGAACTTCAAAAGTCAGCACAGTCTACTGAGTCTGGAAGTCTGGATTCAAAATGGTATGATAGAAAATTCTATGTAAAAGAGTTTATTCGCATACATGAAAAACACGGAGCTCTTTGGAACAGAGATAAACAGGTGTATAAATGGGCAAATGCATGGTACAAGGGATTTCAAGAATTACTTGCATTTATCATCGAGTATGGAGAACATGATGTAGACAAATACACCATCAGTAGACGGATAATGTCTTTACGGGATTCCTACATAAGGGAGTGGAAGAAAATATAATATGCAAAGAAGAATAATTGTGTTCGTGAACTAACAGTGTGGTACTTTAATCTGATTAAATTCGTTCAATCTAAAGAATGGGGAAAGATACATTCGACCGCGATGGGGGTGGAAGCTGTGTGGTGTGTAGCTGTGAACAACACATTCTTCAAACATGGAATGATGAATGACAACACCATCTATTTTCCCATGTCTGTCAATGATGAGATAGTGGACAGTGCTGTCAACACATCTGTCAATGATGGGGTAGTGGACAGCGCTGTCAACACATTTGTCAATAGTGGGGTTGGTGACACCCCAGTCAATACATTAATCAACTGCGGGGTTGGTGAGGTTGGTTACACAACCGTCGATACATCAGTCAACGACGAGGTTGGTGACAACACAATCGACTCGTTCCGCAACAGCGAGGCTATGGACAATGTAATCAATGCGTTCAACAGTGAGGTTGGAAACAATGCAGTCGTCACAACCAACACACCCATCAATCATACATCTGACACATCCTCAAGTGATACACTCAATATGTCCATCAATGGTGAGGTTTTTGACATATATATTTTGTTATGAAATTGAAGAAAAAAAACTCATAGGAATGGAACCTTCACAGAAGAGTTATTCAAAATCAGTTATCAACCATGTAGTAGATGTGGGTTTGTCTAAAGGGTGGTCAATTCGAGCCAGATGTAGTATTCTACTTTAAAAAATAACCTCATATGAATATTGTCTTTATAACATCAAATAAAACAAATTTAAAAAAGTTTTTACTTGTATTTTTTACAATTTATTTTCATTTCTTTTATGAATCATTTGCCGTAAACAACACATTCACTAAATTCTTTTCGAAATCTCCCATTTGCAATATCCAAATAAATGTTGTGTTCTGTAAGATAAATATTCAAAACTATCAAACCATTTTTAAACAATTCATTGACTGTTTTTGTGAATGTTTTTAATGGAAATCTGAGGCATGACTGCATTCAAAATTGCATGTTTGAGTTTTAAGTAATTGCATAGGTATTTACCATAATGAATCTAATACATTTCGGGCCGTGGCACATTGTTTATTTTTTGTCTCAGTGGTAATTTGGAATACTTTTCCAAAGTCATGTATTTATATGCCTGACAGTCTTCGGGATCGTACCGTTTTCTTACTGCCAATATAGGAAGAACCGAGACCATCAATGTACCTTTGACGTGTAAATGATTTTTGAGACTAACCAACTTTACATTTTCGTACAATTCCGTCTGATTTACCAAATAGATGTAGTTTTAAATGGCAAACAACACATTTTCGAAATTGAGGAATTTTTTCCAATTTATAACAGTTGGATACTTTGGTCATATTCGCAAAGAAGAATGCAAATGCAGTGACATATTTGTAGACTCGTTTCACGAAACCCGATGCATTGCGCCCGTAGCCTCTATGACCAATAGAACAAAGTTTCAACACTTCTTGGTTTGGATTACTGCAAAACACACTGTAGTTAATCAGTTTTTTCAACTGCAAGTATTTTTTTCTTCACTAGTGAAATAGATGCGAGTATCTCAGTGTCTTCGAGAACGATACCCCTTCCATTATTATATTCCATTATGTTAATTTCCTCATTTATGAGTTCGATAAACCTGTTACTGTCCAATTTAAAAAAAAATTGTAAATTGATACCCATCGGTATCTGCATCAAAGACCATTTCGCGATAGTCTCGCGGGATTTTTGCAAACAACTGCACGGAGTTTCGTCTTGTCATACAAAATCAGTTTTTTATTTGCTTCCAGATTAGAGTAGGTATCGTAGGAATCTTGGCGAATGAAATATACCAACTGCATGAGCTCCCCTTCCATCAGGTTGTTTATTGTTTCTTTGTGATCGCGAATCGCATGCAGTAGATACAACACGGGTGTAATTCGACATTAATGTATGAGAAGTTTGCGTGAAAACAACGTCGTGCCTATACCTACAGGAATCCTGGCAAACTTGAAAGATAGAGTGCCAAAATGCCCGTAGGTCGAGTTGACCGTCATTTTAAGCGAAAGTTGCTTCGCATCCAACACCGAGTCCTCTAGATTCATGTCTTGAATCCTCTTTTCAGAGATTTTTTTTATTTAATTTTTTTTTTGCATTTCAGACTTTAGAGATGTGATTTGCTTATTAACATAACAGTTTTCCTGCTGTCGAGTAAAGACTCTATAAAGTTTATAGTAAAGGCGTTGTGGCATGTCAGAGTAAAGGAATCAGAATGTGCGTATCGCCAGCCAACGACTCTAGTTCCACGACGGAAAGTATCACCTTCCCGATAGGCTGGCCGGAATACATCATGTTCGTATATTCCGAATAATTTTGGTTTTCGTCTTCCGTCATATACAGAGAAATTACATCATTCCTCAGTATTTCATCGAATGTGTCGCGGGATAACTGAGCATGTTCAAACACTAGATTCAATGCTTTGGAACAACAACAACCGACGGTAGATCTGGAAAGTTGTTTGTTGATGATGATGTTTGGGTGGAAACTATTGACATCATATTGAATATCGTTCCAAAAAAAAAAAACAGTGATTTGCAAACACCACGGCTCTAGGATATTCTTTTTTCGTGTACTTGAACTTTGGTTTGGTGTAGATTGGTCTAACGTCCATCGCGGACGTTCTTTCGGCGAGCTACAAACATTTCAGATCGGGCATGGCCAGTAAAATGGAATCATTGCTCTGGTATCCTGGTAACATACCAAAGAATAGCGCATGATACAGGAACGCATTTGCGATCCGGCGAGAAATGGCACTCATCGAACTGTCTTCGAGACCACAGTTAAAGAGATTGGCGAATTGGTTTGTGAAAATTGCCAAACTAAACTTGTTCTAAAGTCCGACCACGGCCACGCAATCCCTCTTGTTGTAAATTAAAGCCTGCTCCATGCGGTATAAAACGATGAGTCTGCATTCGTTTCACCTGTAAGTTTACACCACACGCTACAACAAATGTACTCGGTGTGGCGCACTTACATGTTTGCATATTGAGCGTTCACAGCATCAAAATTTATTTGTTCTAGGGCTCGATTTGAAAGACATTTCTCATACACTCGTGACGAAAGTCATTGTCTGTGATGGTGTCATCTAGAATATAATAAATTTGCAAAGGGCAGAGTTCAAATCGATTTTCCTATACTTTTAGGTCATATCGTTTTAAGGCAAATTCCCCAACGACAAATTCCCACTCACCAATTCATTTTTTTTCAAGATTGTCAACGTATCGAATATGGTACCATCGCTGTGAAAACAAATGAGCGGAGCTATGGCTAATTTTCCAAGTGCTACAAATGCTTTTATTTCGCGTTTCATTTTGAGAACTCGCAAGCGATTCAATAGGAATTTCAAATCGTATTCGATAGTTTTGTGGCCGACGAAATAATGCGGGTAATTTTGGTATCCCATTACCATTTTAAACAAGTATCCCTTAATGTACCAAAAAAGAAAATTAGTAATGAGATCCTGTTCGTATGAGAAACCTTGGATCCAAATTCATTTCGCGGGCAGTCTTTCATATTTCTTCCACATTTTCACGTCGAAATCATCGGGCATGCCGCGACATTTTAGATACGAAATTATACTTACTTCGACATCCAGATACTCACAATAGAGTACAAAAATGAGCAGTTCTTCTGGAGGTATACCCCCAGGGGCAAGTCTTCCTAATTATCCACACCGGTCTCGATTTCGAAGCTCACGACAGAAATGTACTTGTACAGACGAGTGTAGTCATATGACGTGTCTAGGATCAGATGCTTAGACTCGGTGACTGAGTACACACCATTTGCACGAAATATATTTTCCACCATGTTATTACCGATCCCATATTTCGGTCTGCGAAACTTTAGTTTTGCAAGATGATTCAGTTTTATGGATGAATTTTGCAATATCCTCTCTGAAGTGACAGTATCGATGTACAACTCTATTTGCAACATGAAATGCACATCAGTCGACTGGATTGTAAAGTAGTATTTTTTTTTTTACTATTATTTTTCACGAGTAATTTGTAGACCGTGTTCAAGTTACTCGTGGTGAGAAATTCAGTTTTTACCAAATTTTAAGAAACGTGCAATGTGCTTGCCACATTTTGAGTCAAAATTTCTAGCAACGAGTTTGAATTAGTTTCCAGAGAGATTGTCGTGTCAACGATTGAATCGATATATGGTTCATATAACTCAATCAGTAGTTGGCACATTTCGTGTTTCATGTTTTAAGCTACTAAAAAGTATATCGAGAGGGGGTAAGACAAGATTTCTTGATGTCTCTTCGTCGTTTTGACATCGATGCCCACCACATTTATCTGATTGTTGTAGATGAAAGACCTCAATATAAATATTTTATTTTGTAAATTTAAAGAATGTGGAGGGCTAAATTTTTTTGTATTGGAAATATTGTATTGTAAATACAATATACAATCCAGAGTATTGGAAATATTCAAAAATATCTACAACAACACAGAACTGCAAACTTTGGACGAATTTAAACGGTTTTACGTGTATTTTGGCAACAGTCTCTTGGAATGCATTTACACTCGCGAAAATGACGATGACAAAGACTCTGACGAAGATTTCGAAGAGGAATTTTACACTGATCTTAATAACAATACTTACATTCCGTTAAAGTTTTAAGATTTTCGGGCCAAGTTCCCAAACACCACACTCGAAGACTATCTATACGTCAAACAACTGTCGTCCTCTCGCACTTTTGAAATTAACTCGAAAGATCAACTAATCTTGCTAGAACAACTGCTACTTTCACAATAAGACCACCGAGGGAACAACGACTTTTTATATACCTAGTTGTAAACTAAAAAAAAATAATAATGAATCTTGTTTCCTTTGCAGAAAACAAAAACGAAATTAACAACCAACATCGGCTTTCGCTCACGTGCAAGTACAAAATGGCATTCACGAGTCATCGAACAACTGCTCTCTGATTTATGATTCCAATCATACCATGATGGAACATGCATATAATTCGACTGGAATGACAAGGAACAAACACGGCAATCCTCTATTCACGAAATTGAAATTACACAATATGTTTGTATACGAATGTAATCGCAACTCTACCCGAGGATCGGTCAACGTCTCAATACTGCCTAATGCTCTATCTTTAAACGAATACTTGACATCGCCGTTGAGATTTATCAATTTAGTTGATAGCGTACTCCAATCGGGAGACTACATATACAACCAGTTTAAAGAGTACATTATTGCAAAAAATTTAGCTGATGTATATTTTGTACCTGAATTGGAAAACTTCGATACCCTTTTTTTCAGACCTACTTTTTTCACTCTTGCTGTAGAGTAATATGCTGCTAGTTGGAGAAGTGTATTCATTCACTTTGCTCGATATTTGTGAGAGAAATATTAAAACTGAGTTTACAAGTTCTGTAAAAACAAAAACTGCTACGTCGTGCGGCATGAGATATTTTGTCAAACGACCAGCTCATAATTTGGAATGTTCAGTCAAGAGTAACTGTGCACACACTTTACCAAATGCAAGTGACTTTCAATGTGTTCACGTTACCGCAAATTCAGATGCATCGGGACAAATAAGCACTTCTCCAAATTCACTAATCATGAATGCGATTTGCAATTGCGTTTTACAAGCTCAGATAGAAAAGATTGGAGAAAAGGCTACAGCCAAAGTATACGAACATTCTTGTTATTTCGTACCTCATTTGATACGAGCTTTTTACAATGTGTTTGGCCGTTCCAACAAAATGCATACTTTATTTTGCTCGCCAAACAGTTTCTTAAAATCAGTTTGGTTGATTGAATTTAAACACTTTATTCAGCTTCAAAGAGACAGATGAAGGTAATGTAAAAAATAAAAAATAAACAATGTTTTTAAATTAGTAAAATTTATCTTCAAAATAATACAATTATAAAAAAGATTACAAATATAAAAATATAAAAGATTACAAAGTTAAAAAAATAAAAGATTACAAATATAAAAAATAAAAGATTACATGTATAAAACAACATAATTTAAAAAATACATATAAAATTAATTAATATTTATCCGGGGGTAAAATTTACAGTGGGAATTTGGATCCCTCAGGTTAGGGTATATAATTTTAGTGTAGGTTTTTAATTTTAAAAAATCATCCATGCTTTTGTAAATAATGCACTTGAAACACTTCTCCTCCCACACTGCTCTCCCCACCATACACCCCCTACACAGCTCGAATTTAGCTAAGAGCTGTGGTTGGGGTTGGGGTAGTGATTGGGCATGTGGGTGGTAAGGAGGGAACTGCTTCTGCTGCTGGGTCTGTGGCTGGACAAGGCAGTCGCTGGAGCTGCTGCTGCCATGTGAGAGGCTCCTGTGGCTGGGAGGAGGCCAGCCACTGAAGCTGCTGCTGGGCAAGGGACAGCTGGGCAAGAAACTCCTGTGGCTGGACGAGGGACATCCGCTGAAGTTGTAAGAGGAGCCAGTTTATCGCTGATAAAGTTGCTTTGGGGATCCTCTTTCTCGCCCTTTCCCCCAACATTGGCTGGTGAACGTGGTGTGAAAAAAAAAAAAAAGAAAAAAAAAAGAAACCTGTTAGAATCTGTTTTACCCTAAAATTAAACAAAAAAACTCTAAAGTCAAACAAAAATTTACCCTTAAACTTTTGTTTCTTCCGCTTCTAAGGATAGCAGACTTCTTACTTTTTTTTTTAAACAAGATTTACACTTTTGTGTAATATTACATTGACAATGCTTTCGTGATTTTTTACTATTTCTTTTTCGTGAAATTCTGTATTTGTGCCATACTTCCGAAACTCTTTATACTCCTTCCCTATTTTATTTTGAACCTCTGGAATGCTTCCCAATTCTCCCCTTGCTTCTGTATATATTTCTAATTGTAAATGGATTTCCTTTTTTGTACTGCGGTGTATGAAAAACCTATCATACATATTTCTAAATATATCCCCCATTTCTTCAAATAACCCATCCAACTCTACCTTATTCGCTCCAACAACTTTATCCATTCTTGTAAATATAAAAAATTAACAACCGCAATCTTTACTGTCCTATACTTGCTATCCCTAGTACACTGACTCTAGACTAAAGTGCGTGGTGTTTATATATGTACCAAGTAAAATTTTTATTTCGTATTTCAGTGTAGTGGGGAGGGATTATTCTATAAGTGAGTTTTTTTCTTTTTTGCTTCACTCACTCGTATATTCATGTTTCTTTTTTTTTTCTTATCGGTGTATCTGATATACACTCGCTCGCTCAAAGTCATGACTAGTGTTCGTACATGGGCCAGTGAGGCGACTGGCATACATTATTCAACTTGGCCTCATTATTATTCGAGAAATGTCTCGGAGCAGAATAATTTTCTTACGATGCAAAAAGGAGGTTCCTCCCACGTTTCCAGCCCCCCCCCCCCCTAGTGCCCTGGGCAGGAGCCAGAGTATTTTTTTCTCCATGTGTCCTGGTAAGAGCCAGAGTATTTTTTCTCCAAGTGTTCCAATCGAAGCCAGAGTATTTTTTTTCCTCCTCGTGTTGTGGTAAGAGCCAGAGTATTTTTTTCTCCAAGTGTTCTAATCGAAGCCAGAGTGTTTTTTTTTTCTCCTAGTGTTCTGGTAAGAGCCAGAGTATTTGTTTTCTCCTAGTGTTCTGGTAAGAGCCAGAGTATTTGTTTTCTCCTAGTGTTCTGGTAAGAGCCAGAGTATTTTTTCCTCCAAGTGTCCTGGTAAGAGCCAGAGTATTTTTTTTTCTCCAAGTGTCCTGGTAAGAGCCAGAGTATTTTTTTCTCCAAGTGTTCCAATCGAAGCCAGAGTATTTTTTTTTCTCCAAGTGTTCCAATCGAAGCCAGAGTATATAACCAGTGAACTTTGTGACAAACAACATCAACCATCAGCCTATGGCCAACCAGCCGTGTATTGTATGTGGGGGTTGCCAGTGGCCGAGATGCCAATCTTCGAAGCCAAAAAGGCTTCTATCTACGCCGAAGAGGGCATCAACATCGGTGACGAAGAGGTCATGGAGGGGGCGAACACCTTCGATGTTGAAGAGGCAAACGTCTTCAACTTTGAAGAATTTGGCATCTTCAACTTCGAAGACCTCATCGCCCTTGATGCCGAAGACGCCAACTTCTTCAATACCGAGTATGTCATGCTCGAGGCCATCCCCTTCGATGCCGAAGAGGTCATCCCCTTCGAGGCAGCAGAGGTAATACCCCGTGACACTGAAGAGAACATCCCTTTCAAGGCCAATGACATCATTACCTTCGACTTCAAGGATGCCGTCTCCTTCGGTGCTAAGGATGTCATCTCCTTTAACATCAAAGGTATCATCTATTTCTCGGAGGAGGAGGCATGTTAAAAGAAGGAATCTACCTTCGGAACCGTTGGCACCTATGGCATCTTGGGCACCACTACCCTCTGCTGGAGCGCATGTAATGGGAACGGCACCTCTCGCACCAACTATGATGCTGCCTGGAGGGTTTATTCAAATATCATTACAGGTACATTTGCCCTTTCCAGGCATATAATTCTGTTTTAAGACCTTTTATTTTAATAATAGGACTTTTACTACAGTAACAATTACTAATAAAAATAAAAATAAATAATATTTTTTTTCAATAGTGTTTCATTTCTATATTCCATAATATGTATTTATTTCTTTTACAGCTAA
This sequence comes from Dryococelus australis, assembly GCA_029891345.1. NCBI lineage: Eukaryota > Metazoa > Arthropoda > Insecta > Phasmatodea > Phasmatidae > Dryococelus > Dryococelus australis. The sequence goes on along the minus strand of CM056994.1, from coordinate 177,185,521 downwards.
TATTATTGATTATTATAGTCGTGTTATTGGTTTTAATAACTGAAAAGTTTTTTAATGCACCCAAACATAACATTTTGTAAAACCTCAAGAGATATTTAATCTGTCTCCACCACCATTGCCACCTCCATTACTTCAGTCGTCGCCGACAACTGAATATAATTCCAGCCATAAAATATCTATTTATTTTGGTTTCAAAAATAACTTTGCAACCCATCACTCTGTCAGTTTTTGTTTTGATTGTAATGCAATGTCTGTTGACAAATTTAAATGGAAAGAGCTTTCGCGAAACTTGAACGTACATTTTAATTTAACAGTACGAAACACGACATGCTGTCTTTTGCATTTGATGATATTTCAGTAAAGCTATTCAATTTATACAAAAATGACTATGTTATATATTTTACCCTAATAAACATCGTTGACGAGTCGAAATAGACTTTGAATTCTGCTTACGACTCGCGATTGATGTTGCTAAACAACTCGCGATGGATGTGGCTCGAGTCACGGCGATTCCTCTCTTTAAAAGCGCAGTGTTTTTTTGCAATGGAAAACAAAACAATATGGATCCTTTGATGGGAATTTTACGAGTGAATAACGTCTTTACACATTTCGACTATAAGAAATACGATAACTTGGTGTGCCTTCACTCGACTTTCGGCCACTTTAAAGACTCCATCGACGAGAATAGCGTGTTATTTCAGTTTTGTGGTGGCGTCCGAGTCTTGCTGGAAACGGAAATCATAAAACCTTCGGCTCCCCCCTACGACGAAAGTGATGAGAGTGGCGATGTGGAGGATGGTACCCCTATTTTATTCGATAATTATTCCGAGATTGGCATACAAGAACAAAACAAACAATGTAATTATTTCTAAAAAGCAAAACCCTCTGAGAAAAATATTCAATTTATAACTAAGGTAAAAGACAAATACATATGGATAAAATAAAAACGGACAGTGTCGAAAAACTCGCAAAGATGGTAGGTCACCGTCGAAAGAATGATATTTCGTCAATTTTTTGGTAATTGAATATTACAAACAGGTGATGAAAAGACTGGGCGTTATGAACGAGTCTATAGATTTCGCCTTACACAACTTATACTCTCACGAATTTACAAAAAAATTTACAATTAAAGACGAGTTTGCAAATTTGGAAATTTATACCTTTCTAAATCAAGTCTAGCGAAACAAACGAATTTTGCACAAACTCGTCAAACTAAAAACAAGTAGAAAACAAATCATTTCAACTGGCATTTCTTCAGAAATTGTACGAATTGGCTCAAATCAATGCAAGAATTAATCCGGAAGAGTTTTACTAGAAATTACTAAACATTATTCACACAAACAATATACACACGGGCATTTCGTCAGTAGTTTTACTCTATAAGATTTTTGCGATGGTTACCTTCATTGCGAAAATTCCCAATATACCTACTTATACGCTGGCAGACATTATGCGAATCGTCAACGGCATTACACTGAATGAATGGTTAAAACAGACCAACTAAACTTGTTTTCACAGACCACTGTATGAATATTGATCACAAACAAAAACAAAAAAAATACATGTATTACATTGTTTATAACAAAATGGAGATTAAACCACCTTCCAAATAAAATGTAGACTCCCCCCACCCTGCCACCAATGGTTACAAAAAAAAACTTTTTTTGCAATGGTTCCCATATATTGAATGGCAGACATTACGCGAATCATCAGTAATATGGTAACCATGGTGTTTGCAATACGTTATTACGATGAACCCCACGATTTGATCAGTATTTCAACCAAACCTTTCGATCGAATCATTGTAATGTACGGTGCGAATCAGGAACATCGAGAATTGTCTTTTCAACTTTCTTGTGGGTTTCCGAATAATTATCGGTGTTGCATAAACTCGGACTATACTCACGAGTTGGAGAATTATGTACAACACTTCAACGGATCTGAACATTTTACGTATTGTAAACGTCCGGCGATGACACATCTTCAGCATTTTAGCGTTCCCTGCAACGCCAATTGCGAAACGTATTTGAAAACTGTCAAATGGAAAGAATTACATTATAATAATTCTGATTGGCAAATTATCGAAACCATGTACATTAAAATTGCCCGAAAGAAAGAATCACGATGTGGTTATACGTATATGAATTGCGCGACTCCTGGGGAGTCGAAAAATTGCTCTGTAGTAATTGAAACCATGGAACGACACAAAAGAAAATAGCATGTTACTAATTGTGATCAATTTAGGCACATTATGGTATGTAAGGATCCAGTACATCCCGCCAAATGATTGCGGAGTGAACATGCAAATTGCCAAAATTAATTAAAACAACAATATAATGTATTCAGTAATAAACACGAATGGATGAAAATTATACAATATTACCAATTGAAATAAAAAAGTAGGTTTTTTTTACCAAAATAAATTACGACTTTGTTGTGTGTTTTTTTTCTCTCGTTTATTCGATTCTCATTCAGTTTGTATAGTTTTGGCGAATATCTAGAAGTTTATCACTCCTCAAAAAAAATTACAACTTCTTATTATATACGTTTTGTTTTAGGTTGGCCTGTTATGGTACAGAGCAACTTACTATTAGACTTTAAATTCTTTCGAAATTTTTTCCATAAATTGTTCGTTTCCCTTTCATTGTTCTATGATTGCCTTCACTATAGAGTCGTGCTCTCGAATTATCGTCAAAAAAGTCTTACTTAAACGAATAACTAGGTAAATTAACTTTGAGAATATGTTCAAACACCGATCTCATAACATATATGCACTCTGATGTTTTAATTTTTTGCACTCATCGTTCGAAGACGAAAGGCGAGGAAATAACCATAGACGATCGCCAGCTTCTGGCACCGGTCGTTTTTCCCACAGAATATGAACGGGAACATTCGTTGATTGAAATCGTCAAATGGTAGTTTTTCGTTGACGGCTTCGATTTGGAGCGGTAAATAATGTCTGTTTCTATCAAACAGATTTGTTCACAAACCGTGTACTTGGTCTGCTGTAGCTGACTCTTTGGCCCGAGGTCCGAATAGTTTCCGGTAAACGCCATTGCAGCGTCGGTAAAAGGATTTATGTACGTTTAGCGTGGATGCTTCGCTGTCGTCGTGTCCGAGCAGAGGTGAAATGTAATGCTCAAAGATGGCGTCGGGTTTGAAGACGTTTTTCAAAAACTTGAACAACAAATTGTACAAAACATCATCCAATCCCGGTGTATTTTGTGCTTCGGGACTAGCGGGTAAATCATTTTTCTTTTGCAACTCTATGCGTGTATGTTGGGCAAGCGCGAAGGCTAGGCAGAAACCCATCATTGGTACAAAGAATATATGTAATAGCAAGCTTACTTGATCAAATTCAGTCAAGTAGAATCGGAAAATGAATACGACTAGGGAAACCATGTTTACTTGATTGGGTTTTTCCACGAGCCTGAATACATCTCGAGTAAAGTCTTCGATAATTTTCGCTGATTTATTCGTCAAGTAACTAGCAAAAATTTGGTTTTGTTGGTTGATTATCGCCGAATGTTCGCCCATCCATTTTGGAAGAATTTTAAACATGTCGTAAAAACGACTTTTCGTAGAATTGTTTAGATCTTGAACTATGGATAAAATAAAATCAATTTTGAGTTTCGGATTGAGTTTCAACAGAGCTTCGTAGTTGATTATACCATCGAGTAGAAAAAAGTTGATTTTGACAATTTTTATAAACATTTTTAAGTTGTACGTGAAAATGATATTGACGTTTGAAAGTTTGTATTCTCGAATATCCAACAGTTTAATGTATTCGTCGCTCAATATTCCGTATTTTCTACTTGTATTTGAATCGACTGGTTCCTTCAAAGTGTAAAATTTATACAAATCATTCAAGACAATGTCGATAGTAGGAACCATTTGGGTTGTTGTGTCCAATTATTTGATTGATCTTATATATACATATAGCGTAATTAAATTTGTAATATTTTTTTATAAACTCGCTGTTTAGTAAAAAAGTGTGGCCGAGTGGAGAGTGGTCGTTTATTTGAAGAGTATTTTTAGTTTTTAAAAATATATTCAAACACGAATCTCGTATGGAGACCGTTCTGTCGCCATAATCGAAAAAAGTAAATTGGAAACACGAAGTGACCCCGTCTGAATTATTTTTCTCACGAATGGCGGGCCATCTCGTATCTAGTGGCAGGGAATTGCTTGCCTTGTGATTCATTTCGAGATTGGTGATTGCAGCATAATATGAATTTGTAATGTCTACATACCGATCGAATATTCTTAATTTAGCGCAATGAACAATCTTTAAACCATTCAGTGATATTTGTTTACTGTCGTAGACGATTCGTGATTTATAAGAGTAGTTTTTTAAAAATTTTTACGGTAACAACAACACGAAATTCTTTCTAAATTGCCCATAGAGTACTAGTAATTGATCTTCGGAAAATAAATTGCATTTGGACTTGGCTGTATCTTCTACCAGCAAGGGTGGAAGCGAAACGTATAAAACATTTTTGAAATTTTGCAAACTGAATAAAGGAGCGCCTATGAAAAATACACATTTCACATGTTTGTAAAATTCCGCCTCGTCGTAAATTTTCAATAATATTCGCACCAGTAAACCGCCAAAAGAATGGCCCACTATGAAAATTTCCAAAGGAAATGAGTATTTCGATAAGTACTTTTCTATCTATAGTTTTACCGAATATGCACACTGCAATAAACATTTACGCCAGTCGTACGCGGTTCCTTTAATTTTTACTTTAGGAACCTTTCGATATAAATGAGAAATGAAACTCGAATATACAGATTTTCCACACACGGAACATAGCACTTTACCGGGTCGTAATGAATCGTCATTTAATAGTCATTGAAAATATTTACCCGATATTTTTCTGAAAAGAAACAATTTGTTTGGAAAAATCGTAGTTTTAAATTTATTGTCTGCAACTAGCGAAGATCCGTATAATCCCGGCACTAAAAATATAAGTTTACTAGACATTGTTTTACACAAACACACACACAATCACGAAAAATGTTTTTTTTTTTTTTTATTATCTATAAATACTTACATTTACCTACTGACGAAATAATGCATGGATACTAACATGTAGTTGCCGTATCGTGATCTGCGCAGAGTACATATCTTTTTTCTTCTGCCTTCTAGGTCGATGACAAATATAATAAATTCTTCTCACGTAATAGTGCAGAAAGTAATAATGTCGTTCTCACCGCAATGAGACGAAATAAAGTGAGTGAGTTAAAATGTCGGAACTCGGAGCAGAGGTGAGTGTGGCGATGATGTGGTATCACGTGTGACGACGATGGAAGGGAGGAAATTGGAGAAGGGTAATTGAGAAGAGGGGACAAGTATCAAGTATGGCGATAGGGTGAGGAATTAGGTTTTTTTAAATAAAGGAAAGAGGGATGGAGGTCACACTCTAAATATGGTGATGAAATAAAACAAGCTTGTGATTTTGATGGAAGGAGAAGTAGGAGAAGGAACCCAGTGATCCAGACAGTTACGACTCTTCCTCGATGTTACATAAAACCACCGCAGAACCGCTTAGGTAATTGTTCCATATTGCGTATCGCAATGGGAAAACCATACAAACATTCACTGTGTACTATAAAGTATCCATCCCAATTGTTTATTTTGCAGTCCAGTGTCGGCTAGACAGGGCAGTTTCGTGGGAGATTCAAACATGTCACGGGGCAAGATAGTCGAGTTGTGTTTACTTTTGTGCCTGATCAAATACCCTCGACAGCAGACTATAGTGAACGAAGTTATATGCTCGGGAAAGACGGTCGTCCCCTGGTCGAGTTTCTGCCGCCAAGTGTGCATAGACTGGATGTTGATGTACAGGAAACACATCGGCGGGCCGGGAAAAGTGGTCGAGATCGACGAGTCAAAGCTGGGCAAACGCGAGAACCGCAAAGGTCGCAAAGTTCATGGCCAGTGGGTTTTCGGTGGGGTGCAGCGGGACGGTCCGACGAAATTCTTCCTGGTGCCGGTGGAAAGAGGAACGCGGCGACCATGACCAAAACATTCGCGAGTGGATCGCTCCAGGCACGACGATAATTTAAGACTGCTTTCGCGGTTACAGCAACTTGGAAATTGATGGCTACCGTCACATGCAGGTGAATCACAGGCGGGAATGTGTGTGCAGCGAAAAGAGCGGGACGGTAAACACTCGAAACACGCTAAAGATGAAGAGGGGCGAGACATTGCGGGTGTACACTCAAAACATCGAGCGAAGTTGGTGTTTTGTGCGATACAGCATTCCCTGCTTTGGCCAACGGAAAAAAATCTTGGGTCGGCTACCTGGCCGAGTACGTCTGGCAAAAGCATTATCAGTACGGAGAATAACTGCACGCTTTGCTGATTCACACCGCCGACATGCACCATCGTAATCGGTGCAGAGGAGATGGCGACGAAAGCTATCCCAATTTCGACAGGTATCTGTTTGTAACGGTTGTTTTTAATTTGCAGGCACGAACGAGATTGAGTTGCTGTAGCAATTGCAGTTCTATAAAAATGCATCGAGTTGCTCTTGCTATTGCAGTATAAAATTAAAGTGTGATTGACTTGCTGCTTTTTTCAGTTTAAAGAGTGATTGACTTGTTGTTTGATTCAAATCAAAACTAATGTTTAAATGAGTTGCTTTTTGATTCAAGCTTTAATTAATGTTTTATTGAGTAGCTGTTTGACTCAAGTTCAAATTAATGTTTAATTGAGTAGCTGTTTGATTTAAGTTTAAATTAATGCTGAATTGAGTTGCTTTTGATTCAAGATTAAAATAATGTTTAATTGAGTAGCTGTATGATTCACAATAAAATTAATGTTTGATTGTGAATTAATGTTTAATTGAGTAGCTGTTTGATTTAAGTTTAAATTAATGTTGAATTGAGTTGCTTTTGATTCAAGTTTAAAATAATGTTTAATTGAGTTGCTGTTTGATTCAAAATAAAATTAACGTTTAATTGTGTTGCTGTTTGATTCAATTTAAAATTAATTTTTAATTCAATTGCTGTTTGATTTAATTTACAGGTGCCAGTGAGACAGTATATCTGTTTGTTTCAGATATAAAAAAGTTTGAGTGACATGCCATTTTATTCAAGTTTAAATTAATGTTTAATTGAGTTGCTGTTTGATTCAAGTTTAAATTAATGTTTAATTGAATAGCTCTTTAATTAAAATTAAAATTAATGTTTAATTGATTAGCTCTTTTATTTAAATTAAAATTCATGTTTTTTTTAGTTGCTGTTTGATTCAAGTTTAAATTAACGTTCATTTAATTGCTGTTAGATGCAAAATAAAATTAAGGTTTAATTGAGTTGATGTTTGATTCAATTTAAAATAATGTTTAATGAGTTGCTGTTTGATTTAATTTATAGGTGCGAGTGAGACAGTGTAGCTGTTTGTTTCAGATAATAAACAGTTTGATTGACATGCCATTTGATTCAAGCTTAAATTAATGTTTAATTGAATTGCTGTTTGTGTAAACATTCATTCGCAATGGTAAAAAAGCCCAAAATAGCCGAGCGGGTCGTGATGGGTCCGCCTGGCGACGACGGCTGTACTTGCATCTGTTGCATCCGCAAAACTTGGATCTGCCATTTTCAATTGTTGAGGTAAATTTTTTTTTTTTTAATTACATTCATTCGCGATCCCGAAAAGGCATAGCACGGTCGTGTCTGTCATGACCGGTTCGGCCGGCGGCGGATGCAATTGCATACACTGTTGCTTTCGCGGACTTTGTACCTGCCAGCTTCGATTGTTGAGGTAATTTATAAAAAAAAGTGATGGCGTATATATAAAACTTTAAAAACCATATGGTTAAATTTATAAAAAGTGGAATTTTTAACTGGACAATGTTTTACCGTACCCTTTTAGTGATTGTTTATACGTGAATCTTTATATAATAAATGGTTACATTTATTTTTAAAATGTTAATAATTATTCTATGTTCTCTTTAAAGTAAATAAAAAATTATGCATCACGAACCGCGTGTATTTAAATAAAATTATATGCGATAGGAAACTTTGAGGAATAGTTACTTTTGGCACCTGGATACGCCACAGGAAAAAAATGGGGTATTTTACCCTAAATTCTCTTTTCGGTTTGGATACGCTATAGGAAATAATTGGGTGTAGGTCGAAATTTCTCCCCCGACTCGGCTGGATACGCAATTCGAAACAAGTGGTGTGCGGCATCAATTTCCCCCCTTCCCGCTTGGATATGCAATGTCGTCCTTTTCGGTCCTGCATGTTTTGTCACCCGGATACGCAAAGGGAAACTTTTGGCAAAACCAGCCTTTTCAAGGTGCTCTGGATACGCAGGGGGAAACGTTGTATTTTGTTTGGGTTTTTTCCCGGTCGTGGTTGGATACGTAATTGACGGTTTTTTGTCTAGACTTTTTTATCATTGGATACGTAATAGAGTAGATTTTTAAGCTATTTAGATACGCAATACGGAACAATCACCAATGCATCTATGCACACCACTGATGCGGTCGAGGTCAAAAATGAACATATGCTTGACGTATCTGTTGCATTGAAGTTGTAGCTCGGCGCATGTGGGTGTTGAATGCTGTGGACGAGGTGAATAGGCTAGGATAGGGAAGCGTGGAACACGTTTTATTACACCAAATACATATAGTGTTAGTACAAATTCCAAGATAATAAGAACAAACTATGATGTATGCATTAAATAAGGTACTAGGATATACTTAATCATAAGGATCCATAGGAAAGTCCGAATTGTCCGAAGGGGAAATGAGGCTTCATTCTCAATGGCAGTTTTATTCCGTACGGCTGTTTTACAATAAGCGACAAATAGTTTAATGAGTTTGATCACAGATGATATTTCATACAACTTTAAGTTTTTGACAAATGTCCACATTAATGTTTGTACCTGGAAGGCCAAAAAGTGAGGTAGGGGCAAACGGAGCTCAGTAAAGAACTGAAAATGCTTTAAAAGGAAACAATTTATATTACTTTCGAGGTTCCTGCAAAAAAAACTTCCGCGTGTTTGTTACTAATTTCAGACAAAGTTTGCATAGCAATAATACTACATAATGTATGCGCGAGATTGTCCGCAATAAGAAAACCCCACAAACAAGAAACGACACCCTTAGCCAAGCAAGTGGAAACTGCTATAACTTATATCAAACAAGTAGTAAGGAAACTGCGATTGACGCACCCGTCCAACATCTTTGACGTATGACCTTGACCCCAGATACCTCTAACCCCGAAAACCCAAAATATTCCGAAAAAAAATCTTCCAAAATTATTTAAAAAAATTGTATTATAAAAATTTAATTGAAGAAATCGTAAAAAAATATAGTAAAGCAATTATTAAAATATCGTTTTTAAAAATGTCTTATTATATATTAATTTAAAAATTCCGAAAAAATCATAATAAATTATAAAAAATGTATTAAAAAAACTTTTTTAAAAACTATACGCCACGACCTCCATATTGGTAAGTGACTCGACCAAGTAGTATTATTCAAACCTGCCATATTGGTATGCTCTCAGTTTTTTTTAATTATCAGAAAAAACCTTACTAAATGCCATTCAAAAATTAAAAAAAAAACGTAAAAAAATATTTATTCACATTTGTTTCAAAATTGTTAAAAATTTATAGAAATCTAAAGTAAAAAAAAAACTTACATCTCGAGGGGGGGGGGGGTAATTAGTCGCATCCAATCCATCCCCTTCCGGTCACATTCATTCAATCAATTACTAGCTTTAGTTCGACTCCCAGCAGATGATTGACTCTCTCGCCTCCACTCCCCTTACTTATACTCATTCCACCATTTTAATTTGTTTTGTTCATTTTCTTTATAAATTACTGGAGGCTACTATCTTTGTATGCGCGTTCGAAGTCATATTGGTAAGCTCATTTGTTTCGAAGTTTGTTAACATTTATTATTAAATTACTATAAAATGAACTCAGAAAATTTAAAAATTATTTTAGAAAACTTAACTTTCTGGAAGTCACCCCTCACCTATACCCACTCCACCATTTTGGTAGGTGCGTCCGGCAGAAATATTTGTAAGCGATCATTTGTTCTTTTTTTCGTTCATCTATACTATAATACAGGGCACCTTAGTAAATCACCCACTTGTAAAGATAGAAGAAAATGGTTCAGACAAACGTTTTTTGGGGTGAAAGGGGCCATAATATGACGTTAAAAGTTTGGTGTTACGTCGAGGGGTGAAGGAGATATGGGCGTCAGCTTCGGTTTTGTAAATGGGATGACATACTTTATAGCACACACTTTGAACAGCTGTTCGCAGGATGAATTCAAACATGTGTCAAACGTACTAGAAAGGTGAATATTAAAACACATCGTCCCATTTAACTTACTGCGAACAGAATCGCGATATCTAATATCTATATATTTAAAATTAAATTAATTATATATTTACATACCTATACAAAATTATGTATAAAATACAATAAAGTTAATTTTATATTCTCATGTTTATATGTACATATTTATGTATATATACCTTTATATAGCTATACATAATTATGTATAAAATAAATGGAAGTTATTTTATTTTTATGTATTTATATATCTTTATGTATTTATATGTAGCTACACATCATTATGTATAAAATAAATATAGAAAGCCTTATATTTACATATTTATATACCTATACATATTGAAATATAAATATACATAATTATGTATAAAATAAATTGAAAATATTTTGTATTTACTTATTTTATATAGCTATACATAATTAGGTATAAAATAAATTGAAGATAATTTTATTATATATAGCTATACACAGGGGGGAGACACTAGATAGGGCTTACAATCGCGTTATTTGAAGTTAGTACCGGTGGAAATCCCACCATAGACATTTTACAACTAGAATTAATGATTTCATGGAATAGATCGGTTTTGAGTCAAAACTATGAGTGTTTTTATCTCAAACATACTGATTTAACCTACATATATTTTAGGTGCTGATTTAATAAATTACCAAAAAGATTATACATATTTAATCGTTTTTCGCACTGCTTGTGCAAGATTTATTTTATTCTGTTGGTCACATTTGGAGGTAACGTAAATATTTCAAACACAAAGCAAACATAAACAGAACAGGGATAGATTTAATTATTACCGAAAACAGCATTCGGCAACTAAATGGTGTTATTCAAGTAGGTTCTAATAAAGCAATTTTAAAACTTCATTCTAGTACCTCTCAAGAATAATTTAAGCTACCCGGCTATAGCCTAAAAAATAAAAAGAAATATATTTTGTAAATAAGCTATTTTATTTAACATTGAACACAGCGTGATTATTAACTACTTCAATAAAGCATGTTTATTATAAAATAATCATTAAAAAAACTATTATTTCCGTTTTATTATACTAGGTGAATATTTTTCGTAATGCGTGTTTGCTGTTGGTATTAATCCAGGCACCTACCACCCATCCACCACCTCTGAAAAAAACTTCAAACAAAAAGATCGTTACAATATGGAAGTGTCCACTCTTGCCTCCTTACTTGCTCTGTGGCTATACATAATTATGTATAATGTAAATTGAAAATAATTTTATTTATTTATATGTACATAATTATCAGCAAGTTTTTCTTTTAGGGCGAATGAGTATGTGGGTTTTCTCAGAGTTCTTTTGTATTTTTAACATATAAATTTTATGGTGGAAGTTCTTTGGCAAGCACATGTTAGCCTCTACTGTAAAAATATGACTGCAGTTATATAGTATAAATTGACAGTTGACATTCTGACACCATGAGGTTAACATCGATTTGGAAGCACTCTCTCGTCATATCACGAAGGCCTGCATTTGACAACAACTAACATGGAACCGCGACCTGCAACATCACTATCTGATTGTAGCTAGTGCCGATTCTGTGGTTGAGTTTTCACATATGGCCAAAATGATTGTCGGTATGAGAGAACGACCTGTATGAAGTGACCTTTTCGCTCGATGAAACATTATGACATTGGTCCCATACGGTTTGTGCAAGGCGATATATTGAATAAACATGCCGAGATTTGCAAGTATTCGCCTTCTGGAAGTCATGAAGTATTGCTGTCAATACATATTGCTGTATCGATGGGTACCGATTCAACAGTTGATTAATATGAGGTAGTTTTGTTAAAGATGGAATGAGTGCAGTAAGCGTGGTGGTGGCCTGCTAAGGTGCTGCATTGCTCAGTAGAAAGTCTAAGTTATGCATCGACCAATGGTGAAGCGCGGTGGGGGACAGCTTTAGTTATAAGCACTTTTATTGCAAAATTCAAATCAAGTTTACCCATGGAGCAATGGAATATGTCAAGGGGCCTTAATATATGCTTTTTAAAGTGAGATTATTAAATATAATGATCATCTTTCAGCCTTTGGAGGTAATACTATATTGTTTTATTTTTTAAAAGGGGGAATTTATTGTAACTTGTGATCTGTTTTATTTTAAAAAGGGGCAATTTCTGTAACTTGTGACCTCCATTCTCACACCACAATCAGCAGCACAATTGCAATCAGCACTCAGCAACACAATCGCAATCAGCACCACATGCACTACATATACCACAATCAGCACAAAATGCACCACAATCAGCACTGCAAACACCACAATCAGCACCACATGCACCACAATCAGCACAACATGCACCACATCAGCACCACATGCACTACAATCAGGGGTCATTATTGGTTGTTAGGTGTCAATGGGCCATTAGGTATCATTAATGGGTTGTTAGGTATCATTAAAGGGTTATTATGGGTCATTAAAGGGTAATAAATGGGTCATGGGTCATTGGGCATTGGGTCACGTGTCAAGGGTTTCTGGGGAATCTGTTGGAATTTTTCGAAAATTGTTCTCGAATTTTTGTTTTCAAGATAATTCTAGGTTATGGGGTCGGTCAAGGTTACCCACATCCAATATGGCGGTAGTAGTCCATAACCTGATGTGCTTGTTGACTTGTATGCATTTTTCTCGAGGTTTTGTTTTCAAGGTTATTCAAATTCATGGGGTCAAGGTAAAAGTCACCTGCACCCAATATTGTGGTAGTAGTCTTGTTGACTTTTATGTAATTTTGTCCCAAGTTTCAAGGCTAAATTAAGGTCAAGGGCTCCATATATATATATATATATATATATATATATATATATATATATATATATATATATATATATATATATATAGAGCGAGAGAGAGAGAGAGAGAGAGAGAGAGGGAGAGAGAGAGGAGAGAGGGAGAAATAGAGAGAGAAAGGGGGGGCTTCTAATCTGGTGGTAGTGGTCTGTAACATAATATGCTTGCTGAATTTTAGGCATTTTCTCTGGAGTTCTGGTGTTCAAGGTCACCTGCATCCAGTATGGTGGTAGTAGTCACTAATGTAATATGCTTGCTGACTTTTATGTATTTTTATTGAGTTTTGGTTTTCCAAGTTATTCAAGGTCATGGAGTCAAGCTCAAGGTCACCTGCATCTAATATGAGAGTAGTAGTCAGTAACATAATATGCTTGCTGACTTTAATGAACATTTTCTCGAGTTTCTGCTCCAAAGTTGTTCATGTTTATGGGTTCAAAGTCCTGGTTACCTGCATCCAATATGGTGGGAGTAATCTGTAGTCTCATATGCTTGCTGACATATTTTTCTTGTGCTTTGGCTTTCAAGGTCATTTAAGGTCACAGTGTCAAGGAGGACAAGATCATTGGCTTACAATATGGTGGTAGTGGTCTGTAATGTAATATACTTGTTGACTTTTATGTATTTTTCTCAAGTTTTTGTTTTCAACAACATTCGAGGTCATGGGGTCAAGGTCAGCTGCATCCAGTATGGTTGCTACACTGGCTGAGAGCACCCAGATGGCTGACTGGGTATGTACCAGGGGATGTAGACCTGCTGATTAATTTATTTGGTGAGGAGAGGGAACCTCACGAAATTTAATTTTTTTTAAATTAATCTCTTAAAACTGTTTAATAAACATTAACATTTTTTTTGAATATTTGATTTCTGGGGTCAGAGGTCAAAGGTCGTGGAGTCTCAGTGCTGCTTTTCTGGTTTGTAGTCACTGATTCGTCTTACCTGCTCTGGGGAAAACTGGAATTTTTGGAGGTCTTTTTTATAAATGGGGAAAAAGGGAAAATTTTAGGGACACTTAGTTGATTTTGAGGGAAAATGGGAAATCTTTATGGAAAAAAGGGGAGGATATGGCGGATGGGTGATGTCACAACATGGTGGATCCCTGGTGCTTGATTCCTGTGCTAAGTGCCGATATGCCGGAACCTACATAATCATTCTACTGTATTATGTAGTTTTATGAAGTTTTGTGTACTATGAAAATAGTTCTAATAAACAGATTTTCGAGTTTGTAAACTGTCTTTATTTCAGGCTGTAATCATCTGAGAGGAAACAGGGGAATTGCTGTTTCCTGGAGTTGGGAATAAATTCTGCTGTTTTTGTGACAGAAACTCCTTCATTGACACGAGTATAAGACCATGCACATACTACAAAACATGGGCTTCTAATGAAGTGCCAACAGCAATGGAGCAGGAAATAGTCGTAGATGGGTTTTAAACCAGTGCAAGGATTTGCGGTCTACGATTCACGATTGTTATTGGCGATGGAGATTCGAGCGTGTATGCCAGGCTTGTTTAAAATGTTTCATACGGTCGCTCCATTCACAAGCTAGTGTGTGCTAACCACTGTGTGAAGAATTACACGCGACAATTACACTGCTGATGAAATGTTTGAAATAGAATGTAGAAGACTCCTGAAACAGTCTATCCCTCCTTTGACAGCAGCAGCTAGAGGGGCTATTCGACATTATGCCAGCGTTGGCAAGGGCGTTGAAGAACTCGTGAAATACTTTAAAAATGGCTCTTTTGATGTTTTTGGACAGCATGCAGAGTGCTGAAGTTATTTATGCAACAAAGAAGAGTCAAGTGATGCTCTGACAATTATCAACGAGGCGAAATTAATATAAGAAATCGAAGCTCCTGTCGACCGCCTCCCAGTAAAAGCTCATTACAAATAAAACTATGAATTCATCTGAATTTTATGTGTCTCTTGGCTAAATGTAATGCTGGAAAAGGGGTAAATTTTACACAATGGGGGTTATTTCAAAGATGGTGTTAGATCGCTGGACTACAACACTCACGAGGTCATTCCTGGGAATTTAGCCACTTCAAGACCCTGACGGGTTGAAGTCCAGGACGAACACGCAAGATGTTGATTAAGCGGGAAATACAACATCATGAAGCAGTCAAACGGCATAGATTTGATTACCCTAGGAAGAAACTAACTAAAAGACATAAAGTGTTAGCTTCTCCAGTTGAAGACTATGGAAAAAATGTCTTAGTACCTAAGATAATGAGGCCCTACTTTGTGGCAATAACAGACAAACAGGAAAGTCTTCATACGGAAAATATCAGCGGATGAAACATTTTTGAGGCAGGAAATTACTCCATAATGTGAACGATTTTATATGATTGCATATAGCCATAAATTGTGGGCTCTATTTTCCCAATACGAAATACAATTCGAGAATCTGCATTTATAACTGCAGCACAGACATCATCCATTCTTAAAAAAGAACAAAAATGTAATGAGTTCCACATAGGGAGTGTGCATCATAAGGAAGTATGTTTTCACTTAGTTGTTTCTGCATATTTTGACGTTCTACTTATGTAATTTGTGAGATTGCATGAACAGTGTAACATAACGGTCATTACAATAATGTGACACCAGGTGGGGTGTCTCCATGGCGTGGAGAAATGTAAAGGAGCATTTTAGTGTAAAATGTGGTAAATAGGTTAGGTATTGCCCGGCGCCAGGCATCGCCAGAGACAGTGCCAAAGTTGGAGAGCTGATTCTTGTTAATGCTCCGGGTTGTGCCGCCTACGACCAATGCCTTCCTTTCCTGCTCCTTGTAGAATGATTAATAAAATAATTACGGAAATCTTGGTGGACTCTTTAGGCGGCCCACACACCGCCTGGATTAAATATGCTGACTTGGAAACATTGTAGTACAGAACACTCTTGGAATAACACGTAAAACAGGCACTTAATAAATGGCAGTTAAGAGGGTCCCGTGCCTTTATGCACCAAAAGGCGTAGACGGAATTAAACATGCAGAGTTCAAGTGACGTTTTTTATTCGCCATGACGCTGCAAACTTTCAATGAATGTGACTTACGTTTGGCACCGTAATTTCACCAATCGGTAGTGGTAAAACAGACAAAAGCAACGTAGGCTACACAATGATTATGTGAAAAGTAAGCTCCCGGTTTCAGTGCTAAGCTAACTGGGAGAGGAGGGGTGGAGTCCCAGGTAGTTAAACGTAAAAAAGTTCCGAGATATTAAATTCGATTGCAATTAGTATGATCAGTAACAATATTGAATACCACCCAGGCACACGCGACGCGAGACACGATGGCATGACTCACCCCTCCAGTTGCTGAGCACTAACTGACTTGGCGGGAGGGCCGGCGTTGGCGGTCCCATGCACTACACAGGACTACTTTCTGATACACAATAACATAAAACTTACTTTGGGTCAAACACAGTGGCAGAAGGCACACATCAAATTCAAATAACTGCAAGAAACATAATAAATCCTTAATACACATTAATTAATGAGGTGGGGGTGATACATGTGAAATGTAAACAAACAACAAACAGAGAGAACACTCATGAAAACGGATATGCATCAAGAATGGCTTTGATCTGCAGATCCTTTTCAGTCTCGCAATAAGCTTGCATATTGCATGAACCCGTAAGTTATTACATTACGTTTTCCACACAATTTGGCGATGCTTACATATTTTTCCGCCACACGGAGTCGATGGCTGGCTGAACACACACACACAAGTTACATTAAACTACCCTCCTGCTACAGCTGGTTTGTCCTACTCTACCCTACACTGCCCTAAACTAATTTGCACACATCACCAACGCTACATGCCGAGGCGCTCTGCATAGAGCACGCATCTTGTCGGCGCAGGTCCTCGCTGCGGTGGGCAAACGGTCTAGGAAGGAGCAGTGGATGGCGTCAAGTTTTTGGGTTTGTGCACTTGCATCAGTTACCTGGAATTTCTAGAGATATTTTCTCTTAGACAATTGTTTTGGCTATATTACCACTGGCTGAAGTTCTATATATTTAGTGTTATATTTAAATGTTGTAAAACTAATGCCTATTTCACTTCTGAGAGTTATCTATTCTATTCCAATTTTTTGTTATTTTAAACAAATTCCATAGTTTGATTGATTCACACGATTTTACATTTAAGCTGTTTGCATATTTTATGCTTATTCCACTTGAAAGAGACATGTGTTTGCAACATCTGACTTTCTGTACCAAATAGACTGCATATATAGTGTTAACTATTCTTTATTTGTCCATATTTGTTTTCTTTTGCTGCATAACTATTAAATGGGCTGTATGTATTTTCTTGCTACCATAGCATTTCAACGACATATGTATATTTAAAATGTGGTTGTAGTTATGTATTGTAAATTGTTACCATTGAGTTCACACGCATGGTCTAAACCCATTTACTGTAAATTCGTTCGGCAACCATGTTTCAACATGTTTGCTGTTGGAAATGGAAAATGAAACAAGACAGAGGTGTCTTTATCCTTAGCTTTACTTTGCCACTCTTTATACATAAGACAATACTGTGTTGCCATATTGGACATGCCACAATGGTTCACAAGTTGAGTTGTCAACATTATAAAGTATTTTAAAGTGAATCATTTCAACACTCCCCCTCAATATAATACTTATGTACTCACTCCTATTAATTTCCTGAACTTGTAGAACGAATTTTTTGCTAAGGGTTTTGTAAATGTATCTGCTATCTAATCCTCACTCTTAAGATAATTTATCTCTACAATGTTTGCAGATAGTGCTTCGCTAACGAAATTGTACTTACTGTCTATATGCTTTAATCGTCTATGACTCTCTGTGCTCTTAGCAGTTTTTATTGCTGACTGATTATCCTCTAAAATCTTAATAGGTGTTTCATCAGGCAAAATAAATGCACTCAAAATATTCTTTAACCAATAGGCTTCACTAACTGCTGTGTATAGTGCTATATATTCAGTCTCAGGGGATGAAAGTGCAACACAGTTTTGCTTCCTTGAGCCCTAACGTAACAGCACACCCAAATAGTTTGAAGCAAAAACCTGTAGTGGATTTTCTGTCACTGCAATCCCCTCCCCAGTCTGCATCAACATACTATACAAGAACATAATTACTATCACAATTATATACAAGTTTGTGGTCCACAGTACCCTTAACGTACCTCAATATTATTTCGATAGCTTTAAAACACACTCGTTTGTACCACTTTTGCATCTACTCAATAGGATAACTGAAGCGCACAGATCTGGCCTTGAGGCTGAAACATCATACAACAAACAACCTATCAGATGTCTACATGCCTTCTTTACGTCTTTATCATTTCACGTTTCTTTCAGCATTTCAGCCTTGAAATTCTGGTCCATTGGAGTACTGATTGGTTTACACTCACACATGCCATATTTACCGAAGACACCTTTCAAATATTATTCTTCACTTATTTCAGTGGTACCCTCCTTCAAGTTCTGCTTTACATTCATGTCTAGAAAATTTGACACTAATCCTAAATCTTTCATTTCAAAATTGTTACACAGTGCCTGCTTTGTGCTACCAATCTCTGCTTCTTCTGACCTAAACATTAAAAGGTCATCAAAATAAACCAATAAATACAGTTTGTGAATGCCTTACATTTACTATACAAACAATAGCCACTCTTAGACTTAACAAAAGCTTCTGAACTCATGACTATGTCAAACTTTTTATTCCAATATTTAGGTGATTTTGCCAAACAGTATATTTATTTATTTAACTTGACCACATTATTTTCACAACTGACTGCCTCGGGCAATTTCATGCACACCTCTTCTTAGATATTTGCATACAAAAATGCCCCTCTTACATCTTGCTGATAAATAGGTAATTTAAGCTTAGTGGCAACAACAATAAAGACTCTAAAGGTCTCTAGTTTTGTAACTGGTTCATATAGTTCACTTACATCACAAAGGTCTTTCTGTTCAAAGCCTCTGGCAACCAGCCTAGCCTTGTAATCTTCTTGTTTATCATTACACTTTAATTTGAAAACCCATTTGCTATTGATTATTGGCTTACCTTTAGGCACATCCCACACACACCATGTATTATTGTCTTCTAACACTTTAAGTTATTTCTATATTGCCTATGACCACTTACACGCATCACTTCTTTTCATAGCTTCACTACATGTTGATGGTTCATTGTTTACATTAAGAAGCATTTTCATAATCATTTAACCAAGCTGGTTTCCTTACTCTGCGCTGCCTTCATTCCAAAGAGTCAGAATACTGTAGCTTCTTCTTCCCAACCACAGTCACTATTTTTGTTCTCTTGATTGCCCTCTGATTCATGCTCCTTGCTTGTACTCATTTCTTCTCCCTCTTGATGCTAGTTGATTCATGCTGCATACTTGTATTTTCACTGCAACTGATTTCATGCTGCTGACTGTTCACTTCTGTACCTCCCTCTTCTTCTACTGATGATTCCATCAATACTGTTCTGTTGTTCAGTTCCCTTATTCTTCTTTGAGAGTATTACATCCCTCTTGATCCCCACCTTCCTTTTCTCTGTAAAGTAAATTCTGTAACATTTTATGTTTTCGGAGTAACCAACAAAGATACCCTGTACAGACACCACATCCCACTTTTTCCTTTTCTCCTTAGGTATATGCACTGACGCAGTCGGGTGAGACACAGACGAAATGCGACACAATTTATTTATGATAGGTGGGCGCCAGCAGTGTTTCCCAGTCACCGCACTGTGAGACTCAGGATTCTCATGGATGCTGTGGGTTCTGTGTGTCCATCTCACCTGAGTGTACCTGCAAAGCACTTTGCATTACTAAACATTTTAACACTGAAAAATGCGAGATGTCGCTGTCGCTAAAAGGAAATACTTTATGCACTGTTAGACTTGCTTTTATTTTACCACTCATACAGAATGGTGCCAGAATGGGTGCTCCCCCAGCCCGCAATTAACCTATCGCACTCTTAGATGGATGACATCTCCGTAGTGTGTTAGAGAACACAGTCTCCACAATGAAAGCGATCTACACCCGCTAAGATGGACTGTAGATTTTTCCTGAAGACAGGACATGGAGAATTACAAATGGATCTGAACACGTGTGATTATTGTACATCACTAACGTGGACTCGTTGGGCCGCTTCTCAAAACAAGTGGTGAGTGTGGCGACAGTCTTTGCATATAGCCGGCTAGGACGAAAATAATGTCACCATACAAATTACACAAATACATATGATACAACATGGGACACAAGATGAATGTTCGCAATAAACATGCAGATGCGTGAAAGCAAACTTATAGGGTGCAGATGTTGCTGGATAAGATTCGTAACAGATCATGTTGTGCATGTGAAATTGCAGTATTTTTCCGTAAAAACGGCCAATTATTGTGAGACAAATTGTTAGTGATGTTGGTAAAAATATTCCCCGGAAGATTTAGGCATTTATAGACTTGCACCACGCCTACTGGCAGGAAAATCAAACATGAAAGAGACTGCATGGTCATACATACAAAGCATCATTCACGTGAAAATACACGGACCCCTGAATAAAAGAATACATAGAACGCTGAAATCAATTATGGTGCACATTATATTACACAAATAAACCCTCAAAGCCATGGATGGCGGAGATTTTGACTTGGCGGCTGTTAACCACGTGATCACAAATGATGTGCCCATGACACAATTTAAAACGACAAAAACCCTGAAATACATACATAGAAATAAATCCCTTAAAATCGCATGCAGCAATTATACGGAAATTACACTGAACAGCCTTTAACATTGCCGGATGGCGCCTGATTCAAAGTTTCATGGGCCACGTGGCCTCTCCAACATCTTTCCTCCTTTCTCCTCGTTTACCTTGGAAAATCCACAAGGGCACAAATTATTAAGTTAAATGAAAGCATAATGCTGGGGAATGTCTGGTAAAATGTATGCAAAGCAAAGGTTAACTGGTATACTAAAAAGTGAACTATTGTAATCTACATCAGTGCAAAAAGTTTGTAGTGCATACATAACAACATCTTACCTCGCCAGCTCTCCTCGACGGACTGCCCAGAGGCAGGGGTCGTGCAGACCTACCATGGCTGCCTACAGGGTCCACGCCAGCAGAAGAGCTATGCACACAGAGTAAAACTTTTATCTTTTAAAAGAAATGTCACATAAATCATTTTAAATAGAAATTTAAATTAAACATTTAAATTGTGAATTTTCTGTATTTGTTAAATGTCATATGGTGGCATTCATGCGGAATAATAATGTTCTTACTCTTCGCGCAGTGCGCATTTGGAATTTTAACCAAACATTGAGAAACATTTTAGAAAATAAATTTTGAACACTTAAAATCGCTTGGAACTTGAAAATAAACCAAAAGACATAGTTTGCACTCCAAATACATTATCCTGTTTCGGCAAGTTCAGGTTATAGCCTCTTTGCACATGTGCACGGCCATGTGTCACATGAGTGGTGAGCACCATCATGGCCTTAATGCTGCTGGCTGTTAGCCGGCGTCAAGCGACCCCTCCCTTGAGGGCCAAGACAGTGTGAGCAACTCAACTCTGCCCGGTTGTGAACCAGGACCATCGGTTGAGGACATAAGAAGCATGGCCTCGGAAGTCTCCTTACTCTGCAGCATTTGGAGGGGGTGGGGGTGTAGGCTGTAACCGTGTTGTGGGGACATAGTGGTGACCTGCCTCTTGTGAATGCTGCGACATAGTTTGTTGATATCTGGTATAACACTCACTTCCCTACTAACTTTCCCAAACCCTTTGAAACTCTCTTGCCCTACTAGGTTATCCCCTGCGGGGACCAGGAAACCTCTGAAAGGCGTTCGACTTACACTTATGGTATTATTGTTTATGTTTTCACTAATGTTTAAACCATGTTGACTAGTGTCTTAGGGAAACCCCTCAAAACCTGTGTCACTGGCACTGGTTGTGTTGCAATTTACATGTACACTGTGGTTACCACTTCTTCCCCCATTTACACACGTGAAACCTCTGAAGCTACTTTGATTCTCTAGACTACTGTTTGCCTATACAGGACAACCCTGAAATGGTGATTCACTATTACTTGCTTCGTTCACTTGTGTATGCATGCTTTTGTCGCCTTCTCCCTCCATGCTTGGCGTCAAGTGCTCGGATGGCACGAGGTCCTTAATTACATAGTGTTTATGGTGTTGTTGTTTACATGTGCTGTATGCATGGTCACGAGACTGGTGTTGTTGTTCTGTCACGTGCTGGTTCTGTCATTCCTCGTACCACCTGGTACGCAACATCACGCTCGCTGAGGTACTGGGCTTTCTGGCTTCTCCTTTTCCCTCTTCCCTACAGGTGTGCGGGACATACACAGGTCGTCGCGGTGATGTTTCGTGACTCGTCGCGGACCCAATTTCACGAGAAATGTGGAATTCCCCATCTTAGCCATTACTCTTACCGGCCCAATCCACTTGGGTGCCAGTCCTGCACAACAGATCTTGATTCCCGCTGATAATGTGTTTTCCCTTACATAGATATACATGACAGACACTAACTATGGCGGCAGCCTTCTGATTTCCAGTACCCAAATATGACAATAGTGTTCGTTTGCCCTCACCTTTTCATGGATCTGCATTTGGTGTGCGACAATTTCTCCAGTCGGTATTGGCAGGTTTTCGGGGGTTCTCAAGGTGCACGCAGTTCGCGACCCTGTACCATCTCCATGGATGTTTTCCCGGTTACCGCATTCACTCGGATTCGTAAACAAAACATGACCTCTGCTATCAATTCCACTCATATGGTGTGATCTGCTCCTAACTTGATGCGTAACTGAATTTTCATGCCCTGGTTACGACGTTTGGTCTGGTTTGCTCTGGGGTGGTAGGCCAGGGTGGTACGGTGTTCGGTTCTCTATGCTGTACAATAATCGCTCCACTTTCTTCCTACAAACTGCGTACCATTGTCGGTCAGTAGGTACTTGGAATGACCCCATGTTTGGAAAAATTCCGCTTGCATTACCTGAGCCACTGTGTGCACACAAACATTACTAACTGGAAACACCTTGGTCAATCTGGTAAACAAATCAGTGGCGACAATGAGGAATCTTTTACTGCCTTTGGTGGGCGGGTATAGGCCCATGATGTCGAGTGCGAAAGTTTTGAGCGGATCAGTTGGCAGCCTTGGTTGTTGTGGAGCGTCGCCATCTGTTCTCTGCAGTTTCTGGGTGTTGCACATAACCCAACTCTGTACATGCTTATGTACGTCCCCTTGTACTCCTGGCCAATGGAAACATTCTTATATGTTCCTACATGTCTGTTCGGAACCCGGGTGACCATGCTCTAAGCTGTCATGCACATGTTTTATTACAAGTTCCCGTGTTTCCTTATGTACGTATGTTCGCCATTTCGTACAATTACTGGGGGTTTTACTTGAATTTCCTGGTCCACTACTCTCCAATGATCCTAATACCTCATGACTCATGTTGCTGGCATTGTGCAGCATCCAGGGAATTTTCTTGTTCTGTGTTTACCTCCCTTAACACATCATGGACATTTAACGAAACAAGTTTACCAGGTGGTGTGGCGACAATGTTCTGCAAAACAAAAGCTGGTGTGTCTATTGCTTGTGTGGCATGGCAAGGTGGTAGCGCCTCTTCCCACTCAGAGTCATCTGTTACTGTTAGGTTAAGATAGGGATTTCTGGACAATGCGTCGGCGAGTTCGTTGGTTTTTCCCGCCACGTGCTCTACCTTAAAGTTGAACTCCTGTAGCAGTAAAGCCCAGCAGGCATGTTTACTCCTCCCATTATGCATACCTTCCAATCAAACTAAGCAATGGTTATCGGTTTTCAGCGTAAACTGTCTACCTAACAAAAATGGCTGGTACTTCCTCAGTGCATGTACAATTGCAAAACGCTCTTGCTCGTTTACGTGATATTTACGTTCCACCTCTCCAAATTTGCGTCATGGTAGTTGATGATGTGTTTTTCCCCCTTATTCAACCACCTGGTATAACACAGCTCCAATGCCTTCTTGGCTCGCATCGGTCTGAACAACAACAGGTAACTCAGGGCTAAACCTGGCTAGCGGTTTACAGTTTTGAAGAGCAAGTTTAATACCTTTAAATGCTTGGTCGGCTTGAGGTGTCCATACAAATTTACGCTTCTCACATAAGCAATTCAGTCAACTGTGCAGTTATTACAGAAAAACTTGAAACCAATTCCCTCAACAAATTTATCAAGCCAAAATATTTTCGAACTTGTTTATGTGACCTGGGTGTGGGTTTGTTTTGTATCTCTTGTACATGTTGTTATTCTGGTTTAGTCTATTCCCTGCTACATAGTGGCCCAAACATCCCATCTTACTCATTCGCAACTTACACTTGTCAACCTTACATGTGAGTTTGCTGTGTTCGAGCCCCTCGAACACAAGGCTCAGGTGGTGTAGGTATTCTCCCCAGCTGTTCGACCATACAATTACATCGTCAAGATAGGCCATCGCAAAGTCTCCTGTGTATCTATCTAACACATTTACCATTAAGTTTTGAAAAGTGATAGGGGCACATTTTAGGTCGAATAGCATTGCAAACAAACTGCAATCTATGCCCGTCTGGCGTGGTAAAGGCAGTCTTTTTGCTGTCTTGTGGGCGGGTAGGTACTTGCCAATACCCTGATTTAAGTTAGAGTGAAGTAAACACAGTAGCTGGCCCTAGTGTTGACAAATTGTTTTTGATGTTAATTACTGGAAGTGGCTGAGAGGAATGAAGCTTACACAAAACCTCCATTCATTGTCCATTTTAGGGGCTAGTGTAATCTCTGAATTGTAGAGACTCTGCATAGGTTCAATTATATCATCATTGAACACCTCACATACTTGTTGATTATGTTCCGGAAGAAAATGCCTGGGTCTCATGGCTGGGAGTACACTGGGTCCTCATGCATCGTGATAATGGCATGCTCGGTGATGATGGTGGCTGCAGCTTCCCATCAGTGTGGAACACACTGGCATACTGGTCCAACAGATGTTGCAGACATTGTTGATGCTGTTCGGGCACCTCGTGCTCGAACTCGGTGAGTGGCACGGCAGCTATTGTCGCCGGCAGCATTGCTCCTACTGCATACAGCATCCATCTTCCAT
The DNA here is from genome assembly GCA_029891345.1 of Dryococelus australis. Lineage (NCBI taxonomy): Eukaryota > Metazoa > Arthropoda > Insecta > Phasmatodea > Phasmatidae > Dryococelus > Dryococelus australis. The sequence continues at coordinate 177,160,283 of CM056994.1, read as the reverse complement.
GTGTCCCCACGTGAATACAGTCGATATGTGGCTAAATCACTGCTTGGTTGTTGATCAACCACAGTAACGCCAAAATCATTTTTTACACATATCCAGCACAATACAAACATCGCATTTCGTATGAAGTTAATGTATTCCCACTGTCATGTGCATTATAGTTTTCGCCTAACCTGTTGATTGGTGGTGGTGAACTGTAGGCGACATGGCGGCACTCTAGTTGTTATGGCCTGTATTAACCCCTCGTGTACAAAATTGTGGCTTGCAGCAGTGTCTTATCACAATGATCACATTCTTCCCCTCAAGTTATACATTGAGCCTTAACGCACTTACATTACTGTCACTAACTTGCGACACTCTTGCGTGCGTAGTGGGCAGACTTTCCCTCCTGCGGCGGCGATTGTGTAATCTGCCTGACAGGCGGCAGTGGTCGTGTGTGATCAATAGCTATTGCTGAAAAGGGGAGGGGGGGGGAGTAAGGCAGTATTTAAAGATAAAAAATATATAAAACTTAGTGTTCATTAAAAAAAAAGCTGTTGAGGCTAATATAATTCGTAATTTTGTTTTAATTAGCCAACAAAATTGAACTTATGATTATTTGGAAGTAAATATCACTGAAGATATTATTTTTTTAAATTTCATTAAATGGATAATGTAAACAATTTTACAGAAACAAGAAATTGTTTCGATATTTTAATACAGTTTTTTAGATAATTGGTTGAGTTGTTTTATGAAATAAAAAACCATTTTTTTAAATCTAGGTGAAATTTTTTTCTTTCTCTTGTGTTTATATGTACACATTTTTTTTTTATAACAATCAATAGAAGACTATTGCAGATATTGGAGCAACTGAAAAATTTAAGTAAAATTTATGCAAATTTCTCACTTTCAAGCATCATTTTCTGTTTCTCCTGAAAACACGATTCATCTCTTCAATATCATATCCAAAACAAGATTATTTGACCCAAAATCAAGATTATTTGACCCAAATCTGCATTCTCAATCAAGTGCACTTTTTCTAAAAAAACATACTTTGTTCACTCTTTGATTAGTGGTTCATTTTCAGTGTGAATGAAGCAAAATTTATGTCAAAGAGGGTAAATATTATAAAATTTGAATAACATCACAAGAAAAGTATGAGAATTCTTAGGAATTTCATTAAAAATATAATGATTTAGCTTGAAAATTAGTCTTTAAAGAACCACACACAAAGAGTGAACACAAGTTGAAAACTGATTTTGATTTTGAGTTGCGCTTTGAAAAATCTGATGGGGAATTTGAAATGTGTTTGAATTTAGCTAGAAATTGATTGAATTTCAGTTATATTATTGAGTTGCGCCAAGATCTGCAATAGACATCTACTCCCCCCTCCACCCCCCTCAACCGGGCCTATGTCGTCCAGGCACCTTGGAGACATGGCCTCGTCTGGCATCGACGACGCTGTGTCATCTGGTAGGGGACCCCCTGTTATAGGTGCTGCCCCAGTCCCCTCCTCGCTTACTTGCACTGCGGGTTCGGTAGGCATTGCACCATCGTGAGGGCGTTGGTCACCGGCCTCGTCCTCGTTGCGGACGTCTCCGGGCGACAGACATGTGGCGTCTCGGTGGATATTGATTTTTTTTGCCCATGCGGACCAGATAGGTTGTTGGTCGTAAGTCCTTTAATATCTGGTGTGGTCCTGTCCACCGCGCAGCAAGTCCGACGCATAATTTTTGGTGGCTGCTGACTGTGGGTGCCCCTTCATGTATACTTGTTGGCCAGGTTCGAGCGTGGGTGGGGTCTATGTGTTCGTCATGACCCATCCAGCTGTGCATCTCTTTTGTCTATCCCTCTGCTCCTTGTCTCGCTGTCTCCTTTATCTCCTCGCCGTACTCCCCTCCTAGCTTTCGCTAGAGTTCCCTCACAGACAGTTTCTCTCGCCAGGAAGCACGATGTTGGGGCCTAATCGTACTTCTGCAGGTGTCTGGTCCATTGCTGCATTCACATGCTGGCAGAGGGTGAATAGGGCGGCGGGTAGGTGGTCTGCCCAGCTGGTGTGTACCTCACCCACATGGAGCCACAGTTGTGCTTTCAGATCTTGACTACAGCACTCCGAGGGGTGGGTTCGTGGATGGTACACTGCCGTATTCAAGTGGTACACCCTCCACCAGGTGCACTTAGCTTACCACTTCCTTCCCACAAACTGAATGCCATTTTCCATCAATGTTTGTTTTGGGTATCACCAGCATGGGAATAATTCCCATTCAAGTATGTTTATAATGTTGGACAATCTTGCACTACTCATGGCATAGGCCTCCACCCATCGAGAGAAGTTGTCAATCACAACTTAAATGAACCATTTCCCACCGAGTGTCTGGGAGTGAGGCCCCATCAGGTCAAGTCTTACTGTTTCATACTGCCATTTTGGTAGGCGGGGCTGTTTTTGCTGCACTCCATCAGTCCTATGAGATTTGAAAGTTTGGCACTTAATACACTTTTGCACAGATTTACTTGCATTGAGCTATAATCCTGGCCAGAAAAAGTATTGTCTGATGTGTTGGATTATCTGTTCCATACCCGGATGTCCGGCTATGTGACTTGCATGTGCGTGTTCCAGTTCTTTTGCCTTGCATGTTGGCAGTACAAATAAATGCAGTATTGTGTTGTCTTGTGCAGAGCACATCTCTAGCCTACCCTCGATTACGGGGAACTATTTCACGGTTTGTTTTGGACACTATTCTTTCTTTTCGCTTGCCACTGCACAGTTGTTTTGGGCGTCCATTACCTCTTGTTACAGTTCGTTCACTAGAATGTCACTGCCCACTGCTTCCACTTTGTTTACCTGTACGTCGTGGAATAACTTGTTCAGGTCCGGAGAGAGTACCTCGTCCCACTCGGCGTCGTCCATGACCAAAACACTTGCATCTGGCATGCTTGATAAGATGTCTGCCAACTGGTTCTCTTTCTCAGGGACATGCTCTACAGTGAAGTCATACGACTGTAGGAGCAACGCCGACCGGGTGAGCTTACTATGTGCCTCCTTTATAGCATGCAGCCAACCAAGGCATCTGTTGTCGTTTCTTAATGTGAAGCACTTATATTCCAGGTAGGGCTGGTAATTTTTAACTGCCCACACTAATGCCAACATTTTCCACTCATTCATATCGTATCTTCGCTCTACCTGGTGTAATCTCATGCTGACTAAATCGATTACCTGCTATGTGCCACCATCCACACACTGATACAGAACGACACCCAGCCTCTCCTAGCTGGCATATGTGCAGGTTCTTGGCTGGTTCGTATCATGCAAACTCGGGACAGGAACAGAAACATATTTTTTTTACTTCCTGTAATGAATCTTCTTCTGCTTCTGGGGCTAAAGTAGATCCATGAGAGGGGCAGTCACTATAGCAAAATCTTGAATGAACACTCGTAACCAATTAACAAAACCAAAAACTTGCGGAGCTGTTTACGGGTGCATTAGGCTGGGTGATCGTCTATTAAGCGTAGTGTTGCAGTGTTGGGGGTTTTTCCATCCTCGTCTACTACATGTCGCAGAAATTCTAACCTTCCCTGCTCTTTCCCAGATGGTATTTATTTGCGGCACAGGTGAGTCAATTTATCCCGAGTCTCTCAAGTACCATAGAAACATGATGTACATGGTCCTCCAAACTGCTTGGTCAGATAATCAAGTCATCTAGGTATGCCAGTGTGAAGTCTCCGACGAGCCTGTCCAGGACACGGACCATTATCTACTGAAATGTTGCAGGTACTCCTTTAAGACCAAAAGCCATTGCACGGAAATTAAATATCCGGTTGTTAGGAGTTGTGAACATGGTTTTCTCAAGGACTTCCTCTTTGACGGGAATTTACCAGTATCCACTGCGGAGATCTAGCGACGTCATTACCGTGGCCTTGCCTAGTGTGGCAACCGCATCTTTCACACTGATGTATGGTTGCAGATCGTTACAGGTTACCTGGTTTATCGGATGGTGATCGACACAAAAGCGCCAACTCCTGTATTTTTAGGTGCCAAGGTAATAGTTCAGTTGTATTTACTGCATGTAAGCTCAATAACTCCATCTACTAGCATCTCTCTAACCTGCTTGCGTATGATTTTGGTTTGATCTAGCATATAATTTCGCAGTCCTGTGTAAATAGGCCCTTTTTTCGACAGGGGTAACTCATGTTCAGATACAGTTGTTCTGTGGAGGGCATAAGTTTTAGCAAAAACTTCCCTCCTATTGTTTAGTATATGCTGGGACATCGCATGGTGTTGTTGTGGAATTTCATGGTCGAACTCATCTAGTGATACCAGTAGTAAATCACTAACAAATGCTCGGTCTACAGTGTATACTGTACACTGCTCCTTTGCGCCGAAATGAATCCACATCGCAGCCAGTTCTACTACGATATTTTGCTCTTGTAACCAGGACATGCCTAATATTGCATCCTCTTTCACTTCTGCTGTTACAATAGTGATCATTATGGTTTCTATGTCCCTGACATTAACTGTGACTGTGGCTTGACCCAATGCTCCGCTACTAACCTGACCTGTAGGGAGTGTAAATAAGTGATTACTGGGTGTTTCCTCACTTGGGTTTACAAAATGAGCCTGAACAAAGTTATGAGACATGGACGTGTCAATTAGCACGTAACAAAGTTTACCATTCATGTATACCAGGATGCGAATAAATGTTGCTTTACACCCACTCACCTACTCGATTAATGCTTGCTGGGGTGTTTTGTTGGTTGTTTTTATGGCACGTTTCAGTGCCTACGTTGATGGAACTGAAAAGCCTTTTACATAGGCGGATACTGCCTGATTTCAAAGTTGCGCCGACCGCATGGCCTCTCCGACATCTTTCCTCCTTTCTCCTCGATTAAGTTTAAAAAGCCATAAGGGGGCAAATTATTAGGTTAAGCGGAAGCATAATGTTGGGGAAATGTTTGGCAAAACGTACGCAAGGCAAAGGTTAACTGGTATACTAAAAGTGAGCTATGGTAATCTACATCAGTTAAAAAAGTATGAAGTGCATACATGACAGCATCTTATCTCGCCAGCTCTCCTCGATGGACTGCCCAGAGGCAGGGGTCGTGCGGACCTACCATGGCTGCCTACAGGGTTAACACAAGCGGAAGTTCTATGCACACCAAGTAAAACTTTTATCTTTTAAAAGAATGGCAAATAAATAATTTAAATAGAGATTTTCATTAAACATTTAAAATTTGAATAATCTGTATTTGTTAAATGTTTTATATGACGGCGTTCATGCCGGAATAATAATATTCTTATTTTTCGTGCAGCACGCATTTTGAATTTTAATCAAACATTGAGCAACATTTTAGAACATACATTTTGAACACATAAAAACACTTGGAACCTGAAAATAAAACAAAAGACATGGTTTACACTCCGGATACATATCCTGTTATGGGAAGGTTCAGGTTATGGCCACTTTACGCACGTGCATACCCGCATGTCACGTGAGTGGTGAGCGCCGTCATGGTCTAATGCTGCTGGCTGTTATCCAGCGTCAGTACATATACACTATCTATCAAAAAGTAATTGGGCACTCATGGAGATAGGTAATTCAGTACGTCAGTTACATGTGTTTCACGGCCTTCAGAGTAGGACCACTGGTGTTTGTTCGTAGTAGCATGAACACAAAGGCCTATTATAACACTCTGGATAATGAAATGCTACCAACATTGTGGCGTTTGTATGTAATGGACCCGTGTTACTTCCTGGATGGCAATTCCAGTTGCCATGTTTCAAGGGCTACTATGCAGTGGTACGCCAACAATAATTTTCGTCGATTGGACTGACCTGCCTAGAGCCCCGACCTCAACCCTATAGAAATTCTTTGGGGCGAATTGGATCGCCGGGTGAAAGCTCGTCAGGTGCGGGCAAAATCCATTGCGCAAATCATGGAATGGTTGCAGTAGATATAAAAGGGGCATTCTACCACAACTGAATTTTCATCGAAAATCGTGATTTTTGCTCCAAAAACCAAGTTTTTTTGCTCCAAAATAATGGTTTGAAATTTAAGAAATTCAGCATTCTAAAAAACAAGAAAATTTACTCCAAAATCAAGCATATTTACCCCAAAAGCAAGTAAATTTACCACTTTTTCAAAAATTGCTCGAGTAGAATTTTCCGTTACAAAAATAAGCAATTTTCATCGAAAGTCAAGCAATATCACCCCAAAATCAAGCTTTTTTCACCGAATTTCAGCCGCCCAAAAAATTCTACATGAATAGTGAACGCATCAAATCAATCAAATTTATACCAAAAAAAATGCAAGAAATCAAGCAAGCTAAGCAAAAATCAATTGAAAATATTCTTAAAAATAATTGACAGAGTTTATAGATTTTATTCAACAAAAGTAAAACACCAATAAGACTTCTTAAAGTCTAAAAATAAAGAAAAATCTGAAGCATGGATAATTCTGAATCCATAATCCCAACCATCGCAACAATCCAAATCATAAACATCGCCTTTAAAATCAGAAAATTTATTTGATCTTAAATCAATTTGATCGATTTTTAAAACAATTTTGAAATGAACAAGGCCCAGTTCTTTATCAATATAAGGTTTCTGTTTTTATAATTTCGTATTCAATATCTCAAAGTTCTCAAGGATCTATAATTTGATCCATTTATAATATTAAAAAATATACATATATATGTTTTATAAATGTGTGATAGTATGAGAAAATTTTAATTAGAAAAGTGATTTTTTATTTGATCAGAAATTCGTAAAACTTAAATTCAACCACTCAACTATGATTTTGAAAAATTGTACTAAAATATAGAAACAATTTCTTGTTTCTGCAAAATCGCTTACATTATCCATTTAATAAAATTTATTTTCCTTCAAATAATCATAAGTTAAATTTCGTTGGTTAATTAAAATTATATTACAAACTGTACCTGCCTTAACAGCTTTTTTAAAATGTACACTAATTTCTATATTTGTTATATCTGTAACTACTGCTGTTTTTCTATATAGGCAGTCAATGACATACAAAAGTCATCGTCCCCAAATGAATAATAATTGATATTGTCATGATAGTTTGTAGTTGGCTTGTAATAAAGTTCATTATTTCTATATATAGTATCAAATTTTTTCTATAATTTCTAAACTCATTAAAAGCAAGAAACATTTTAAGACAAAGATCATTTGCAATATCTAGATTCCAATTTTCCTTTGGAAAAATTCCATTTCTTCCATTTTAACATAAATATTTCTCACATTACAATGATCAAACATTGAAGAATACACATATTGCTCACCACGATTTTTTTTATTAGTTTGAAAACCCACAATTACAAATTCGGGCATGTCAAATTGTAAATTATTAAACTGATTTTTTATATCAAAGTTAAAAACAGTTGTCCCAGCAAGAACTTATTTTTATAAAAATTGCCAATATTTAAAACCAATATGAATTTCAGGATTCTTATATATTTTTTCTTTAATTGCAATTGATGTGTTAGCTTCGTATTCAACAATAGGCCACAAAATTTCTCTTTTTCAATAACAATTTTACTTGGATCAGCATAAGTTTTATCAACTGAACCATCTGCTTTTTAAGCTTCATACACAAATAAACAATTGTTATCAGATGAATTTCTAAAAATGGTGATTTCCAATAAACTTCATTATTATCACGAATAAAACCAAACAAATATCTTAATGGATACATTATTTTATTTATGTTATCACTACGAAAAGATTTTACTCGAAATTTAGTACCAAGACAAGTAGAATCAAAATAATTTTGTTCATCTGGTGATCTTAGCAATGTATTTATCATTGTAGAAGTTATTCCTGGATTATCAAAAGCTCCGATAATATGTCCGTGTTTTGAAATTTCTACTCTAGAAAACTGAAATGGAAATAATTTAGAACAAACATCAATATTATCTTATTTTTCGTATTTTGCCTCATCTCCAACCAACTCTTTTTAGTAGGCGATATTCTTCCAATACACAAGCGTAGTTTGGAAAAGAAAAGCCATCTATTATGGGTATATCACACTCGATTCTACTATTGGAAATATTAAAATTCCCCTGCGTTTGATCAGTTGGGAGAAAAAATTGTCTCTCAAAACTCAATGCTTTTATAACTCATTAATATGTAAAACTTGTTTAATATAAATTAAGTATTCAGAGGGATTTTCATTGAGTGAAATTGCTCATCAAAAAGTATAGAGATTATAAAAATAACCATGAGATAGAATATGAAGGAAAAAACCAGAAAAATGATCTACCATTAATTCGTGAGTTACAAGATATTGGCAAAAAAAGTAGAACAAATAAATGAAGAAAATAGAAAATTAATAACAGTGCTAGTACCTGTTGCTGCAAAAAAATTTGATTATCCACCAACACCAGAAGAAACATTATTTGAAAAAAAATATTCCCAAAATCACTAATGGGTGTTACTCCATTAAAAAATTTGCCATATATAGCAGGTGTTTCTACTATAAATCTCGGAAAATATATTTCTAAAAATATTAATGTTAAAAATGATAAATTTGGTTTAAAAGGAGGTGGACAAGGTTTTAAAATTGGAGATACAAAAGTAAAAATTGATAGCGATTTTCTTTTTGTCAAAGATAAACAAATATGAATTAACAATAGGCCTTACTAATTTGTTAGCAAAAAGTAAAAAAGGTGATCTTGTAGATAAATCCACTGGTGAAGATAAATTCACTAATTAGAACTATAAAAATTATGCAGAAATTGTTTTATTAACAAAAGCAGCATATCAAATTTATGATCAAATTATGAGCATAGCTTCGAGTATCGGTTGGAAGTATAATGAAATAATCAAACCAATTTATCACAAATATATGAAAACATTCTCCTAATTCTGGCGAAAGTTTAAAAAATACAATAGTTTGCCAAAAGAATATATTTGGATGGACAATGTTAGAAAATTAACCGATAGATTGTTAATTATTCATGGTGAAGAAAATGCTGGAAATATCAATTATTACAATGAATGAGTAAGTATAGTGAATATGATAAACAACAAATTTTCTGATTTTGTTGTTAGTGATCCGAAAGGAATTCCATACCTAATACGAGTTTTAAATGTTATTCCACACACATTTTGGAATTCTGAACACCATGGAAAAGGTGTGATAAATTGGGCATTAAACAATTTAAATTTGCTTGAAATGCATTTGCCGGGTTATCATTACTGTGGGCCATTTACAAAATTAAATGAAGGATCAGAAAGAGAAGATTCAGGAATAAATAAATTAGACGAAGCTTGTAAATTTCATGACATTTCATATAGAGACCACAAAAATTTAGAATCTAGGCATGAATCTGATAAAATTTTGCAAAAAGAAGCAAAATAAATCATGTTAGATAAAAATACTCCGATTGGTGAAAAAATTGCTTCTGCTGCTGTTGTCGCAAAAATGTTTGCAAAAAGAAAATTAGGTTGAAGATAAAAATCTTAACTTTCGATACACCCATTGATAAATTAAGAGATTTGTACATAGATAAATTTTTAACAAAAGTTCAACTTGAGCGAAAAAAAAAAAAAATTAAAAGAAGGCAAAAACTTTAATAATATTGCTGAAGATTTTTAAAAAATATGTAGATTCAAAATGCAATTCGAGTGTTTCTTCTATACAAAGTGAGTTAAGCACTTGTTTAGTTTTACAAAATCGTATGTTTCTTTTCTGGGTTGAAGATTTGTTAATATAGGCGAACTGGTAGATAAAAAAAAACGCGATCAATAAAAGATATTTCGATATATATACAGCAGATTATGCATTAAATAAAGATGTTGATTCAAAATATGAAACTCTTGTTTCTGGTTATGCTCTAAAAGAAGATATAAATTTAAAATTCGATAATACTATTGCCGATTATATAAAACGAATAAATAATGAAAAATAAACATTAAAAAAAGAAGCATATTCAAAATATAAAACTATTGTTGCTGATTATGCATTAAAAACGATGTCGAATCAAAATACAACACTAATGTTTCTGATTTAAAAGCATACATAGTCTCAAAATATAATACCATTGTTTGTGCTTTACAAGATCAAATAAGTAAAGTTTTTGTTTATACAGCAGACTATGTTATGAAAATAAAATTTGAAAAAGGTTATACAGCAATTTGTCCAACAGAATTGTTTACTATTTGTAAAGTATTGAATTATGATATACCAACTTACAAATTAAAAGATACAAAAGGACAAGAAATTATGGGTAGTTTTTATGAATGTGAAATTATGGAAACTAACTATCGTGATGAATATTTGGTTGAAAAAGTTTTAAAAACTTAGGGTGAAAAAATTAATGTTAAATGGTTAGGATTTGATAACACCCACAATTCGTGGATTAATAAAACAGATATTTTCGCAGCAGAGTCTGCTTTAGCTGACGTTTTGTAAATTTGAAATATTAATTCTAGAAAATATATAAAAATTAGTTTCTTACTGAATTTGATAAAGATTATTAATATCATTTATTAATTGTTGTTGAGTATAGTTATTTCTATCAATGATAAAATAGTCGCGAAAATTCTCTATGTTGCCATTCATGGTTTCTTTCATTCTTTGGTATAAATTGATAGAATTTGGAATATATCAAATCTCAATAATCTTTCAAAATTTGGATGTAAATCTTAAATTTTTGCACTTGTTTTCGACGATTTATTCTTTGATTTCTGATCACTTTTTTAGTTACCCATTTAGTACATTTTTTCAGGTAGAGACATATTTGATCAAAATATTAACTTATACCGACCCAATTGATTGATAAATATAGCATTTGGTTTCATGTTTGAAACCGTCCCTATTTTAGGGATGATTCTAAGTTGAGTAAAGTTCTTCTTATCGTCATTATCAACATTATAATATATCGCATTTCGAGGTTTTCTGTATTCTAAAATTCTAATTACATCAGTTCCATTAAACCAAGGATTATTTTTCTCATCAATAATCATAAAAACTTGTGTACCTTTGTAAATAAGCGTGTTGTTATTTATGTCTAGAATTGACTCCATTTTTATATGAGAAACTATGCGCAAGTGAAATTGGTGAGTTGTAAAAAGTATATATATATATATTCTTTTTTTATGAAGAAAACGAAAAATTGAAGGAATAATATTAAAGAATATAGACCAAATTTATTGAATTATGTATTGTGTGTGGTTGCATATTTGATGGCGTGAACAATTCGTTCACCCCTGTATTTTCATAAATATTTTTGTGTTTTTCTATAATAAAGAGCTCTTAAGGAGTTAAAATATAATAAAATCTTTAGTTTTATTTCGGTATTTAACATAGATAGTATTTTTATTCATATCTATTGGTATAAAACCATAATATCTGTCCCAACATTTTGCACAAATTTCTTTAAATTTTTCATAAGGCATATCTCCACCAACAAAATCATTATAAATAAGCTTTAAATTATTATCATCTTGTCTAAATATACACAAAAAATTTGTATTTTCTCTTACCAATCGTTCAGGCACTCTGGAATAAGTTTGAGCCAAATAGAAAACATAAATATTTTTATGTCATACTCTTGTAAAATATTCACGAGTCATTCCTTGATTATATAAAATAATATTGTTAAATACAATTAGAGATTTGTTTCCGCATTGATCTAAAGGATGCATTTCCTTAATGTTATTTTTTTAATGAGCCATTTGCTCATTAAATTTTTTGGATATCACTTCAAAATCATCTTGTAATCGAATATATTTTGGTTGAGTCAAACTTTTAGAGCAAACAAGTACTTTATTAAAATTTAACCACCCCATATTATAAATGAAACTAATCATGAAATTTGTTTTTCTGCAATATCTAGGACCAACTATCATACCTCTAGTATCACCATGCCATTTTTTAAATTCTTAGAAGGTTCTTCAGAAATTAAAACACCAACACCCCAGTTAACTTTACACAGTATAGGCTGCTTTGGTTGCTGCTTTTTCATTTAATTACAAATCATTTTTGTAATAAATTGGTAATATGACTTTGTCTCGCATGACAAACAATAATTCTATTCTTAAGAAGAAACTTTGCTCTGATATAATTCGTAAAGATAATTCGATAGCACTAATTAGTTTTCATGCAAAAATTTAAACACCAAATATAGACAGTAATGATATAATTACAATTGAAAAAATGAGTGATGTCGTTGATAAAAATGAAGTTATAACCATTCCCAAAGACCAATACGATGCCAAATCTTTAAAGGAGACTATAAATTCAATTGATCTATTTTCAAAAAAATAACATTGAATTGACAAAAGAAAATGTGAAAAATATAATATCTATCAAAACTAAGATTGATACAAACATGATGATGACTTGTCTGATGCTCTTGGCTTTGAAAGAAATATGACTATTGAAAAAGATAAAAATTTTGTAGGCACTAAATTGCCTAATTTTAATCCATATAAAACAATCCATATTCTTGTGACTTGGCATAAGGCATGTTCATAAAATGTGATGGATCTAATCATTTAGGGACTAATATAATTGCTAGTTTTCTGCTAAAAACTATGTTTGGTTTTCGAGATTACATCAGCTATGAGCCCCCATATCCATTTTTATATAATAAATAATAAACATTATAATTACATTGTCTTAGAAATTAGAGACAAAATTGGAAATTTAATTGATTTTGATGGTTCCGAAATTGATGTTGTTTTAGTAATTTAAAATATTTACATTACAATAATATAAAAATTAATTTAAAATGATTATTTTTTATATCTATTGGCTGTGTATCAATTTTATTTTCTGGTATAATTCTCTTGTTATCACAATGACTCAATGCAATTTTATTGACTCCTACTGTATATATTTTGTGTTTCTCACTCCTTATCAGATTCATTGTTCTATATTGATTTTCTCATCAAACAAACAACTCTTGTAGTCTTGAATGTAATTCTCTTATTAACAACACATTTTTTCACACCTTTAGATTTTTTATTTCTTATCGCCAACTCTATATGCATACATATTTGCTCGTAAACCAACATATTCTTTCATTTTTTCCCCATTACATTTGCCTTTCATTTTTCCTAAAAAATATTTATTTAATTGAGGAATGTTATAAATATTAATTTTTTAATAATCACTTGTAACAGATTTATCTAAAATTGTCTTCATGTCTTCGTAAAAAATCTTCTGTTTTTATGTTATAAATGTATGAATCGGTATCTCGATAACACAACTCAATTTTAACATATATTTTGGTTTCATCACTATAATGGAAATCATACATTAATTCTTTTGAAATATCTAAAATTGACATACCCACATAAATAGGTTTGTTAAATTTTACATTTGTTTTAATCATATGTATAGCTGCAAGATTCTCATTAAATAGAGCACTTATTTTTAAATTGGTTTTGCTGCTAATTTTTCACACTGTTCAGCATCTTATACTAGTTTTTTATCAACTCTGTTTCTAATATTTTCCATAGTTTTACCAAACATTGAATTATTCATGAGCTTATAAAATTTTTTTTCGATATCAGTTTTAGCATTAGCTCTCATTGTTGTGTTTAAATCAATATATTTCTTCAGCCAATCAAACTGATCAAACATCAATATTCTATGTATTTTAGTGAGTTTTAATCCATTATTTAGACACTGTTTCAAGTTGCGATAGTGAAATGCATACTTTTGTTTGTTATCTAAAGTTGTTAATAATTTAGATTGATTTCTCTTTGGGACTACCTTATTTTTTGGTCGAAATGGAAGATATTTTATGTAAATTATGTAGTTATTTTGGATATTCTAAATCAACTTCTAATATGTAACCATACTCAGAACCATTCTCCAAATTTAATATTTTTTTCACTCCAGTAATCTAAATCATTTAATGCATAGTATACCCACTCGAAACCACCATATGGTAAATGTTGAGGCATTGCCCAACAAATTTAATTATTCGCATCGAGATATGTTAAATAATTAGATTCTTGATTTGGATTAAAATCTTCCAAATATTTGTTATTTGCTTTAACATATCCCTTACAACATTGTGATATTCCACCTCGAATTCCTTTTTCAATCATTAAAATCATATCATAGTTATGTAATAAATCTAGTGGTTGTTTAGTCATTTTAAACTTTGCATCCCATGATAAACCTGGTGCTGTAAAATACCACGCAGGGTCTAAATCATATGAATTTATACATGTGTTTCTAAAATTTTCGAATATATCTGCTAACAATAATACACCACATTTTTAACACAATCATGGTATTCGCCAAGATTTTTTATATTAAATTGTTTCCATTTTTTTGCATGTTCGTATTCATCATCAGATATACTGTTTTTATTTAATTTGTTATAAAATTCACTCTTTGGTGGAAGTTAAAAATTCTTCAAATTTCTTCCAACTAACCATATAATCATATGGGTAAACACCCTTTCTTATAACTAGATCAACTTGGTCTTCTGGAAAATGTTTTGTGTGTGTTTCATTTGATATTTACTTATATTAGATGATAATTTATCTAAACTACTGGCCATAAAATTTAAATGTCTATAAATTTCATTTTTCAATTTCGCAGTTTTTCCCAAAAGTTATAAACTTTTCTTCATTATTTGCCATTAAATCTATATTTTATCATCATATCCTGTCTAATAAATAAATGTGCATCATAACCAGCTAAATTATTAAAATAAATTGGAACAAAATTTGGTAATTTTAATTTTAGATTACAATTGTTGCAAGTTGGATTAATGAATTTCCACTTATGTGATCATGATGATGTACTTTTTTATTTTCCTCCATATATTCACACTCGCATACAGTACGTCTTTATGATTTTTTTATGAAATTTTTTCTTCTTTTGTAAATGGGTGAATTGGCTCAATTTGTGAATAAATTTACCCAATCTCATCTACTTCTCTTTTTATTGATTGTATAAATATTTTATGATCATCTGGGCCACGATATACAACTGGTGGCTTATACTCACTATAAGTAGATACACTATAATAGCAAAAACCAGATGCTTCATGTAATTGTGAATCATTTTTGTGCAGTATTTGTGAGTCATTTTTGAGCAGGATTTGTGTGTCATTTTTTTATGCAGAATTTGTGAGTCATTTTGAGCAAAAATATTTTTCTATAATAATTTGTTTCTTTGCAAATAACAAAAAAAAAATTGGAATCTCTGCTCAAAAAGATCTAGAAACAAATAAATGGTTAACTGCTACATAATTTTGAAATTTATGAGTTTAAGTTTGCAAAAAAAATAATTGTATTCTAGATGGTAAACTTAAAATTCCATTGCAAGAGCGCTATGTCATGATAGTTGACAAAAATTCTTTGAAATTAATCAATGAGAAGGGGTTTTTATTATGTATAAAGGCTTAAAATAAATAACAAATGGAAAGTTTGTGCATGAAATAGAGTTCTCTAAAAAAATATACAAATTTCTATTAATTTGAATCTTCTTAATAATTGAATTTGATTTTATATTAAATATGCTTGCTCGCTTGCATTTTTGGTCTAAATTTGATTGATTTGATGCGATCACTATTAGTGCAGGATTTGGGGGGGGGGGGTGAAATTCTGCGGAAAAAAAAGCTTGATTACGGGGTGAAATTGCTTGAAATTCGAGGAAATATCATGAAATTTGGGTCAAAATTTTGTGTTCACTATTCATGCAGAATTTTTTGGAGGCTGAAATTCGACGAAAAAGGCTTGATTTTGGGCAGAATTAGCTTGATTTTGTGGCAAATTTACTTGATTTTTGAGGAAAATTGCTTGTTTTTTTTTAAATTGAAAATTCTGCTCTGACATTATTTAAACAGTGGTAAGTTTACTTGATTTTTGGGTAAATATGCTTGATTTTGGAGTAAATTAACTTGCTTTTTAGAATGCTTAATTTCTTAAATTTCAATAATGATTTTTGAGCAAAACCTTTATTTTGGAGCAAAAAACCACAATATTTTGATGAAAATTGAGTTTCGCTAGAACTCCCCTTTTACATATACTGGTTGCAAGAGGAATGTTGACGAATCCCCGTGGATGTCCTGCAAACGCTCGTAGAGAGCATGCCAGACAGGGTGGCTGCTGTTATAGCCACAAGAGGTGGGCCTACGAGATTCTAACGAGGTGACAACCACCTAGCAAACATTGTGGATAGGTGCCCAATTACTTTTTGGTAGATAGTGTATTTCAGTACCGAAAACTTGTAGCTTTTCAATATTGATAATCTTCTGAGCCCAAACTTCATATGGTGTTTTTCCACTGGTCCTACCTTTCCCAGTTCTATTCAACATGAAAACTGCAGTGTTCACAGCCTCTGCCCATGAGTCTATATCTAACTTCTTAGCATGTAACATTGCTCTTGCTGCTTCTACAATTGTTCTCATTTCCCTCTCTGCCATACCATTCTGATCAGGTGCGTAGGCTACTGTTCTCTGATGCTGTATCCCTCGATCTTCTACAACTTGCTGTAGTTCATCGTTAACGAACTCTGTACCATTGAATGTACGTAATATTTTTATCTTCATTCCAAATTGAGTTTGTACTATTTGTATAAATTTTGTACATGCAATTTAGTTTCATCTATGTGATTCACAAAATACACAAATCTGTTTTTGGAGTAGTCATCCTTTAAAAGCAAGAAATATCTAGAACCTCCTACAGACTTTACTTCCATGGGCCCACAGACGTCAGCGCATATAAGCTCACCAGGAAAGGTGGAAACTGAGTTACTTTCACCAAAAGGAATTCTATGTTGTTTCCCTTCAAAACATGCTGTAAATTGAGTTTGGGAAACAGAAGAGTTAGGAACTTTGATATCGTCTCTTTTTAGCACTTGTGTAATGTAGTCAAAGTTCTGGTAGTCTAATTTCTCATGCCACAGTAAGAACTAATCTCTTGAGGTGGTTTTCCGTAGACTAATGAGGGCAGCAACATCATTAACATTGTATCTGAACTGCATAGTGTACGCTTTACCTTCCACTTTGGCAATTTCTCCTACTTGACCATCTTTCATAAATTTGCACACATTATCAACTAACATGACATAACCTCTATTTAATGCACTACTAACCGAAAACAAATTCGTTTTCAAGTCAGGCACGTGCACATTGTTCAGACTAGTCTTTACCCAGCCCTGACCATCAAAAGCCTGTAGTATTCTATGGCCGATACCTATAGTGCTATTTACTGACCCATCACCAATCATCACTGACTTTTCTTGCTGCTACTTATTTTTTAATGAAAGTCCTGCCATTACCAATATTGATACAATAAAGGCATTGCTATTTTCTTATTTTCTTAATCTGAACCTACAGTCTTGTTTGAAATGTCCCAGTTTTTTACAATAAAAGCACAGTTTGTCACCCTTAGCTTCATTTCCATAGTCATTCTTCAGTGTCCTTGTTTTATTACATGTAGCACACTCTTCTTTTCTCATCATTAGGGCTCTACACTCAGAAGGTTCTCATTCATTTACCCTTTCCTCTTCCACCAAGAGGCTTACAGTTAGGTTATCAAGGGTCTGTTTACTGTATGGAGCTGACTCCCAAGCAGATACAAAATGTTTGTATATTTCTGGTAGTGACATGAGAACTTTCGTTATGATGAATTTATCAGAGACATCCTCTCCCAACTCCCTTAGCTTGTTCTGAAACTCTACTATTTTAGAAAGAAACGTTGACATTTAATTACTCTCATCATACTTGTATGTAAAAAAAACTTTGCTGCACAATGTGGAGACTTGTATCACTCATCTGCTCATAAACACTGTGTAACTTCCTCCATATCTCGGTGGATGTAGTACATGTGATTATGCGCAACATTGCACTTTCTGAAAGTCTCGTCATTATCAGGCTTTGAGCTTTTGCATCTTCCTTTGCCCATTCTAATTCTAAAGATTCCAGTTCGGGTTTTGTTTCCGAGCCATCTTCAAAACCATAGACATCTAATCCCCGTAACAACACACTAACCTGAAATTTCCACAGATTCCAGTTCTTAGTCCCTTAAAGCTTAATAATGTGTTTCCCGTCAGTTGATCCATTTTCACTAGGCATATAAATATATCTTCTGAGCTTGGACAGCTGTTCTAAATCGTACATCCAAGATGTCCACCAACACACCTACAATGTTTACCGCCACATTTTCCTCCCATGACAAGCTGCCACGTATTAATTCCCAACTGCCTTTACCACAATGCTACACCATGTGTCTGGTCCCATAACCTGTTTGAAATGGGAAATGAAACAAGGCAGAGGCGTCTTTATCTGTAGGTTTACTTTACCGCTCTTTATACATTATTCAAAACCGTATTGCCATATTTGATATACCATAATGGTTCACAAGTTGAGTTTCCAACATAAGAAAGTATTTTAATGAATCCTTTCAACATTTTCAAATGGAACTAGTTTCAGTGGTTACGCCTCAATAACGGAATGCAGAGGGAAATCCTAACATCGGAAACATCCTCCCGTATTTATTTATAATTGCTTCCACCACTATTAATGTTTAGTATTTTATTAATTTTAACACAACATGTCCTATTTTTATTGTAACAACATAGAGAATACTGTTTTTGACCTGGTTTATTATTTATTCAAACGAATGCATATATTCCTGCCAATTTCAGCCATTTTATATAATACTGTCTATTTACTTCGTAACGGCCAATTAGAACACAACACACAAGACAATTCGTTCCGATGTACTTACACAACCTGTTTACTTTGAACAAGAAGTAACTGCGATCGGAACAAGTTCGGAGCCCGTGTAACTGCTTGCAGTGCTAAATATGCTTGAAGTGGGGTAGTTATATGTACCGTGCGGCGCTGCCTTAAATTACTTTGATATTGAATTTCTGTGTTTTATAAAGCAATTATATAAATTAGACTAAATATGCTCTGTGTCAATTTTTTGGGTGACTTCACGTGCCGACCACAGTGGTCACCATACAGTGGCAAATAGGTACTGCAATGTTGACTCAAAGTAAACATTAATAGAAAATCAACTTTGACTAGATTACATGCGATTATTTTGTATTTATTTACCATAAATACTGCATGTATGTTTGCTATTTTACACTTACTTCGTTAGTCGACATACGTTAATTAGTTTCTTTGTTGTTGTCTTTCATGTGTTATGGATTCAAGGCCTGAGGTCTGGTTTTGAAACTCAAGCTTACATCACCTAGCTGTGTTTTCTGACATCAGTTGGGTGTGGTGATTACCCGATACAATATTGACGAAACTCGTCCCAAGACAATGCACTATTTGCAGTAGCACTTGAATGTTTCCTATTATACATCACATGCTTCTCTGCTCCAGAGGATGTACAGTAACTTATTACATTTATGCAATAATAGTAACATGCATATTTCATGGCTCGCAAACACGTCCATGCAAACATGTGCGGGCTTTCGTAGTAAAATGCCGGACACACATCCGGCACAAAGAGATAGAGAAACACAGATAGAAGAACAATTTGGCTGCAAAAAAGCAGTAGAAATGCATTGATTTTTGCTGAGTAAACTACCAAAACCAACAATTACATTTTTGCGTGACTATTCATATTGTAAAACAGTGTGAATGCAGCATTTTCCTTTATTGTTTAGTTCAACTTTATTTATTGTTTTATATTTCACTATAAAAATATATCTGGCATAGTAACATATCACCTCAGTGACGCTGTGTTGCTGTAATCAAAGAAAGTATATTTGATACAATTAATTAAACGAACATAAGTAAACTTAATTACTGATAATATGGTAGACTATAGGATATAGTATATACATAGTAGGCCTATACATATGTTGATTATAGGTGCATTTTGTTGTAATTGATTCGATGGGATGTTCGATACAATCAAAAAACAGATAAACGCAACTACATTTAAACCTTTGAAATGGGCTCCTGAATTAATACTACCTAATATTATGATTATCAAAACAATTTACCAAGTAAACCATTTTCATGAAAATGCTCTAGAATTTAAACACAAAGGCTATATGATACCCACGTTTGCAGATATGTAGTAAAGTCAGTGTGTAGCCACAAAAAAAGACGCTATACCTAAAACATTTCATCCTGCCTCATGAAAACTATTGACTCTAGAAACATTTTGTTTAGACAATATTAAATGTTGATATTTTATTCAGGTTTGCGAGGCTTAAATATTGCATTTTGACCAGTAACCATGAGTTTTGCATATTTTCTAGCCAACCATGTTACATCAGGTTTTTTAATAGAAAAAGTTATTAGGTTACTATTTTTTTACAGGTCAACTAATAAAAGTGCATGAATATTGACAATACTATAATAAGCCCCATTATGTGTAGGGCTAGTAGTGAATGTTCCATGATTTTTTCTAATAGTTTTCACGGACAAGCAAGTTGAGTGGTTGGTTGCATCTGTTCTTCCTGATAGCGTGCTGCTTCGCGAGTCGTTCATGTACAGCATAGGATTGTTGTCATTGGATGGTTGGCCATACTCTGTTCTCCGCAGGTGTTGAAGACTTGGCAACAACATACAGTTTTCTGCATGAATGGCGAGGCACCATATGTCCGAGCCTGCATCGCTTCCATCCTTTCCCCTTTCACCTCCCTCCTTTTCAGAGCAGCACCATCTAGGCAGCGGTTTGAATAAGCTCCGTGTTCAGAGCCTCCCATTGAATCCTCGTCGAGAACGTTTATACGAATCTGAGTCGTCGGGTCGAATTCAACTGGAGCGTTTGCCTCATTTATCCGAGTTGGATAGTTCTCTGTCACTGCTTCCCCCAGCCACCACATCGACATTCGAGGAGATTAGATTGTGTAATCGCAAGGCATACTAAATTATTTGCCAGTAATTCGAAATGCCGATCGGTTAAATTGGGTATCTGCGACAAGATTGCATACACCTCAAACAGCTTGAGTATGGGCTTCCCATTGTTCGCGCTCGTCATTTCCAATTATATTTCTTTTACCCTTTAACCACAACTGAAAAAAATTTATTAAGTAGGCAGCAGAACCCAAAATAATTACCCCACCGATAAAAATTAATCCGTAATATATATACAAAAATATGTTTTTCGTATAGTCGAATACATCACCGCCAAAAGCCACAACATTCTCCACGTCTTTGCCCAATGTATCGGCGATCGCATCCATCCACGAGGCATCGACACAACGATATTCCACGTTGGTATCGGTCACTGGAGGATCGTTTCAAACACTGTCACAATGAACGCACGCGAAGTCACCATCCGCTCCCAAACACTGGGCGCTTTTTACCTCGTCGCATAAATCCAAGTAACTGTGATTGGGACAGTTCATTTAAATTCACGGGCGATATCTGAACCTGGTTCATTATTGGAGTTCTTTCATTTTATGGTGGGGTCTTTTGATGTTTTACTTCATACACATTTTTTGGCATTGTTGTGAAAGTCGAATCCGAATTTCTCATTGCCTGTAAGTTGAAGATGTTGTTCATATTAGTTGATATGCATTCGCTTCACCAAGTCTTCACCAAGTTCGTTCGACGTCAACCAGCCAAGGTGTAGTCGTAATAGTTGACTGATTTATTCAACACTGGTGAAATATTCTTAAACAAATATCTCACATTATTAATGTTGACTTTATTTAAATTCAAGAAGAAATTATTCTTTATAACCGTTTGGCCTAAATAGAAAGTTGTGTTCTCTGAGAGAAAAATATTTTTTTACTTTCATGAGCTTGGGATCGGTCATGATTAGTTTTACAACATCGTTAGAATTAGTGGCTTTATTCAATGCTGGATTCCACGAGTTTAGTTTTTTGGATCCAAGCTGAATTTTATGAAGCGCATAGCCCGGTAAATTTTTTATTTCGTACCATAAAACTTTACGCATATTGTCGTTGAGACAGATGCTCGAATCAATTTGACAGAAAGCAGCATCAAACTAGCCTTTTTTGATCTTGCTCATAAATTCACCAATTGTGGTCTTGCCAATTCGTATGTTTTTCTACCAATTGCAATAATTTTCAAGCCATACAAAGATTGATTTTTAAAACAAATATTTTTAAAAACGGAATCTTTTGGTGAATTCGGGACGAGCGGATGTCGAATCATTGCACATTCACCCGCCTTGTCAACATTACCAGCAAATTTAACAAGAGCCTTCAACATTGTTATGTGGATATACTTATTTTTTTTTATAACTCACAAGTTAGATGTTTGGGAAATTTGACGGCGACGACGGTAAAATAGACTGCCAATATACATTTTAAAATAATCAACAACCCGGTGATTGGTTCCATGTAAGTTATAATACTTGCTATAAACAAGAGTATGATGGTGATTAGTATTATTACTGACGTACATATTATTAGCTGTTTACTATTATTATATTTCGGGTTTAACGAATAATTTAAAGAAAAAAGTATCGATTATTTACAGAAAAAAATTATTCTTTTATATCCTCTTTAAAAAAATTAATATATATATATCTAATAGTGCTATGGAAGTCACTTTTACCATCAATTGCAGATAAATTGATAGGGCTTCCTAACGACACATCGTAAGACATGACCGCAAACCTAAAATGCATTGACATAGGGATGTACAGATACAGCCAAACGGTAACACAGACCCATTCCAATCCTGAGGTGGAGAGACTAGAGTCCAAGATTTCAAAGTTAAAACAAGAAATTGAACAACTGTCATTGCAACAACAATACATGTCTAACCAGATCATGAATGCTGTATAACCATGCCAAAGTAACACATTGGACCACCAATTACAATGTGGACAACTTCAATCACACCTTAGATATTACAATAATTACACTTCCATACAGCGATTTCCATGTAACTGTCAGCCTGTAATAATTATCAAAGAAAGCCACCCCTCCCCCCTCCAACACAAGCCAATACAAGGGTTACCAATACATTCAAAGAGGCAGACCTAATTTCTGGGGGCAGTGCATACAACAGCAACAATTCTAATCAGAATAATTACTACACCCTACAGAACAACAAAGACAGCCAATTCAACACACGAGGGTGTAGCTGCAGAGGTGCGCAGTCAGGTCACAACACGACAAAAAACTTCCACACAGACAGTAAAGCATGCAACCCCACTGACAACAACGTCCGAGTTCAAGTTGTGTGTAGAGCCTTTTTCAACAAGGTCGTGCCACATAGGTCCTATGCAGAAATTACAAAATCTAACTCCCACAGTGACCTGCTACTACAAAAACCCACCATCCTCACATCAACCTGGGGAGCGCAACACCAAGGTAAACAAACAGCAAACTCCTACGAAATTTACCAATTTCACACCGCCGGCGATGCCAGGTATTGCAGTTAAGTCAGGTAAAGTTTCGTCACGACAAACAAGGCGTGCGCAGCCGGCCCCAAGTAAGATTAGCAAGCACGTCACTCCCCCCCAACGCACGAACAAGGCCAGTGTTGCCATACAGCTGCATGCGTGACCCACACTGCGACGTTGCCACACCTAGCAAAAGTGCCTGACAAGCAGAAAGTTACCAGACCACGCAGTCTTGTGCAGGACACAATTGTGTTGTGCTTTTACGTGGGACATAAAACCCAAAACTGCAGTTTGTGTCCACACCAAATGTTTGAATTTTCGACAGACATCAGTGACTGATTACGATGCTTTAAAAACAAATTTGGGCTTAAGCCAACAACTGTCTTTGTAGAGCGGGCATCCCGAAACAGCGTGGTTGATATTCTTATTGTTTTCACAAGAGGAGCAAACCCCACAATGAGCTCTTGTTGAAAAAACAAACTGAGTGGCCGTGCCTCAATCTAGATCAAGCAAACAAGTACACCCCACACCAAATATTGAATGTCAGCATGTTGGACTGCATACAGTGACACCATGCATACTTGTCACCATTAAAGGAAAAAAGTATTATGCTTTGCTAGACACTGAGTGCTCTCATAGCAGCATAGTGAACACAGTGATATCTAATCAACACCTTTACCCTTTACTGTTACAAATAACTGTAGTTGGTGCAACATCAGTCTTAACATCACCAAAATTTGAAACAACACTTAAGTATTCATGGCCTCACCTATCTACAAAACTTTTTGATTTTTGATAATCTGAAGCAAGATTTAATTTAAGGTGTTGATTTATTCAAACGGTATTACGTAATTCCAATATTAAAATATAAAATTTTCTTCATCCATTCTCACAATGCAAACAAAATTATGGAAATACCACTGTACTAAGGCACACCAGATCATGACGATACTAACTCTATTAAGTAGTATTGCCAGGCATTCGACAGTTTCGAATATGAAAAATCACAGCTGTAACATACTAATAAAGAGTTATCTACCACTCAAAGACAGGCCATAGCCAATAATATTGATAAATATCTTGAAAGGTTTGCCAATACAGTTTTAGAATTATCTGAAGCAAAAAACTTCTAAATAAAGTTGGATTTGACTACTATCAACCTATCGCGACCAGGCCTTATAGAATCAGTCCAAAAATCCGTGAACTTTTAATTCAAATTAATGACATAGTGAAGGCTGATATTATTGAGGAAGCAGATCCTTCATATTCGACACCGAGTTTGGTAGTTCCCCCCCCCCCCCCCCCAAAAAAAAATATATAAATAAAAAAGTGGGTTACAATTTCTAACATACTTCCAAGTTAAATAAATATTTTACTAGGGTGCAGTACCCACTGCCTGGCACCGAGGACATTTTAAACGCCCTTCGAAATTCACAATACATAACCAGTTTAGACTTATTTTCAAAGTCCTATAGCATACATGTCCAAAAACAGGAATGCTAGATTTTGGCATTAACAATCGATGGCATAAGGTTATTTCAGTATAAAATAATGCCAATGGTGTTAAGTACATACCCTCAGTATTTCCAAATGTTTATAAATACTATTAGGACCCTAACGTTGGACAGCAGCAATCACATACTTTGATAATATTTTCATCCTAGGAAACACGTTCGGAGAACATATTTCTGATATAAATAAAGTTTTCCAATGGTTACGCATGTTCAACATAAAAGTAAACACAAAAAAATTCACCTTTGCTGAACAGTGAAAGTATTAGGTCATATTATTACCCCTAATGGGATTTCTACAGATCCTGATGAAGTCTGCGCATGGCACCCCCCTACAAATTTAAAGCAACTCCGTACATTCCTCTGCACAAGTTCATACCTGCAGAGGTACATAATGAATTACTTAACAATAGTACAACTGCTTATTGAATTGACAAAACATAATGCAACGTATGTGGGAAGACATTCACCACAAGGCATTTCTCAACTTAAAAAACAGCTATCTTACAGGCCCCTATATTGCAGAAATTCAATGAGGAAAGAAATATAATTTAAGCTTGCGATGCCAGTAATGATGCAGTCGGCAAAGTGCTTATGCAGGAAGCCTTTCTGATCACCAGACAGGAGTCCCATCACATAATAAATAAATTTAACCAGGAAATATTTCCTTCTGGGGGTATCTGCTAAGCATATTGACATGCAATGAAACTCAATTTACTAGCGCCTCATGGCATAGCGCATGTCAAGATTTGGGAGTAGAAACCTGGACGACGCCACCCTACCACCCGCAGGCCAATCCTATGGAGCGCCGGAACCAGGAACTTCAGAAATGTCTGTGACCCCATCTTGAAAAGGACCACTGGTACTGGGACCGTCGACTGCCAAGAATACTCTTTGTGCTATGTCAGAGCACAAGCCCACTGTGTCGCTGACTGACACACCAGCCAAGATGCAGAAACCAAAGGAAAGCATTCGCTTCCAAGAATAGATTACCAGCCACCTGCTAAGTGCTTTCTCCCACTTCCACCTTTGAAACCTGCCTGGAAGAAATTTCAATTCTCGCCACTGCTATCTTTTCTAGCAGCACTGCATTGACGGGAGAAAGTACTGAGATCTGAACAGAATTGTCTTTAAAACAACCAATTTTATACTTCCAATGAGCGTTAGTTTGGCATTTTCGGACACAGCATTGATGTGTGGTAGCAATGAAATGTTGGCTATTGTTTCTTCTTTAGCATGCCATAGTTATTACCCTGGTACACTGTGTATGTATGGAGTCGGAAGCAATTTTCTACGAGCCTGCACTCATCGCCAGCGAAATTTTTTTTTTTCTTTTACTAATTTGGCTTTCTTGGATGTTGTAAAGGTGTTTTCTAGCCATAAAATGCTAGCATAATAAGGTTAAAGCAGCTTATCCTAGTTTTTTCTGTATCTGAGTTTTGCATAATGTATAGTAGATAATTTCTCAGATTGACCTTATGCAGTGGTACAAATAATAATTATTTAATAACAGAAATATTTTATTTAGATAAACCAAATTTTATCAGAAAAAAGCAGAATGTTGTATGTTCACATGATCAAAACCTCGTCCATATATCTTGTATTATGAAATGACAGATTAATGAAATTGATTATTAAATACTATCCCAGGGCCCTACCGACTGTTCTACCTTAACTTATCTGTTCACATTTCATATTGTCAGTATTGCAGACAACAGAACGACAAAATGCAGTTCCCTTTCGGTATGTGGAAAAAATACTCTATACTCTAGGCTTGAGGCTTTATCTATGTGACATATAGTTTTCATATTATTCCATTATTAAATTAAATTATATATTTTTAGTTATGAAATTGGGCAATACAAAATTAGCATTGTTGTTTTCTTTATTGAATGAACTATTTCTATATGGTTTATCTGTATCGGCTGATTTACATACAAATAATTTAACTGAAAAACGACGTGCAGTTACTGCAGTTATTTCTACTTGTTGGTTTACTGGGTAACCAGGATGACTGTGCGCGAGCGTTTCTCCTCAAGACCACAATTCCATAGTTGTCTTCAGGCATTTGCGAAAATTAACCTGCCAGAGTTAACTATTTTCTGTAAGTTATGAGACGAGGTAAACTTATATTCAACAGGTAGTTTACGATAGCACAGAATTAATAGTGGTGTACCATTTTAAAGTGTAGGCAGAGTTAAACTTTAACTCGATAATGAGTGTTCGTAAACGCCCTAGTCCAGTGCCGTTAGATGTTTTTTTTCTAGGAAACAATCACTACCCCGCCCGTGTGGGCGCCTATTTCTGCAGCTAATCACTACGTATAAAGAAATGCTTGAAAAACACGGGGCAATGGAAATGTCGCTATATGCTTGTTATTAAAATTTTGTCGGCTTTACATCTAGTCAACATCGGTACTGATACGTAAAACATTACCTAAAATATTCGAACAAGGAATTGGCGATGGCCTCAAGCAATGAACCATTCCGGCATTTGTCTGGAGTGATTTCGGAAATCCATGAAAACCGAAATCAGTATGTCCGTACCGGGATTCGAACCCTGGTATTCCCGAATACGAGTCTAGTATTTTGCTACTGCGCCACGTCTTTGAAGACGTTGCTAGTCTCGAAGCAGTCCTGTTTCCCCCCACAAATTGCATTTTGTCGCATTGTCATGAACTTAGCTTGATGATTGCATCCCTCCAGAGCTCTCTGTATAGGTGCCGGTTTCTCCAATGGACGCACACTGTCAGAGGTTATTTTTATTATTATTTATGTGCATTGATAGGTTATCAAAGGTGACGTTTTTATTTACTAATTACTCACTGTACACGTGTGGTTATGGAGATGTTGCAAGATTCAGGAGTAGACGAACTCGAACCACAATCGATGTGCTACCGTTTGTCAGGCGACGTTTTCTTACAATTTATTTCAGTTGTACAAAAATAGCTTCCATATTCTTTCCTTGTTATGGAGAATCAGTAATACAAATAAACGATATAAAAAATATTTCTTCAATAATTTTGAGAATTTTTAATTTCTCAGGAATATTATTAATCTGGTGCTTTATGCCATGAAGATAATAATTCCTTTGAGGAAGTAAAATTATTTTATTTGCAGCAATTATTTTGCTTTGAGCAATATTTTATTCTCTTTACAAAAGTGAAAAAAAAAAAAAAAAAAAAAAAAAAAAAAAAAAAAAAAAAAAAAAAAAAAAAGTCTTGAATATACAAAAGTTTGTTATTTAACTAAATTCTTACCTTGTACTGTCGAAATATCTTACTCTTCCTTTGCTCCATTTGTTTTTAATTCGGTTTGCAGACAGTCTCAATATTTTCTTCTTTCCCCTTCTCATTGTATCATTGTCGAAAATGTTCATCTTCCTATGGCTGAGTTAAACTATTCTAATACGTACATGCGATTGTTCCTGTGTCCCCCAACAATGGTAGCAGTGCTTGATCCTAATGGTTATGTTGTCATTTACGAAGCATCCTGTGCACTGCGGGGGGAGGGGTGGTTGAAGGTCCCCGTGCTCTCCACCTCCGGGACACCAGCCTGCCAGGCTACTTGCAGATGGCAGCACACTACAGAAGCGACAGAAGTGCGTAACATGGTTTCGAAGTTCATTCGCCATTAAAAATTCAAAGTGGTGACCCTATCATTTCAATCGCGCAAAGTCTGAGGCAAAGTTAAATGCGTGTTTCTCTGGTAGTTTCACTTGTGTCTAGTTCATATCTTTTCAGTTACAACACATTGGAAAAAAATCCGTTGTTAGCCATTTTGAGACGCTTCGAAATCATATTTGTAGTAAACATGACAACTTTAATTGGCCACAAAAACGTCTGAGGTGTGCGTTCTTTTCGTAGTTAGTCACAGTGGGCGCACATTTAATAACTTCGTAGAAAACATGTTCTTTTAAAATGCTGTAACACAATTCACGAGCCGATTAGGCGGGCGCCTTAAGGAGGCCGCAGTAGCTCAGTGACTAGAGCATCCAATAGTGGGGCCGCAGTAGCTTAGTGGGTAGAGAACCCGATAGTGTGGTCGCAGTACCTCAGTGGCTAGAGCATCAAACAGTGGGGCCGCAGTAGCTCATTGGGTAGTGAATGCAATAGTGGGGCCGCAGTAGCCCAGTGGGTAGAGCACCCATTAAGGGGGCCGCAATAGCCCAGTGGTTAGAGTATCCAATAGTGGTGCCGCAGTAGCCCAGTAGGTAGAGAACCAAATAGTGGAGCCGTAGTAGCTCACTGGGTAGAGAACACAATAGTGGGGCCGCAGCATCTCAGTGGTTAGAGCACCCAATAGTGGGACCACGCGTGAAGCAGCGGGTAAAAGCTGGTTTGTAATAAATAGATGTTTTAATTTTAGCTGTCCTATCAAAATTTTTTAGAGATGTTTGTTTAAACACATTAATTATATACATCTTGATATTATAAACTCCGAAATAATCTTGGGTTTCAATGCAAAACAACTACAATTTAATTAGGTTTATTAAGTGATTTTGATACAAATTAATTTGGGTATGTGCTGTTACAGAATAATGTTTTTAGTGGTGCAAAAGATATGTTAAGGCAAATAAATAAAAACTTATGACAAAAATATGTTTCCTATAATTATTTAATTCATTTTGATGCTAATAATTTACATGGGCCTATATCAGAATATTTGTTCAATAGTCGATTTGAATGGCCGCGTAAATTTAATATAAAAGAAATAAAACAAGAAATTAAACATCTGAAAGATTCAGAAAAAGGTGATATTTTAGAAGTTGATTAAAAAACCATAGTAATTTATGTTACAATCATTTTTTATTTCTTCCAATACGATAAATATCATCTTAAAATAAAGAAAGGCATGATTTACAATATAACACTGAAACTCTGTTTAGAAAATGGTTCAATATTTAAAAAATACTCATGAAAGTGATAACGAAAAAGGCTTCAAAATATAAACGTTTTATACACAACAGAGAACAAAAAGGATTTTCATATATATTAATTAACAATTCCGTTTATGAATAAACAATGGAAAATATGAGTTTGATTATACATCAAATTAATAAATAATGCTATAAATTTTAAAAACTTTTAAACTTAATTTTAAATAAAGCTACTAATTTGAAAGAAATTGGGAAGATATTTTTCGAAATAATACAAAGTAAAAATTATACTGCAATATTGTCAATTTTCAAAATTCGAAATAATTAATGTATATAACTAATAATATACATTTATGAAAGAAAATTTATAACTGTGCTCCTAAGATACTGGTTTTAACACATAATTTTAAAATTGAATATTTTAAATTAGATATAAAAAGTAAATAATGGATTTTGTACTAGTTATTATTTGAAAGATTATATATAGAATATGCCTCTAAGGAACAAAAAAAAATAGGTAAGATGAAATATGAATGTAATAGTATAATTATGACTGAATAAGTTGATTAGGATGAATAACAATCGTATTTTAAGTTTTTGTTAAATAAATTAACAAATCAAAAGGAGTTAAAATGTTAGTTGTTAAAAATTAAATAATATTTAAAGATTACTAGGAATATATTTCGGAAAACAAAAATATTAAAAAATATAAATTAAATATGATTTTACACACCTGAGGTATATAAAGTTCAAATGAATAAAATAGCATTAAAACATGAAAAGATAAACATACAATTTTTTAAAACAAATTTGACATAGTATTTTAACGACACTGCGACATTTGAAATATGCTATTAAAAATAATATATATTAATATATAACATATGTAATAAGAATGTTTTATTCAACAATAATAAACTACCAATAACAAGTTAAAAAATTTTAAGTTAAATAATGATTTGTACTATATTCCTGGGTATATGCATAATGCCAACCCTTGCAACAATCTAAATAAAAAATATATTCAAAATGTGCAAATTTAAATATCTATTGCCTTTTGAATTTATTATTATAACATTTTGAAATGAAGAATATTATTATTAATAAATATTTCACTTTCCATAACTATAACTAATAATCCAAGATTTTAAATATTTAGTGACGTTTTTCATTTATTAAAACAAATGTGTAGTAAGAAACATTAATTTGCTTCATTTCTAAGATGGCATCTTTATCAGAACCATCGAAATTGATTAAACTATCATTTTCGTCTCTTGTTTAGAAATAAATATAATAAATCCTTTGATTATTAATTTTTATAAAATAATGCAAAAGGTTCGCCAACAAACTAATCACGAAATCAAAACATTGTTTTGGCTCCAAATCTAACAATAATAGCAATTTATAAGTAATCCATTACTTCATATTTGATAAACATAAAATAAGTCATATTACAATGAATATTTATAGACAAAATAATTGAAATTATAAATGTTTCTACAAATATGATGTTTAATTACTGTGGTTCATTAAAACCTTAAAATATTTGGTATTCTATCATCCAATTTTATATTGTATACAGCATTATTCAGCTAAGATATTCACCTCAAATATGTTTGAAAATTTTATTTTGAATCCATAAATGGCACTATGGGGTCATAAAACACCGTCTATGTCTGTTCCAAGGTGTAATTAATTACTGAGATAACAATATCAACTTCAGTTTTTTTATCGGAATATACTGATTTCTTCCAATAGCATAACATGTAATTAAGCGACGAGTTCAGTGATGTGATTATTTTGAAAATCTGACAAGCACTTCGTTTTCATAGGTGCGTGCCTTTCACTGTAGCTATGGTGGGTTAGTTGTGTTATCCATTGGGAGATATTATATGTAAGGGAAAAAGAAGATTTTTGCGCACTTTGTACATTACTTTCTTCAATGCTGTTTTGTATTTACCAGTTAACTCACATTACAATTTCGATATTTTTAATACCAATATTCTGAAGAATGTAATGGGCAGAAAATTAAATGCTGCGATGTTTTATTTGTTTAAAATAAAGTATAGTACGAATTTTACTGAATATTCTTTTAAGTGTCTATAATGTGATTTTATATAATAAAAAAAAAAAGAAAATAGAAAAAAATGCAAGGTCTGTCGGTGTATTTTCAATGTACATATGTCGGTGAAGTCTGGTCTTTTGCGAGCAAAAATTTCGACGTGAGATTCACTTTCATATTTTCACCAAATATCAACTCTTTGTTATAAAATGTGTCTCAATTTATATTTTACAACAGTAAACAAACTCATCAGAATTTAATCAATATAACTAGTATGAAGCTTAATTCTAGTGAATACGTATATTTAACTGTATTTAGACACTATACTGATATTGAATCATGTCTTTGAAGCACCATATTCGGCGGGTCAAAATGAAGTTTATCCCCATCTTCAGTCATCCTCTGAACTCGAATTGCGCAACAGTATTCTATGAAGATCTTAGGTAAAGTTCGGACATAATCTCGGATAAAACAATGAACTTCAATGTTGCAACCGGTCATTGGCCAGGCAATTTTCCCTCGTCTTGAAGACATAGTCTTAGGAATTCGGTTGCGTTTATGACACTCGCTGCCTGAGAGTTACCCTGACAGGCCTGGTGCGTCTCCTGAGGGTGCGACACCTGCGCAGTGTTTTTGATTAAGCTACTCGCTGGTTGAGAGGCGCACTGACAGGGCAAGGGCGGCTAGCGAGAGCACATAGCCAGCAGCATTTTTATTGAATTAATTGTACTCTTGCTCTCAACAAGTTGGCCGGATAAGTCGGGTTTCCAGGCAAGAAGAGGACCAGATCGAGCGTCGTCGGGTGATAGGTAATAAACAAAAGCGAATCTCGGAGAGAACTGACTTTCGGTTTTGAACAACCATGAGGAGTAAAGGTGTGTATCATTCCTGACTTCCGCCTCGTAAAGGAATCTTAAAATTTTGAATAAATCACAGACAAAGTGGCAGTATAGATGCGAATGTCCAGCCAAAAACTATAATCCAGTGAGATAAAGGCAGGAAAACATTACACTTCCGGAAATAAAGTGGAGCATCAATGATTTCCTGCCCGAAAGTAGTTTTTCAAGTAGGTGACGTTGCCCTCAAAATTTAACAGCCATCTGTTGTTTGTTACAGACACGCGAAATCATATGCCGTAGAGCACCACAGAGCAAAGGTGGAGTCTTTAACACAACTGTTGTGGGAACACAGATTTTTTTATGGTAATACGTAATAATATATTTTAATAAGTTTGCAACGAATGTTTTATTTGAGAGAATGTGTTCATTTCGAAATATTTCTTCAATATCTATTTTTGATGTTTCTTTTCTATACAAAACGTATGTAGCTGACTAATCAGTTACCAGTGAGCTTACACTACTCCGTTAAACGACCGTCATTTACACTCCCTGCACTGTTCAACTCTCAAAACCTCGCTGTTAAGAGCGACCCAAATCTCCACTCCACTCCCTCGGTAACAAACATAAGCTGTAGGAGTAATTTGTATATGTCAGTCGGATAATGATAAATGAGGGCACTCACATTTACCTTAAAACAATATTATTCGCAATAGAAATTACGATTAAATTAAATCATAATTCATATTGTTTTAAATGCATATTTCATTTCGCTAACTATAAACTGATAGTAATAGCTACGCTTATATAAACATGCATTTTGTAACAGAATTTTGTAATCAATTATGTTAGTTTTACTCTCTCATTTAACTGCTATTTTTTGACGGGGCAGTTTTA
Organism: Dryococelus australis; assembly: GCA_029891345.1. Taxonomy (NCBI): domain Eukaryota; kingdom Metazoa; phylum Arthropoda; class Insecta; order Phasmatodea; family Phasmatidae; genus Dryococelus; species Dryococelus australis. The sequence continues at coordinate 177,126,824 of CM056994.1, read as the reverse complement.
TTTATTAAATAATAATTATTCATACCTTCCTTTATGATGGCGTACAAATTTCGCATCTCTTTGACAAATTGCATGTTTCAAAATTGTTTGTAAAAATTATTAGTTTTATTTGTATTTATCAATTTAAACATTAGTACTCAAAAACGTATTTGTATGTGTGTAGCAAGTTGGTTTTATTCATTGACCATTACTCAATAAAACGACCTTTGGCTTCCAAAAACCAGATGTGCCTGTACAAGTTACAGTTTTGTAGCCGTCAATGAAATGAGAGAAAAATTAAACAGTGTTTCGGTGAATTTCTGAGCTCACAAGCGGTATTAAAATTAATAAAGAGATAAATTCTAAACCCAGGCCGAGAGGCGAAATGCAGAACATTTTCTTCCTAATTATTGCAAGCAGAATCCCACTGAAACCACAGTTATTTATTCAGCTGGGAGGAGCCTGCAGACCAAGTTTCATTCTCCCTCCCTCCCTGTCCCATCACCAGCAAAGGATACGAAAAACAATCCAGTTGTTGTACAAATTTAACCCTAGACATGTACAATTCATATGGCTTCTAGCAGAAAATACAGGAACCTTTTGCCTAAGCTCATCATGTTCGTGGTAGCATCTAGTGCGACTAACCACTATCGTAATGATCTACACTTGTAACTCACCCCATGGCATTTAAATGGATATGATTAAAAGTTTCCCATGATGTATTAGGAAAGTTATAGTCAAAGCACGTTCATTGGTTTGCATTACATTTCCCACAAAATTGAAATTCTTTATCAGATAAGAAATTCTAATATCACAAATGTTATCATTATGTTCAGACGGTTGATCCGGGTATTTTCGCAGTTATAGATAGCAAATAATGTAAAATCAGTGGATTGGTGCTCGCGATTACTCTGCTGTTTGTAAACGCTCTGCAAACAGTTTGTTACTGTTTACCAAATTTGGTTACAGTAGTCAGAACGTGCGTAATTCGGTTTGGTAATGGGAAGTTATTTTATATTTGTTACTATGGTTGTGTTTATTTTCGTATAGTTCAATGTTTCGGTGCAATGCTTCAGTGCTTAACGTGTTTGTATTTGTGTAGTGCATTATTTATTTATTATTGTCATTAAATTAATTGTGTACCTGAAGTCGGAAATGATTACTTCTTTCCAGCATCGGTATAACGGCGTCAACATACTGAAGAATATCCGCCTCTACATACAAATAGTTCACTATGTCTGTACATTCCGTTTATATTTTTGACCGAGCTAGAGTAATTACTCATTTTTTAAATTGCCGCCCGAAGTCGGCCGTCTATAGCTAATAATGTGCACTTTCGCGCTGGTTTGTGAAAGTAAACGGTCGGAAACGCCAGTGATCAGCTTGTTGCCGATACAACAGAGAAAATTTGCCTATTAGTTTCTGTTCCATTCATGCAGACAGTGCCATCTATACAATATGTAACTAATTGTAAAAGTAAAAATGTTCTCGCTAGTGTGTAGAACTGAATGCGAGGAAAATGAGCAAGAAAAAATTCTCACAACAATATTTTTAAAATTAATATACTTTTACTTCCCACCTTCTAAGTTATGTGGTTCCGCATTGTGTGTGTTTCTAAGTTGCGTGTTTCTACGTTATGATAGTTCTAAGGTGTGTGTTTCTAAGTTATTATCTTTCTAAATTATGATTTTCTAAGTTGTGACAGTTCTAAGTTATATGATTCTGCACTGTATGTTCCTAAGTTGCGATCGTTCTAAGTTATGGGGTTTCGATGTTATGTGGTTCTAAGTTGTGTGTTTCTAAGTTGTGTGATTCTAAGTTATATTAGTTCTAAGTTGTGTGTTTATAAGTTATGATTTTCTAAGTTACGATGTTTCTAAGTCATGTGGTTCTAAGTTGTTTTTTTCTAAGTTATGATGGTTCTAAGTTATGATTTTTTAAGTTACAACAGTTATAAGTTGTGAATTTAAAAATTACGACAGTTCTAAGTTATGAATTTCTAAGTTACGACATTTCTAAGTTATGATAGTTCTAACTTGTGTGGATATTTTCAAGAATTCTAAGATATGACTGTTCTAAGTTGTGATTTTCTAAGTTATGTGTGGTTCCCGTTGACATGCAAACAAGACAAACCAATCGTGCACACTATTTGCAGAAACAGTAAAGGGTGCTGCGTAAGTTAAAAAAATAAAATAATAAAATTACAAAAAAAATAACAGATAAATACAAGATAATTGTGTCAATGTTTCATTTTCAGTACAATTTCGATTCTTACACATTTATGTTGCAATGAAATTAAGTCAGGTTTGAATACGCAAAATACTACGCGTAGTTTAGGGTCACTATGTTAGTTAATTTTTATGCTTCAATTTTCAATACAAAATGTTTTACAATACTTATATACAATAGATAAGTTATTCACTTCTGAACTTATGCTTAAGAATTAGTTTTTTTTTTTTTAAGTATTGTCACCATCTGCAAACTGTTGTCTTAATCCTCTAACTGTTAATTACTTGTGGATCAAGAATACAGCATTTTTTAAAAATACATTTACGGCCAAAAATGTTTTGTATACATCTTTGCTTGCCTCTGATCTAGTCTCTCACACACACGCGCATGCTTATGTATACATCATCACTCACACAGGCACAAATATAATTAACTTAATGTAAATGACAACAGGTTCACGGCAATTTATTTAATTACTAACAAACAAGAAATTACAATGAAGAAAATAATAGTTTACATGACAGCTCATTTTTTCAAACGAGGTATTTTTCCCGCTACTATCAGTTTGCACTGATGGATTTTTTTTTCTTTGACTAAACTATTGGTGTAAATTTCAAATGAAACGAAGAAATGTAAATTAGCGACTTTTCTTCTACTAGCATCCTAAATTAAATTATTATATTGATTTAGGCCATGTCTCAATTGGTCCAGAGAGCGCTCTCTTGTGTTCTCGCTCTCACATCATTATGACGTCAGAGAGAACGATCTCTCGTCGTTTCAATTCGTCGGAGAGAGCGCGAAAGAGCGAGAGCACACACACAGAGAGAGAGAGAGAGAGAGAGAGAGAGAGTACGAAGTTGTATACTCACTTGCGCTGTCTCGCAGATGCGATACTTGTTTACCTTATTTCCGTGTTTGAATAACGTTATTGTAGCTTTCTGGGCCAAAACCATGTTGCATTTTAATTGCCAGTGAATAATTTCAACTGTTTTAAACAGCGAAATGATATACGCAAAACGTTGTGTCCTCGTGCTTTTACCTTGCCTCTTCTTTTTTCTTCGTCAAGATAAAACTTTCGCCAAGGTGTTTTAATTTTTCTTCTTACTGTGGTAAGAAGTTTTCCTTTTACCTATCATAGATCTTAATAGCCACGCAAATTCACACACCGCTTACGGATACGGCAACGCTGCGAGCACGTAGTTGCTGCGTGCTCTCTGTTGGCGGGTTTCTCAACGTGAGGCGCGCTTCACCGCGAGTGACAGCAGTATTTAGTACAAATCTTGGAGAATGCTACTCAAATATTAATTATCAAGGTCTTAAACTGAAGCGTAAACTCGACTCAAGCGGTGTATAGAAAAACAGTTTAAATTTTTTTTAACCATATATGAAAAATGGAGTATTTTGTAAACTAGTAAAAAACGATTTATACCTTAAAAATCATTTTTAATATTGTTCCTTCAATGGCAGCATGACGTTCAGCACATATAGGAAAGAATATACAAGGAGTATTTGTATAATACAGAAATCCTTATGCCCACATGTTAATAAGGAAAGATTTGTTTACAACAAATTCTGTTGACAGATCTTGTATAGTGTCATATATATAAGCATTTTTTAAAAATAGTTTCAGGAAATTTTTTTTTTCTGGGAGTGAAAAATCAATTAAAAAGCCCTATAATTTATGTAGTGAGTGATAAATTACCGTCAGCATATTAAAGAGGTGCATTATTGCCAATAAAATAATCTAAGAATTTACTGTTAAACTGTGAACCGCCCCTTAAAAATGGTTACCGCAGTAGATACTAAAGGCTGATCGTAGCGCAGCGCACTAAAATAGGGCTATTTTATCCTAAAATAACAAGAAATAATACTTTTATGCTGATACGTATATTTTTACAAAAATAACAAGAAACAGAAAAAAATTCTAAAACCTAAAACTCAATGAAAAACAGTAAAAAATCAAGCTATACATTTTTATTTCTATTGAAAATGGAGTAATTTGTTCGTTTTCAGGCAATTTTTTCATTTTTCTAGAAACAAAAATTTTCTATCCTCAAAAACAAGAAATTTTAAGCAAAAATAATGTAAATTTAAATCAAGAACTAGCAAATTTCATTTTTTTTTTTTTTTTTCACAAATGGACATGCAGGGTTTGTGTTAATAAGAATAAAAATAATTTTAAGCTAAATTCAAGCAAAATAAGCTAAAACAGCAAGCCAAATAAAATGAAATATTAGGTTAATATTTAAAGCAGCAAATGGACCATGCACATGCACCTAGGAAATAAGAAAACTGAAATATGGAAAAAAGATAATTGATTGATACAAATTAAAAGAATTGATATATTTTAAGAGGATTCTATATCATGCCTGAATTTTCAATTTTTCATTTCTTTTAAACCTTTATAGGTTATAAAATTTTGATTCACATTTATTCATTTTAAAGCATTTCCAACAAACATGGCAATCTGGTAAAATAATTTTGTATTTACCACCTAGAATGCAATTAATTTTTTTCCAAACTTAGAATCATAAAATTGAAATTTGTTAGCAACATACTTTTTATTAATTTTTTCAAGGTCTTGTAGCTTAGTCAGTTCATATAAATTGTTCAACATGGCATGGAATGATTTCATTTTTTTTGTTATTTATAAAGAAACAAATTTAATAATAAAAATATATAAATTAAATTAAAATAATAATAAAATAAAAGCAACAAATGTAAGAAAATAAAATAATAAAATTTAAATAATGATAAAATCAAAATAATAATAATTAAATTTAAATAAATTTTTTTATTATAAATTTTTTCTATATAAATATTTAAAAATGGAATCATTCCGCGCCAATCATAAGATGCATAAACAATGCAACAAGTGATGTGAACTATTTAAAAAATTTGTTTTTCACCTCATAAACAGGCAAAATATAAGCATAATAACACCAGTAACAAATGTTTGGCAAAATATACCAGAAATAATTATGGATTAAGTAAAGTATTATGCGAATGTGGAAAATATGTTTGTATTCCATATATTAAAAATAATAATAATAATGCTGATTCACACAATAGAAATGAAATTCGGCATGGTGATTATTCAACTAAGATATGCGTAGTATGCAATGGGAATAAATATATTGATTCATTTTATCTGCATAAAGCTACATTAAACAAACATACAACAAAATGTAAAAATGGTTTTAGCAAATATATAAAGAAATATCATCGAAACAAGACATTAAATAACTAAAAATACTGTTTTCAATATAAACAATAAATAAAAACTGTGTTTTATTGAATCCAATTAGTTATCTTTTTATTATTCTTGGGTAAAAATCAATAGACCAAAGTTGCAGTAAAAAATCAAAACCTAATTTTTTTTCTTATTAAATAAATAATCAGAAATGTCGACAAGCAATACAATAAGTGAACTGAGTAAAAAGAGATTGGGAGAGTTTAGTGTTATAGCTAAAAGTTCAAAAATAAAAAATATGCATCATTTAAGGAAAGATGATTTAATTAGAAGTATTATTACACAACATCTTCAAGCACGAGAATATCGATTTAAAAATCTAAAGTTTGTGGAATTAGGATCTAAACCAAGAAATTTAAAAAAATATATATAGATAAACTAAGTAAAGGTGATTTAATTAGAACGCTTATGCCATTCATTTTAAATGAAGAGACAAAGAGCAACATTGCAAATTTACCTTTCTCATATGCCAATGTTAGAGAACTATACAAAAAAGATAAAAAAAAAATTAAATAAAATAAATATTTCTACTCTAATTATTCATTTGTAAAGACTAGAAATAAAAATAAGCTGTTAATTGAATGGATAGCAAAAAGCAACTTTACAAATTTACCTTTATCAGATGGTAATAGCAATGAATTATACAAATAAGATAAAAAGAACTTAAAAGAAATATTCCCATTTTCTACTAATGTATATGTAAAGAAAAGGAATAAAATAAGCAATAAAACTTACAGAGTTAATACAGCTTTTGAAAGTAGGATATCAACGTATAACATTGAAAATACCTTTAATTTAGTACAGCTCAATCGTTTTTTTTAGCTTTAATAAAATTTGGTTTTTTATTGAAAGCATTATTAACTTAGGAACCTATATGTTTAAAACCTAGCATTAAATTATATACCAACTATTGCAAGCAAGGTAATAACCAAGTAGAATTATCTACAGTTAAATCATCTTACTATACAATATTGAACTAAAGGGATATTATAAATATTTACAAAAACATAAAACAATAAATACTCATTTATATGAATTTAAAAAAAAAGAGGGTCAGGATGAACTATAGATAAAATAATTGGAACACAATTAGCTACAAATAAGTATAATCCATTAAATTGATCATCATATATTGAACTACCAGAAGATATCTATACAACTAAATAAAATAGAAGCGTCTGTGTGATTTCCGAATTTTCGAATTTTAATTATTTTTTGATATAGTTTAATTGAATAAGTAAGCCATATCTAATGTTCATTTTCTTTCATGTCTGTCTGTCTGGCCGGATTTAACTAAAAAATCCACATAACATATTGACATCAAATTTACACACAGTCTAAGAAAATAAACTCAGGACCAACTTAGTCTTTGTTTCGTAGAGCTATCTCAAAGAGTTCCGGAAAAAAATTATGACCAGGGATGTACATAGGTACTGGATTAAACTTTTATTAGGATTTATAACTGCATAAAAAAAGCATTGTTAAAAAAAAGTTCTATCATTTCTCCTGTTTTTTTATGGGCTGTCCTTTCCTTCCAAAAAGGAATAGTGGGCCAGTGGCTAGAGTTATTCCAAGTGGGGCCACAGTAGTTTAATGAATAGAACTATATCAAGAGCGGCCTTAGTGACCCAGTGGATAATTATTTATCAAATGAGGCCGTAGTGACTAGAGCGATATTATTATCAGGGATGTACATAGGTACTGGTTTAAGCTTTTCTTAGGATTACTTCTTTCTGTGGGGGCAGTGGGGCCACGGTGGTTTAATGGGTAGAATTATATCAAGTGGGGCTGTAGTGACCCAGTGGATAGATATATATCTAATGGGATGCAGTGGCTAGAGCGATATGATTATCAGGGATGTAAATTGGTATTGGATTAAGCTTTTCTTAGGATTATTGCATAATAAAGAAAATTGTTTAAAAAAATTCCCCCTATTTCTTCTTTTTTTCTATGGGCTATGTTTCTTTCCTTCACAAGAGAAGTGGCTAGATCGATTCAAAGTCCTAAATATAATGATAACGATGTAGCACTGGCCTATTAGTTAAGAATAAAAAAGCATGTATAAATGTAAAAAATGAAGACCAAAAATGTTTTTCTTGGGCAATAAAATCTGCACTGTTTCCAGCAGAAAAATATCCACAAAGAGTAACTAAATATAAAAGTGTGGGACTTAATATCGATTAAACAATAGATAAATATGAATGTTCCATTAAAATTGATGATATACCAAAAATAAAAATCAAATTGATACATCTATGAATGTACACTCTATTGAAGGAAAGTCTACAGTATATCTACTAAAACTTACCAAATATAAATAGGAAATACATATTAATTTACTTTGTTTCAAAAATAATAACTACTCACATTACTGTTGGATTAAAGATTTATCGAAGTTGCTTTCTACACAAAAAATAATAAGCAACATGAAACTTATATATGTGATACGTGTCTTCAATTCTTTACATCTCAAGAAAAGTTAAATAAACACGTAGATGACTGCTCTAAAACTTAATCAGTAAGAATCAATATACCTACGAAAGGAGAGAAAATATCTTTTGAAAATTATAAAAATAAAACGAAGGTTACTTTTACAATATATGTAGATTTTGAATCAATTCTAAAGAAAATGTCAACAGATCTGAAGGAAATTAAGAAATGAAATTTAATTTAATCACAAACTATACAGTTTTAACATAAGATGAAATTGATGTCTTTTATAAGGAAATACTTAAAGCCAGATGTAAACTTACTAATGATCAAATAAATACTATTCATTTAAAGTTGAAAGAACAATCACATACCATGAAATATCAATTACATGAAGCATCTGGTTTTTGTTATTATATTGTATGTAATTATGCAGATTATAAACCACCAGTTGTATATTGTTGCCCAAACGCACATGAAATTTACATAATTAATGAAAAAAGAAGTAGAAGGAATTGGAGAAATACATTCACAAAATTAATCAATGAATCCACTAACAAAAGATGAAATAGCAATATATAATAAATCGAAAAAATGTGTTGTATACAAATGTGAATATACTAAGCAAAATAAAAAAGTACGTCATCATGATCATATAACTGGAAAATACATTAATCCAAAATGTAATAATTTTAATCTACAATTAAAATTGCCTAGTTTTGTTCTAATTTATATTCATAACTTAGCTGGATATTATGCTCATTTATTTATTACAGAGTTAGGATATGATGAAAAAATTTAGATTTAATTGCTAATTATGAAGAAAAGTTTATTAATTTTGGGAAAGCAGCAAAAAATTAAAAAATTAGGTTTATAGACACATTTCAATTTATGGCTAGTAGTTTAGATAAAATATAATCTAATTTAAGCAAAGATCAAATAAAACATACACAAAAGCATTTTCCAAAAGATAAAGAAGATTTAGTAATTAGAAAAGGGTTTTTTCCATATGATTATATGGACAGTTGGATGAAATTTAAAGTAACAGAACTTCCAAAAAAGGGTGAATTTTAGAATAAATTTAATGAATATGATATAACTGACGATGATTATGATCATGCAAAATGTGTATGAGATCAATTTAATATTAAGTGTCTTGGCGAATAACATGATTAATACTTAAAAAGGGATGTGTCATTACTAGCAGATGATTTTGAAAACTTTAAGAGAAACATGTATAAGTGCATGTAGTTTAGATCCAAAAAGGTATTTTACATCACCAGGCTAACCATTGGGACACTGTTAAAAATGACTAAACAACCATTAGATTTATTGCATAATTTATATCAATCTAAGGGTAGAAAAAGAGATTAGAGGTAGAATATAGCAATGTTTTAAACGATATGTTAAAGCAAATACATATTTAGAAGAATTTAATTCAAATCAAGAGAGTAATTATTTAGCATATCTTGATACTAATAATTTATATGGTAGGGCAACGTCTCAATATTAACCATATGGTGATTTTGAATGGGTTGATTAACCAGAATTTAAATTAGATTTATGGAAAATTTTGTATTAAATCTAAATGATGATTCACAACATGGATACATGTTAGAAGTTGATTTTAAATATCCCCAAGAATTGCATAATTCACATAAAGATATTCCACTTTTTTTTCCTTCAGAAAATATGGTAGTTACAGGTGCAAATCACTCCAAATAGTTAACTACTTTACATAACAAACAAAATTATCTAATACACTATCACAATTTGAAACAGTGTCTAAAAATGGTTTAAAACTTAGTAAAATACATAGAATATCGAAGTTTAATCAGTCTGATTGGTTGAAGAAGTATATAGATTTAAATACATAAATGAGAAAAAATGCCAAAAACGAATTTGAAGAAGGGTTTTATAACCTGATGTATAATTCTGTGTTTGGTCAAACTATAGAAAATATGAGAAACAGGGTAGATATGACTGATCTCAAATGAAAAAACCTGTGATAAATTAGTAGCAAAAACAAATTTCGAAAAAAGTATTATATTTAATGAGAATATTGAGGTGATACATATGAATAAAACAAATGTAAAATTTAATAAGCATATATTTATGTGAGTACATCAATTTTAGACATATAAAAAAATTGATATATGATATTCATTATAATATGATGAAATAAAAATATAGTGATAAAATTGAATTGTGCTATCAAGATACAATTAATACATCTATAACATAAAAACAGAAGATTTTTACGAAAATATGAAGCCAATTTTAAATAAATTTGATGCAAGTGTTTATCCAAATGACAATATTATTAACATACCTAAAATAAATAGAACATTTTTAAGTAAGATGACAGACGAACGTAATGGCGAAATAATGAACGAATTTGTTGGTTTACAAGCAAAAATGTATGCTTACCAGGTTGACAATAAAGAAAATAAACGATCAAAAGGTGTGAAAAAATGTGTTGCTTAGAATAGAATAACATTTGATGATTATAATAAACATTATTTTCATGAAACAAATACAATATAGAACAACGAATCTAATAATAAATGAAAAACATGAAACATAACAGTAGAAGTTAATAAAATGGCATTAACTCCTTGTGATAAAAGGATTATAATGCAAAATAAAATACATGCATTACCATATGGATTTCAAAACATAATTTAAATTCATTTTCTAATATATTCTGTATGATTGTATTTCTATATTATTATATTTTACATAATTGTGATCTATATTATTATATTTATATATTATTACATTCCATATCCATTTTTATGGATTTATAAAAACTGTAATATTTTTATTATCTTTTGTTTATAAAATAGTGTCAAAATCAGCACCATAAAAATCAATTAGGTTTCAATTTGCATCTGTAATTTCTAAAACAATATGGTTAAACCATTCATTATTAATTTTATAAAAAATTAGATATAGTGGCTCATGAATAATAGAATCACTAAAACCACACATTGTTTCTGATGAAAAATTAGCAATTATATCGGTTTCTAAAATGTCATGGCATATGCTAAATTACGATGAACATTTATTGTTTTTAATGGAACAAAATTAGGTAATTTAGTACCTATTACAGTTTTTCCTTTTTCAATAGGCATATTTCTTCCAAAACCAAGAATATCAGATAATCGGTCATCAATTTTAATATTTAACTTAGATTTAAGCAAAGCTATATTTTTTACATAGTCACATGTTAATTCAATTTTATTAGTTGAAATTGATCAATTAGATATATAGTTTTTTTTAATGATTCAATATTGCATAGTCCTCTGGGTATATTTATAGCTTTATTATTATCATTCATTTTACAGTATTATTATCTATATTGGGCAATACAAATTTTGTATGAAAACTGATCAAAGCAATCGATTTGTCTTTATGAGTAATATCGTAGTGAAAGTTCTTCTTTAGTATAGAACTACTATTTGTTAACTTAAATGCTTTATTTTCCATTTATTTTAAAAAATTACCTTATTAAATGAAAAAAAAAAAGTGTTGGTGTTATAAATTCTGAAGAAAATTCTAAAAATAAGCAGAATAGTGAATTATTACCAGATAACAAAAGAGCCTTAATTATAGGACTGAGCAACTGCGGAAAGACTAATTTGAATATAGATTTTATTGATAATGTGAAATGGCTAAATTTGATTATATTGTATTTTTGCTCAAAAAGTTTAAATCAACCAAAATATATTCAGTTAAAAATGATTTCGAAGTGTTATCCAAATAAGTTAAAGAAAAAAATGACATACTTTTTTAAAATAAATATGATGAAATAATTCCTGTAGACCAATGTGAAATTGATCTCTGCTTATCTTTGACAATGTTATTTTAGACAATCATGATATTGTTTGCCAGTATTTTCCTATGGGGTGACATTAAAATATTGTTGTACTTTATTTATCACAAATTTATAAGAAAGTGTGTAAACATCTTGTAAGAGATAATAAGATTTTTCAATATTAATTTCGACAATAAGACACTAATTTTAAACATATTTATAATGACCTTTTTGGTTGAGACATGACTTATGAGAAAATTAAAGAGATTTATTCAAACTGACGGAATGAAGACTATGGATTCATCGCATTAGATTTGAGTAAAAAAAATGAAAGACAGGAAGTACAGAAATAAAATTATAGATTTCATTGATTAACTTTGTCTTAATAAGAAGTGCTACTTTCAGTTACACTTATTCTGCGAGAATTCATTTATCTGTTCGGCAAACATGCTGCCATTTCATCTCGATAGAAGAAAATTTTCATGCTGTGCTGACATCTACTCGCAAAAGGAAAAATGCCGACTGTGTGGAGAGAATATAAAACAAATGGCCTCCCTCTTCGACCTTGATATAGCATTCTGCTCTCTAGTTGCAATACATCGAACCATTGGTAAGAATGACTTTACTTGCCGACCTTGGGCGAGCTCGTCGCAGCAGTTTCGACACACTTTGTTAGAACGACTCGCGATAAGAAGCTTTCAACTCACTGTGGCTCACCACATGAAAACTTCAATTAATTGCTGTGAGCATCTTGTCTCCTTAGCTCGGTGACAAGATGGCCCACTCGAAACTAACGAGTCATGGGTTCAAATCCCAACCTTTGAGGATAATTAAATGGTGTGAAGTCACCCACACTATTAAATTATCACCCAAGTCGTTCCAAATTTGAGCTAAAAGAACCTTACACATGCTTATATAAAAAAATATGAGCAGTAGATGCAGTTTAATTGGTTCCTGCTGAAGCTCCAGTGAAAATACTTTCTATAATACAAATGTTATATAACAGATGTATAGTTGGGGTGTCTCATATGGTGTAAGGCACCAACATCATACAAGAGAGGTTACATAAATTAAAGAAAAATAAAATAAAAACTCTCCTCCTCACCACTTAAAAAAAATACCATTGACTGGCCAAGTGGTGAGGAGGGGACTTCTCCACTGGAGTTTATCTGGTGTCAAAATAAGGCCATAAAAAATGTTCTCTGGCGAGACATTACCTTGTCTGTAAATAAAAAAAAAAGGTATTTGGCAAGACATTAAGTTGTCTGTAAACCTTTTGCAATTTTTCAAAAATAAAGCTTACCATAGGTGAAATGTGTGTTGAATGAACAATGAACAAATGTTGAACACATTTTACGTATGTTAAATTACATTTTGTTTGAAATGATTAGCGTTCTTACAATCTGTTAAAATAATTCTTCATAAATGAAGGTTTATGTAATCATTCTCATTATCATGAAAATTAATGCATCGCTGTCCATAAAAGAGCATATAACAGAATGTGTTATCAATTTTTAAAATAAATATGGATATTTAGAAGGTAGCCCAAATTCACTTTCAAATATTGTTCACGAAAAGTTTGTAAATTCTTTAAAAACATTTCGAGAGTATCATAACATTTCTTCTATCGAAGGTAAACTCGATGAAGAAATGCTTAACTTAATTAATAAACCATGATATGGCATTAAGGATTATATATTGGGTAGGTATTCAAACACACTCAAATGGAATAAAAAAATATTAAAATGGTATTTTGCATATGCAAATAATACAATTACAAAGTTAGCTGATGAGGCTTTAAGCATTTGGCAAAGGCATATAAATTTGAAATTTGTTTATCATACAAAATTTCCATACATACTTATATCTTACAAACAAGGTCAACAAAAATATCAAAGATTATCTGGGCTTTGCCAGACTAAATGATTTGCGTATGGCAGTGCACTAGCATATGTATTTCTTCCAAATCAACAAAATAATCTTGTTGAAATTCGTATCAACAAGTATGAATATTGGCATAATGATAGGAAAAACACTCCTTAAAATAAAATTAACTTACTGGCAGTTTTGATCCATGCAATTGGCCATGCAATAGGCCTTCAACATACAAATGAAAAATGCAGTCATGTGTCCATTTTTTAATAATGATTTGTTTTTTTGGCAACCAGATGATATTAAAAACATCAAAACTTTTATAGGGCACCCCCACAAAATAACTTTAATGATAATGGACCAATTGATTTATGCAGAAGCAAATATAAAAAAAAATTATTATTGATAGTGATTTGTATATTTTTTAACAATAAGAACATTTGGATAAAAAGTTTGAATGATAACAAAATAATCAATAAGCCATTTTTGATACCAGAAATGTTTAAGTTTTACCAAGTGATTTAAATATTATTTTTATATACCAAAGATCTTTGGGTGAATTAGTTCTGTTTGTTGATGACAAAATTTATATTGTTGATTATCACAGTTATCAACTTATTAACAGACATTGAAGAGGATTTTCTTCCTTTGGAATAATTGATGAATACAAAATAAATGGTGTTTTTAATACACATTCAGGAAAATCTCTTATCTTCTAAGAAAATATATATTATGCTGAAATAGACAAACTTCATTTTCAAATAAAAGAGAATGGTCTAATTAGCATGATATTTCCTTTTTACCACATATGATAGTGTCAGCTTTTAGATATACAAATTGTTGAATGTATTTCTTTGGTAATGCAACTTTCAGTGAATATAATTAATTTACAAAGAAAGTGATCAGCGTTGGGAAAAATAGAATTTCCTTGTTTGGTGTAAAGTGTGAATCATATAACAAAATTATAAATAAATGGAAGATATTGTAAATACTTAAGATAATTTAACCTTTAGGTAAAATATTTAATTTTACAAAACATCTGTTTTATTAATCAAAGTTATATGAAATATCAAAACCTAACAATTTGGCATACATTTTATCACCTTTTATCTTTAAGACTTTTTCAACCATATATACAATTGGATAGTTAGTTTTAATAATTTTTTATTCATAAAAACTGCATTTTATTTCTTCTCCTTTGCCATCTTTCAATTTGAAAGTTTGTACGTAATAATTTAAAACCTTAAAAATAGTAAATAATTGTGATGTCCGATTAGGAGTGTAACCCTTTTTAAAAGTTCGTTAATTTTTGCTAACACAGACAACATTGGCAACTTTATATTTCAGTTTTGTAAATTTTCATTTTATTAATAACTTTAATTGGCTTCATACCAATATATCTCTGTTTTGTATTGCTGTATTCTTTTACTATATAACCTAATATATTTACCCATTTATAATTGCCATTTCAAGCAAATTTTTTCCACATTTTATTCATCATTGTACGATTATATCTCTTTACAACACTAACTTTAAGTTCGCTGAATGTAGAATAATGATTGATGTCATATTTTTGAATAAGTTCTTAAAATGTTTTATTATAAAATTCTAAGCCATTATCGCTTTGGATTCTAAGTGATTTTTTTTATCAATATACATTCTAAAGCATTTTCTACATTTTTAGCTGTTTTATCTTTTATAGTTTACCAAATGCATATTTTGAAAAACATCAATAACTGTCATAATATATTTATATCCATTATGAATACATGATATTCCTTTTAAATTACCAGTGTCCATTTCAACAAGATCAATTTGCCATAAATAATTTTTTCCCATACGTTATTACTTTTCTTCTAGAAAAATTTCTTCTTGCTTGTTTATACAGCATGAGTCATCAGTTCTGCAACAAATGGCGAGATGACAATCCTTACAAAATATCAGTTAGAAAATGTCTGACAACGAATGCCAGGAAACCATTCCTAAGGGTAGGAAACCCTTGTGAAGATTGGGTTGCAATTATGAACTTTTTTTAATTACACTGAAACCATGTGATATTAAGGGATGAATTTCTGCAGGCATGCAAAACAATTCAGTCACTGTAACACGCAAGTACCCATGTTGATCTACAGCATACCCTACATAGTAAAATGGGGTTTGCCACCGCAGTGAAAAAAGAGTTGTCATACATAGTTGTGTAAATTATGATCATGGCCTATGAATTACCATTGCAAGATGTAAAAATAAGTCCTTTTGGTAAGGAAACCTCCAATGAATAGTTTGCGAGAAAACCGATCTCGTAATGCCACTTAATGCTTATGAGGTATTTAATATCTTGGAGGTCTGTTTTCTCGCAAACCATTCGTCAGAGGTTTTCTTCTCAAGAGGACATTTTTTACGTCTTGCAATGGTTAATCATAAACCATGACTATAATTTATGTAACGGTGTATGAATACCATTTTTTCACTATTTGAACAAACTTCAATTTCTCAGAAGTCATACACAAGTAGCCTCATAAGTCTATGTTGGATAATCAGAGTGCCTGTCAAGCGCAAAGTTAACAAAGAAACAATTCGTATTCCCCTGTATGTAGTGCCAAATGGAGCCCCCCACCCCCTTTTACTTGGAAGAGATTGGTACTAGGCATTAAATTTGGCGAGGCCAAGTCTTTATACTGTTGCATTTTCCGGCCAGTCGCATACACAATATCCAATGTCTTCAGAAAACAGTACACTGTTAAACAAATATGCTCATATGTTTGATGGCGGCCTGGGAAAGTTCACTTAGCAGCGAAGTTTCACTGCACTTAAGAGGACAAAGCAGTGCCAATGTTTGTCGCAGCATGTCCTTTAACATTTGTGCTTAAAAGCAAGGTTGACGTGGAGTTGGACAGGTTGTCAAGATTGGACATTTTGTATCCAGTTGATTTTAGTGACTGGGCGACTCCCATAGTGCCTGTAGCAAACCGTGATGGGAGCATTCGAATTTGTGCAGATTTTAAAATCACTGTTAAACCTCAGTTGATTGTGCAACATTACACTGCCACGAGTTGAAGACCTGTTTTCCAAGTTGAAGGCTGGGGTGGAGTTTTCGACAGTCGATCTGTCACAGGCTTTTCAACAGTTACAGCTGGTTCCCAGTTCACAAGAGTTATGCCCCATCAATACACACAGAGGAATTTTTCATTACAGCCGACTCCCATTTGGAGTAACCGCTTGTCCCGCGATTTTCCAAAGAACAATGAGCAAGGGCTGGAAGGAGTCGTTTGCTTCCAGGATGACAACCTTGTTACGGGACCAACCAAGGAACAACACTGGAATAATCTATGCAAGCTGTTTGAACAACTGAGCAACTACGGCTTCAATGTAAATAAACAGAAGTGTAAGTTTCTCCAAAAAAAAGTGTATCATTTTCGGGGCACCAAGTGGACAGTGAAGGGTTAAATGCATGCGAGGATAAGGTACAAGCCATAGTAAGTGCTCCAGTTCCACAGAACTTTACTCAGGTAAGGGCTTGGTTAGGACTTGTAAATTTTCTATGTAAAGTTTTTACCAAATCTGTCAGCAATGTTAGTGCCATTACAGGACTTGTAAAAAAAAAAGGGGGGGGGGGGTTCTGCGTGTTGGTCTTCTGGTTGAAACACAGCATTTGTTAAATTAAAAGGTTAATGTCATCACATAATGTAGTAATGCACTATTGACACGACACTACTAGTTAAACTACCATGTGATGCTTCCCCGTATGGAGTAAGAGCTGTCATTAGCCACATTTTCCCCAATGGGATTGAGGAACCTATTGTCTTTGCATCCAGCACATTGTCATCGGCGGAAAGAAAATACTCGCAGCTAGATAAGGCAGCATTGGCTATTGTTTTCGGAGTCAAGAGGTTTTTCCAGTATCTGTTTGGTCGTAAGTTCTTGTTAGTTATAGATCACCAGCCGTTAGTACACATCTTTGGTGAAAACACTGGTATTCCTCAGTTGGCCACCAATAGATTACAGAGATTGGCTGTTCAACTACAAGGTTTTGATTATGTTGTACAATATATTATGGGTGAAAGTAATGGCAATAATGATGGCCGTTCTAGGTTGCCCCATTCTGTGCATGAGCAGCCAGAAGAGTTTTCATATCTGCATGTAGGTGCTGCTGAGTTATTGTCAGTGACAGCTAAATATATTAGGTTAGCTACAGTAAAGATGCTGTATGTTAGTGAGGGCTGGCCGACAACAGTCGATGATCTTCTCGATCCCCTTCAGTGCAAAAACAATGAACTTGCCCTCGAGCAGGGCTGTTTGTTGTGGGGACATAGAGTCAAAATACCAACAGCATTGCATGAATGTGTACTGCAGGACCTCCATTCAAGTCACTTTAGTATCTGCAAGACGAAGTCTCTAGCATATTCCTACGTATGATGGCCTAAAATTGACACTGATTTGGAGCAAATAGTTTCAAATTGTGAGGCATGCTTCTGTGGAAGACCAATGCCAGAAAAGTCTGTTTTGTTGCTGTGGACGTGGCCTCGTCGACCATGGCAAAGAGTGCACATCGACATTGCAGGACCCTTCAGAGGGAAGTATTTTTTCATCCTTGTTGACAGCTTGTCCAAGTGGCTGGAAGTTTGCGAGTTACTCAATATCATGTCCGAGTCAGTTCTGAATAAGTTGTGCATATGATTCGCAACGTTCGGCATTCCAGAACACTTAGTTTCGGACAATGGAAAGCAGTTTTCCTCTGATGAGTTTGCATTCTTTAGTAAACAGTATGGAATTAAACTCATCTTTTCGCCACCATATCACCCTTCTACGAATGGGCTGGCCGAGAATATGGTGAAGACATTTAAGTGCAAATTGGAAGCTATTCTTCAGTCCCATGTGCCCCTCGCAATTGCGCTACCCAGGTTTCTGTTGAGTTACTGTATTACACTGTCTCTTCTCACACCACCTGTGTCCAGCCAAGTTGAGATGCGCCAGTTTCAGACGGCATCCTCTTGGTCCAACTGTTGTGCTGTATCATTTTATGTTGGGCACCATGTTGCTTATAAGGGTTATTCTCCCAAGAGGTAGGAATAAGAAAAATTAGTAACCGTGGAAAAGTTGGGACTCCTCATGTATAAAGTCAAAAGGAAACATGGGATTGCACACTGCCACATAGATCAGATGTGGGCTTGTTCTAAGGACATGGCAGGTGTGGAAGGAAGTAGTGCAGTCAGAGAAGTGGAAAGTGGAAATGGACAGATGGTGAAGAAGAAAGTGAAGGACAGATGGTGGAAATGGAAAAGGAGAGATGGTGAAGAAGAAAGTAAAGGACAGAGATAGTAGAAACAGAAATGGACAGATGGTTAAGAAGAAAGTGAAAGACAGAGATACTCATAGTGATGAGAATACGTGTGTAGTAAATATGCCACTATCAGACAGTCAAGATTTAGAAATGGAGTTGGTGCCCATTGGTTTCAAAGGGTTTCCGCTATGCACCACCTATGACAGAACTTCACAATATCCTAAAAGAGTCAAGAGTTCCTAAACAGATTGCAGATGTGTAATAGCAGTTTTCATTGTGTAGATTTACCTTATTTAGTGTTTTGTTGCTATAGGTTGGAGAGGATGTGGTATGTTTATGTGCAGTAGATTAGCATGCCTGTGAGCATGCAACAACGGACAGTAGAAAGACAAGATGGCATTGTGGGTCATGTAGCTGTGTTGTAGCATTATGTCAATAAAGTTTGTACAAGTTGTTGTCAAGTGAGTTGTCCCCAAATATACTTCACAGTGCTTACTAACTCAACACAAGGCAATTTTTAGCAAGCATGACACATTGTGCAGAACAGCAGTTGTGGAGTACGAGATCCCTTTGACTCACGACGAGCCTATCTACTCGACCTGCTCAGTTACCTCCCCCATCAGGCTAAAATAATACGTGAAAAAGTACAGGAAATGATAACAAATGGTGTGACTGAGCCCACGTGCAGCAGATATAATTCTGCTGTAACACTAGTGCCAAAGAAAGATGGGTCATGGTGTTTTTTTGTTGACTTTCGCTCAATCAACCAAGTGACACTTAGCGCACTGCCGCAGTATATAAGTGTGAAGAACGCCGTGAGTACCTTAGGAAATGCAAAAGTTTTGTCATCTCTGGATGTATGCAGCAGCTATTGGCAGATTCCTGTCTGGAAGGAGGATCATGAGAAAACCGCCTTTACGACCCCGGACAGCCGGTGTTTCCAATTTTGCGAAATGCCCTTTGGTCTCAAGTGCGCACCTGCTACTTTCCAATCTATGATGGTGAGAGTACTAGATGGCCTGATCAGAGATTTCAAGCTTGCGTATCTCGACGACGTGATCGCGTGGTCAGAGACGTGGGAGTAACATCTGCAACACCTATCTATTGTATTAGAGTGTCTTGCCATAAATGGACTAACATGTGCTTCCACAATTGCCACCTCAGTCAGACGAGTATAGAGTTCCTAGGCCATATTGTTGACAAGTCTGGAAATACGCCCAAGCCAGAGCAGTTAAGCGGCATTGACAAGCATGCACCTCCACATATGCAAAAACTGCGTCGTTTTTTGGCTTGATAAACTGGCTGTGCATGCATATTAAGGATTTTGTCACAATAACTGCGCCGTTAATGGACTTACTGCCACTGCAGAAGAGGTTCGTGTGGGGGAAGGAAGCGGACGAGGCGTTCCAGGCCATTAAAGAAAGTTTTAAAGCGTGTCCCACCTTAGCCAGGCATGATCCCAAGCGCCACCTATACCTGCAGGCGATGCGAGCCAGGAAGGCATAGGCGCAGTACTGTACCAGTGCATGGAGGCAGGAGAGAAGCAGGTAATAGATTTCTCCAGTGCCAAGCTAGAAGCAACAGAACTGCATTATGGCGTAAACGAGCATGGATGTTTGGCTGTGGTCTGGGCAGTTCAGTGATACAGGGCCTTTTTTAGAATATCAGCACTTCCCCCTGCATACTGATTACAGGGGCCTGGTGTGGCTTCACAATATGTGCGAAGCACGCAGTAAACTGACCAAGTGGGCACTCATGCTCCAAGTGTATCACTTTGTGGTAGAAACATGTGGGCGGCAAATACAATGAACTTCCTGATACACATTCACGAACACCGGATGCGAACATAGTTGTGTGTGACACTACAGAATGGTAAGACGTTTTATCGCCAGACGGACAGGAACAGTTCCGGGAAGCACAACTAAACCAAATGACTGTCGTGGCAAATGATGAGTTAATTTCCGACTTGTGTAAGAAGGTAATCTCCTTGCAGGAAAACGTGTGTGTTTTCACAGCAGAAAAAAAATGTGCGGCAGATAACCTTGAACAGCGGCGCGTAGTAGACGGATGGTTAGAAACATGTGCACTAATGTGTGCAGTCAACAACAAAAACAAATGGCACTTGTTTGTACAGGAAGAATGCAGAAAACATGTATTCGCACAAGCTGATGCAAGCAGTGTAACGGGACACCCAAGGATGGAACAAACAGTGTGGAATATACGAGATCACTTCTTAAGGCCCGGCATGATACAGTGCACACAGAAATGGGCACAGCAGTGTAAGGAATGCAACCAGTTTAAAGCCCGCATGGCGGACAGAGAACCACCACACGCGTGACAGTGCCCGTTCGAAACCATTAGCCTCGACCTTATGAGGCCTTACCCAACAGGTGGCAAGAGGTTCGTCCTTGTAATTACAGACAATTACTCAATGTGGATCGAAGCCTACACGATCAGTAGTGCATGAGCTAGCAACACAGCAAAAGTAATGGAAACTGAGTTTTTTCACGCGATGGGGATTTCTGCGGGACTTGCTCACAGATACCGGACAGCAATTCACCGGCAGAAAATGGAGAGAACTGTGCACCCGGTGGGGATTATGGCATCTGAAAACTGCGGTGTACCACCTCTGTGTGAATCCCATGGAGCGTCGCAACCAAGAGCTGAAGATGCAGTTGCGACTCCATGTGGGCGAACAACACGTAACGTGGCAACAACATCTGCCAGCCACAGTCTTAACTCTCCGCCAGCGGGCGAACGCCGCAACAGGAAGATCACCGGCGGATGTTCTGCTCAGCCGGAATCTAAGTCTGCCCAGCAAGAAACTCTGTCCCGTCAACAAGAACAGCAGTGCAACAGAGAGCAAAGGCGCACTGGAAGAGACGATGCCGACAAGAACTGCAGCGCCTCCAGGAACAGTATGTTGCAAAGTGGGCGAGATATACAAGACCCCCACTAGTACTCACTATTGGGCAAGAAGAGTATGTGCGAGTGCACCCCGTGCAATTTCTGCTTGGGATTGGCACCAAAGTGGATGGGACCGCACAAGGTAGTTAAGAGCCTCGGACCCACAACCTACTTGCTCCAAGTGGGGAGGAAGCAGGTACGGACCCACCATGATCATATCTGGTTGTAGCCGGGAGATGTGTCCGACGATGCAGCATGAGAGGCTACGACGACCCCCAATGGCGATACACCGACAGAGTTCGGAACGACCAGTACAGCACAAGGAGGTGGGCCCGCACTTCCAACAGGAGGGGCACCACCTGGGGACCCAGATATTTTGACATCGAACACCCCCGTGTTCGTCAGGAGTCAAGGTTACTAGCGAACTGATGTGAGCAGCGACTCCAGTCCGGACTGGGACGTTGATTCACAACATGCAAGTGATGAGGCAGCAGAGCAACAGGAGTTGGAGGTTGCGAGCCAAGTGACCCATGTCGGGGAAGCCCTTGCCGAGGTAGTCAGGCCAGCCACCAGCAAGGAGGGTACATCAGCACCTCTGACAGAGTGGTCAGCAGTGGGAGGAGAAATCCCGATGTCGTCCAGCGCCTTGCCGCCTGGGGGGGGGGGGGGCGTCAGAAGACAACCACCACAACATTCGACAGCGCGGGAACTCCACCGTTTGAGCGCCGGCCATGAGACCAGCACTTCCACTTCCAGACGAGCAGCTGCTAGCAGACACCGTGACACCAGGTGTCACGAAGCCAGCAGCAGCCTGTGCAGTGACAGAAGAGCAACGTGTGATGCAGCCAGCTGCAGGACCTAGACAGAGGATCAACCCCCCTCCTCCGCAGTGTTCGTCGATCCAGGCCACGCCCGACTGCGACACAACAGCAGTCATCAGGAGAGGAGTGCAAGTTTCAGCAATGACGCAAGTGGCGAGTACAGCGAGTTGGCCGGCTCACTGAACCTAGGCCGACAGGACGCGCACGCTACTGAGAGCGCAGCAGCATGCAGTGTCTGGTGAAGTGTGTCAAGTCAGTGCAGGGTAGAGTACAGCAAGCCAGGTGTAACGAGGCGGCAGTTTAGTATAGGAATGTGAGTGTGTGTACAACCAGCCAGCTACTCCACATGACGGAAGAATATGTAAGTAGTGCAAATTATGTTGAAACATAAAATATATGATTAATGCGAAACATAAAATGTATCATTAATGCTTCACGCAATACGTAGGCCTATTGCGAGACTTAAAGACATACATATCAAAGCCATTTTAAGATGTAACAACTTTCATTAATGTTCTTTGTAATTTCTCGTTTGTTTACATTTCACGTGTTTCACCCCCACATCAGCCATCAACTTGTATTAAGGGTTAATTATGTTTGTTGAAGTGTATTTTATTTTAATGTGTGCCGTGCTAGACCTCAAGTAAGTCTAAAGGCACTATGCATAAGAAATTAATGACACATGATGCGCGGGCCTGCCACCGCAGGCCCTCGTGTCCATTCGCCAAGTCAGTCATTGCTCTGCACCTGGAGAAGTGAGTCGCGTTGTTGTGTCGTGTTGTGTCATGTCGCACGTACCCGGGCGGTGTCCAATCTTTATTACTAATCATTTTTATTTGCAATAGACTTTAACTAACGGAACCTTTGTACGCTTAGCCACCCGGGACAATATCCATCCTCTCCTGGATGTTTTGCATCGCCATCGGGAGCTTACTTGTACTCTAACTATTGTGCAGCCCACATGGCTTTTTGTTAAGTTTCCCCATCACCGACCGGTTAAGCTCGGTAACCATGTAAGTTGCTGCCTAGAGGAGTATGTAGATTCACGGACGTATAAATAAAATCATGAGGAAAGTGCTTGTTTGATTCTGTCTACACCTTCGGGCGCATAAGGGCATGGGACCCTCATTTCCCGCTAATTCTAAAGTGCGCAGCTCACGTATTTATTTCAAGTGTGTTCTGTACTGCAGTACTTTCAGTTCAATGTATTTAATTCAGGTGGTGCGTGGTCCACCCTAAGAGTTTACGAAGATTTGCATTTAATTATTATTCATCATTCTACAAGGAGCCGGGAAAGGAAGGCATTGGTTGTAGGCAGCACGACTTCGAGCATCAGCAAGAGTCAGTTCTAAAAACTTCGACACCGCCTCTGGCGATGCCTGGCACCGGGCAAAACTAACCTATTTAACACCCCTTTTTCATATCTCCACGCCATGGAGACACTCCACCTGGTGTCACAACCTCATCTTCATGGTGTCATCACCCTGACGCCTGGCACCTAATCGGGTAACTTCATTTCAGACCTCACCTTCACCACCCCAAAACCTGTTTCATCCATTTTTACCCCAACCACACAGCGTCAAGTTTCGCCCTTTCGTGTGGGCAAATCTCCCTCCAAAAATTTCCAAATTTTCTCCACAACTTTCTTGACCATTGAGTTATTCCCGTATATTCCTGTGTGCCAACATCGAAAGGACGACAGGACGATGTCAACAAGGACAACGGCAGCATTGTGACACACCTCTGGATGCTTGGGAAACTTCACATGGGTCAACAATAGTGGAGCAAGGGGGCAACAGGAGTCAGCTATTGTCGGCAGCATGTAACTCAACCGCGTCATGCCATCCAGTTGGGCAGGAGAGGGTGTGCGCTAACGTACCTCCCTGCCGCCATGCATAAGTTGAACATTGATCACCGCTCTAGTCAATACCCCCAGCCCGTGTGCTGAGGGGACATCTGCAAGAGGAGAGGGCATCCCTCCCACCTCTACAGTGCACGCTTCATGTCACAGGACATCAAAGCAGAACCTGAAGTCGACAATAAAATCTGCCAGTACTGTCGTAGGTCCAGCTTTGTTGACAAACATGGAGCAGTGAAAGATAGTGACAGTTGTATAGTGCAAAATAGTGCGTGCACACAAGGGCAGTTCCAAGTTAAAACAAACCATTTCCCATATTATAACCTTCCCAAATACTGTAGACACCTCTTTGTGTAATGACCAAAGTATCATTGTGCTAAAATTCACTAAGTGCAGTATCAGTTATCAATGTGACTGCCTCAACGACAGGGAACTTGGTACAGCCTTGGGACATTCTCTTGTTTTGCATGTAGTACAAAAACCAAAGGCAGTGCAGGGCATAAACAGAACACAATTAGCATCCAGAGAAAGTTTTTTTATTTGCTGGCACAATGGGACAATAACGTAGCAGTAAATGTCAATACCAATCATTTTCAGGTTATAGTAGCACGAGATGGCAATGATGTGTCGAACGCAATGACGTCAGTTTGGGGAGGAGTGCTGCAAGGGGTGGAGACACCACACACGTAGCGAATGTAAACAAACCCTCACCACACGAACCTACCTCAATTCATGCACCGTATCCATTCCAGCCACTCACCATTCTACCCGCCACTACCCCACATGTTTTCTATGCCATTTTATCCTACAGTACTACCAACAACTAAATCAACTTTTCCAAATTTCCCACCTATGACTCCATACTCCTCTAATGACATGGGAGCTACGACGCCACAGCCTGCAGTGACAGAAAATGCAGCAAGGAGCGGAACCGCAGACTTCAGCCAAACACAACCTCCGTCAGGACCAAGCACGGCTAAGACACCGCCCAAGTTCCATACACCACCAACTTTTGCCGGGGCTCCAACGGAGGTTCCGTCAGCATTCTTGGAGGACTGCATATCCCACCTTACCAGGTATGGTGTCAGCAGGGAGGGACGGACCAGCTATGTCGGAATGCAGGTCCATGGAGACGTGCGCTCCTGGTGGATCACCTTAAACCAAAATGTACTACAGTGGCAGGAGTTCCGTAGCTCTTTTCAATGTCATTTCAGAGGGGTCTTTACATCCTTGCAAGCTCAGAGTAGGCTGACCTTAGAGGGTCAACAATTGGGTGAGTCGCCACATTCATTACACGCAAAAGCCATCTAATCAAATGTTTTCACCTGCATATACTTCAACAGTAAGTATTAGAGGTCATAGCTGAAACAGCCAGACCGGAATTCAGGGCAGCTCTCCTACCTCTGCTCAATGGTACTCTAGAAGATCTCGTGCATGTAACTATTATTCTGGAGCATATACACGAACAACCATGCAGTGACACAAATGCTGTACAATGGTGGCACAAGCAGCAGGAGGAAACAGTGTGCAAAACACATCATCCCACCACCCCACAATCACTTTCACATCCATCAAGCAATTTTAATGGACGCCAGCATGAAAAAGTGTACAGGCGAGTGGAGCAACGAGGTCGAGTGGTCAGAAACTACCGGGCAGGGCCCTGCAGGAAATGTCAACAATGCTCCGAGGGTGGAATCCGAACCATTTGCCACAATATCAATGCGGGTGTTGCCCAAATCGACAATACCATCCACACATGAAGCACATTAAGGAGGTGGCAGAACATAGAAAGCAGGGAATCAGGTTGCAAGGGTGAAGGGGCCAGATGCTTCAGACACCCTGCCTGCTAAAATTCAGATTCAGAAATCAAAATTGACACTCACAAGCATTAGTTCAGCAAGTTAGCAGCACTTACACACCATTCATACCTATTTTGGTTTCTATTAATGGTCAGCTATGCTATGCTTTAACTGATACTGCAACTTCACACATCTTCATACGACCACTCATTGTACACAAGCAGGACGTTATGCCTAATAACAACATTCAGCTGGCAACGAACGAGCATTGCAGTACTGCCATAGGACAGGTGGTAGTGTCGGTTAAAGTCCGGGGCATAGAAACCATTACTTCGGTTATTGTTACGCCGGACATCCATGAAGATGCAATTTTGGGTATACTGTGGCTTACAGAGCAAACCACCATTGTAGAGCCAGCAGCGAGACGGATCAATTTTGGCACGAAAGAGAGATGCACTGTAAACAATTTAGACCACTGTTCGACGGATAGCCTACCCGAGGTGCAGTTAAGAGAATTTGACAATAAAGTCCTGCCAGAATACCAGGCTGCATTTCAGCACGGAAGAGAAGCGAGTATGCACCAATCCACGTGGCTATTTACCCCAGAAGGCACAGATAATTAAGGCCCAAATACAGGAAATGCTTAAGGACAGAGTAATAGAGCCGACAGACAAATAGTCAGCACAATTCGGCCATTACCTTGGCGCCAAAAAAATGACTGAAACCTGGCGATTCTGTGTCGACTTTCACTCGTTGAATCAGGTTACATGCAGCATGCTTCCGCCTTATATTAGTGTGAAAGACGCTTTGAGCGTGCTGGGGAAAGCAAAAGTTTGGACGTCCCTCTGCATTAAAAGCAGTTATTGCCAAGTACCTGTGAAGTTAGAGGATAAGCCGAAAACAGCATTCACGGCCCCAGACGGCCGGCGATTTCAGTTCTGCGCAATGCTGTTTGGACTGAAATGCGCCCCACTACTTTCAGGGTATGATAGTAAGTGTGCTCGATGGCATTATTGGGGAGTATACACTCGTGTATCTAAACTACGTCATTTATTATTTGATTGGACAATTGGGAGGAACATGTACATCATTTGGCAGATGTTCTGGAAAGACTAGCCATTAACAGCTTAACATGTTCAGTGGATAAATGTCACGTGGGAAAAACCAGAACGTGTTGATTTTTTGGGTCATGTGATCGACCAGGAGGAAAACAGGTCGAACCCTGAACAATTGAAACTCACTGACAGCTGCCAACAGCCACGTATACGTAAACAATTATGTAAATTTTTCAGACTCATTAATTCGCTGCGGGAACATGTTCCAAATTTTGCCATAATCACGGTCCCATTGACGGACTTATTCTCGCCGCAAAAGCAATTCCAATGTACAGACGAAGCAGAGAAGGCCTTCGTGTACATTAAGAGCAAATTTCGAGCATGCCCGACGACGCACACTAACATTTGTACCTCCAAACTGACAAGCCAAGAAGGGAACAGTGCAGTATTGTACCAGATTGACATAATTGATTTTGCAAGTGCCACACTAGGGCAAACGGAAAGAATCTACGACATGAACGAGAGAGAATGTTTAGCGGTCATTTAGGCAGACAAAAAGTACTGCACTTATCTCGAATACCAAAGGTTTATGCTACGGATCGACAACCAGTGCTCGGTATGGTTTCATAGTATGAAGGAGGCGAGAAGCAAGCGAACAAGTTGAACATTACACTTGCAGGCCTACGATTTCGTAGTGGAACACCTGCCCGGTAGGGAAAACGAACTGGCGGACACATTATAATGTAACATTAACAATGAGGTAATTGTTAAAGACGAGGCATAGTGGGAAGAGATTTTGCTGCCAGATTCACGTGATCCCGTATCCAAGATTTTCGTACTACAAATGGACGCCACCAACAATGAAGGGCTATTTGTACCAAGAGGTCCCAAAAGTGCAGGAAAACTGTACATTCGTGCAAACGTAAGTTTAGGCAATGTGCCCAGCCACAAGTGGAAGGAAGGCAGACTGGAGACCAGTTCTTCTTAGCAGCCCGGGAAATGGAGGGCATTTGTCCTCACGTGTGCGAGGGATCGGGTGCTCGCCTATTCGGACAGTGACACCCAGGTGTTAGACAGAATGTACGTGACCATTTTTTCTGGCCAGGTCTTAATCGGTACGAGAGACAGTTTGTGCAAACGTGTCACTAGTGGAACTTGTTCAAAACACATCGATCGGATGGGAAGCAACAGCAGAGACGTGTTCTAAGGAAACAGTTGCAAACAGTTTGCATTAATTTGATGGATCCTTACAGTGGATAAGGGGAGGAAAAAGTTTCCTCATTGTAACTGACAAATTCTCAAGATGGACGAAAGTTTATCCCATGAGTGGAGCACAGCAGCTAATGTGGCAAAGGAGCTAGAGGAGCAATTTTTCCCACGTTGTGGATTCCCAAGAAATTAATTGGCAGAAAATGGCATACAGTTCACCAGTCGGAAGTGGCGGGAACTGTGTTGAAGTGCGGTGTCAACCACGCCACAAACCCCATTTACCACCCGAGGGCGAATCCCACGGAACGCTGCAATCAGGAGATAAAGGCGCAGTTATAGCTCCGTGGGGGGAACAGCATGTAACGTCGGCGGACCACTTACCTGCCATTCTGTATACACTCCCAAGGAGGGTGAATGCTGCAATGGGAAAATCACCAGCGGAAGTATAGTTAGACTGTAATTTGCATTTGACTGGAGAGGCGAAGTGTCCACCAAGGGAGGACAGCAGCAAACTCACAAGTACAAACATGCAAAGGAGACAATGCAGGTGCCTACGAGAAGTAAGGGAACAGCAAGACGGCTGCCAATCACCACAAGACCAGCACGCACATTATATGAAGGGCAAGAAGTTTACATACGGGCACATCTGCAGTCAACAACAAGTAAGGACTTCTGTGCAGGGTTTACAGCACAATGGAGTGGGCCATACCATGTGCTACAGCAGCACGGGCCCACCACATACACCATCCGCATGGGGAGACGCACATACGTGTGTACCAGGATGACAACCAACTTACCCCTGGTGCTATCAACGACAAGGTCGGTCCTGATATACCTCGGCCGCATGATGGCGAAGGCCATGACGAGCAGATGCAGGAGTCAGGAGAGATGCGAGGTGTTGCAGCACTTCAGGGGGGCGAGCCCACAGAGGACCTACCCGTGCACGCCGACACGAGCAGTTCACCAGAGGTGGTGCAGGACGGGAATGCTGTCGACGAGCTCCAGGAGCAAAGGAGCGAGCAGTAAGGGGCATCAGCATCTCAAGTGAGTGCATGCACACGGGAGAACTTGTAGGAGTCACTCTGCATTGTTACTCCCTGCAGGGAACGTGCCGCGACTCAACAAAGAGGGTGATATGGCTGCCAGGATTAGTGCACTCGCAGACACGCAGGAAGTAAGGCAGAAGACAGTGCAGACGTATTCACAGGGGCTGTTCAGTGAGGTCGCACTTGGAAATGGCAAAGAAGACGAGTGGATAGCATGAGTGAGGGTAGCGGGTCAGAATGCTCGTTCCACCATCAACGCTCATGTCGCCAGGCACACCCGCCAAACTCATGTCATCAATGCAGGCAGCCAGAGTTGCCCAACAGGAAGTGGCAAAGGGCAATCGCTGGCAACATATCGAGCAGCAGGACCACATGAGCGGCGGTACCACCTGCGATCATGCAGGCTGGCCTGCACATGCAGCTGCTGCCAGTAACATCAGTCGGCCTAAAAAAGTTCTCAAAAAGGGGGGGATTTGACGTGTGCCACATTCCTCTTACCCTCTAAGACCACTTGTCAGGCCAAAACCTGCAATGCCACCGCAGCTGGGACGCGCACTCTACAGACGTGTGGAGTGTGCACCGGGTCGCTGGTGCGCAACAAGGTCATCAGTGCAGTGTAGTACAACATGGTGGGCCATGCTGGTGCAGCACCACTGGTGGTTGCAGAGAGCAACTACAGCAGAGACTCCACGAGGCGGAGGGATATGGAATTAGATCCTCAAAATGACTGGACCTAAAGACCCAGGGCTCACACCGTTCATTATTTTATTTGTTATTAAAGGTTTTGTGTGTTTACCCTTTTTGTTCCCAGTGCATTGTTGAGTCTGTGTCTTGTGTGTGTTCTTTTTTCATCACTCATCTAGCACTAAGCCCATCATCATTCATTAGTGTTGTGTTTCAGAGTTCTGTAAGTAATTTCTAACGTAAGTATTTGCAGTCAGCATGATGTTAAGTAGGAGTTCTATTATTGCAACAGAAAGTAGTTCCCATCCTGGAATGCCAGCCAGCCCCCCAATTGCATGCGTATCAGGATGGCAAGGCAGTAAACGAGTAGCATCGGGCGGCATGGCATGTGTGTCACAAGCTCCCACATTTTCTACGTGCCGTGCGGCCTTCATAGTTTTGAGCATGGATATTTAACTTCAATAGAATTATTACTATCTGGAAGCTTACTTAGGTTCATCTTGTGTCTTAGGACGTTTCTGCTGTGTAACAGCAGTGGCAGGTATAGCCACACAATGTCTGTCAAGTGTTCCCTAAGAGGGACTGGTAAATCAAGTAGAATAAATACCAAAGAGAACTGATCAGTGCATATGTTATTCTGACCGTCATTGTGCGTTTAAGGGGACGGGTCCTAACAATACCCGCTCACATCCTATGGGTGTTTTAAATTTATTTTCAGTCTTTTTCCAATGTCAGGTGCATACTCAGATATTTCGTTTCTTAAAGGTGTGTGGTTGGCCCTAAAAATCCACATACTCAAGTGTTACAACCTTTTTGCAAAGTTACCACCATAAGTCCGAACAGCATGGTGCTAGGCCAACCCACAGGCTACCATTTAGCAAACAACAATATTATAACTTAATTGGGACTAGTATCATGAGGGCAGAGGTCAACACTTTCATCGGTGAGGAAATTTTGTACTTCTGAAGCACGCTCGCGAAGTGGTCTAGTGGTTCGCGCTCTTAAGAAATTTCTCCAGCTTTCGCAAGCTGGGAGAGAGGGTTTGGAACCACTTACCCCTACTGCTACATTTGGCCTTTGCAAGTTGGAAGGTACAGCAACTTCACAGAGCTTAAGGATGCCCTTCCTTATACATTCATTTTCCAAGCATGTAGACTCTCCGAAGCATGCTGGAGTTTGGGGGGGAGGGGAGAGGGTAGGTTGCTAGCCTCACTTCTGCTCTGAAGGAGTACCTTTTATTTCTTATCGCCTCAGCTGCAAGATGAGGAGGCTAGTGCTACTCCAGTGGAATGGATGCTGCCCTCCAGTAGTGAACTGTGGAATTAGCTAGCTAGCCTGCCTGCCTTCCTGGAGGGTGCCATTGGATCGGCAAACAGTAAAATCTTATGTTGGGGGTAGGGCGACAGCGTGACGGCTTCTTGGAGTAGCATAGTGAACAGTGCAATTTCAGGCCAAATGATTGTAGTCTCTTGAAGTGTGTCAATGTACCCTATAGGTACTGTCCCATTGTAATGTTGATGGGTAATGGCTTGCCCCTGCATGAGCAGCGTGCTCAAAGTTGGGATGAAGTCAAAGAGTAGAGTGCGCATTCCCAATGCACAAAAATGCATCATGGGTAAATATTGAGCAAGCAGCACATTTTACTGAGGGTGATGTCCAATTTTAAGTGCTTCTTGTAAGAAAAATATGAACGATTACTGAAATATTAATCTATTCCAAACATAAACACCTTTTGAATAAACTTTCTTGAATGTTTTTTGTCATGGGTAAACAGTGCAATTTTTTCTAAGGAAACCACCAATAAGTACACAGTGTGTACTCTTTGAAAAGCAAGCATTACTTTTTGTTCGCAGGATGTAACTTATGTATTTTCAGAATTTAGAAAGTACCCTTTCATCTTTACTTAAAAAAAAGTTTGTTTTTGTAATTACATATTAATTTTATTTACTGGAATGATTAACTGTGTTTTAATTTAATGAAATTTATGTCGTAAAGGTTTGAAAAAAAAAAAAACTTAAAATTACATTTATTATGAAGTAGGTAGGGCTACAATATAAAAGTTGAGGCTTTATTGATGATTTTACAATAGTCAATTCTCAATTTCACAACCCCAGGAATAAAAACCCTCTTGAAACTCTTTTTTCCACAAACCATGAAAATTTTAGTTAAAATGGTTGAAAATTTGAAGGAAATAGGCCAAAAAAACAAAGTTTGTTGTATTTATTTTGA
The DNA here is from genome assembly GCA_029891345.1 of Dryococelus australis. Classification (NCBI taxonomy): domain Eukaryota; kingdom Metazoa; phylum Arthropoda; class Insecta; order Phasmatodea; family Phasmatidae; genus Dryococelus; species Dryococelus australis. The sequence goes on along the minus strand of CM056994.1, from coordinate 177,094,355 downwards.
TTTACCCCATATTATGATTCTCTTCACAACCACTACACTTCTTGCAAGATGGTTAGATCAAAAAATAGACACACTGCCCCAATCTAGAATAGCAGCCTTTATTTTTTCTCATTTGAAATGTCAACAATGTTGAACGCGGAAGACTATAAATGAACCATCTGTATACCATGAAATGACCTTGCTGTTTCCATACTGCTATCTTTATAACCCTTTAGCTTGGGCACCCTCCTTTATCGTTTGCTACCTCCCCACTTATAGCTACTTAAGTGATCAGCAATTTTCTCTACCCCTTCATTTTTGTTTCTGTGAATTTAGCTCTGCCTCACAACAGGACAAAAGCCAACGAAAGCAGAACATAAGCCAACGAAAGCAGAACATAAGCCAACGAAAGCAGAACATAAGCCAACGAAAGCAGGACAAAAGCCAACGAAAGCAGGACAAAAGCCAACGAAAGCAGGACAAAAGCCAACGAAAGCAGGAGGTAGAGTGAAGAGGCAAGGTACATGTATTTAAAAGGAACAATGTTACAACAATCATTTCTATCCATTCTTTTGTGTATAAGAGAGAAAGATATTAACATATTTCAAACCTCTCTCTGTGGGTGTTTTTGTAGATGTAAAGGAAAACATTTACACATGTTTCAACTCGTGGAAAGTTATCTTTACACTAAGCAAGAGCACAAAAAGGCACACATTTAGAATGAGTATATAAACCTTGTATTTAATATAGGCTACAATATCAGACAGTAAAAATAGCACACACACAAAAATGCATAGGATGATTCTGAAACTCTAAAAATGCCACTTAAGATGTACTTATGCCACTTTTGAACAGTTCTGTACCAAAATTACACCGTCAAATCAAAATCATATTGAGTTCTAAAGTTACTCTGGAATTGGCTCGTATGCCCTATGCACTTGTGAGATTGACTTAGTTTAAACTTTAATTGTTTTAACTCCCCAAAACACAAGAACTGCATATTTCGCTTTAAGCCCATATTCAGTTCTCTCTAGCATAAAAAAAGCTCCTTGTTTTGAAAAATTATTAATTTATTTTAATAGATAGAAGCCTTCCAACAAAAAAAAGAAACCAATAAAAAGCATACAAGGCTTCATCATACAGTATTGTCAAAATTAAGTCTAAACCCAGCATGCTATACAACTTTTTATGATTGGAAAATCCCATTTTCAATAGCTCGCTCGCGCGCGCACACACACACACACACACACAAAAAAAAGCTATATTTACAAAACGTGAATTAATTTTAACAGGCAGATGTTTTCCTAACAAAATGGTATCCCAAACACTTGTACATGACCTACCTTGTTGACAAAAACTATGTAATATTTATACACCATATAGCTTTTAGCAAGTCATACTCAATTTTCAATGGGTTTTTGCAGGATATTCAGAGGATTTATTTACGAAACCATCACATATTATTTTAAAAAAAACTTATCATTAAAGTTGCATTATTACGTGGTTCCAGCGACATTGGGGAGTAAGAAGGGTGGATAACGCGACATGGTAAGCGCTTCTCTCGAGGTCGTGTGCTGTGACTGTGGTGTGCAAGATCAGGAACAGGCAAGGCGGGTAAGACTGTGTTTACATGACATGAGATAGGCAGACTGCACGCACACCATGTGATTGATACCATTCCAATTTATAGGAACCATTCCGGAACATTCGATTTCTTAAAAAAGAACAGTTCTCTATGAGTGTTCTGTTCGTAATCGTGGTTTTAGTAACTGGGGAGGGAGATATACACGTTACACACACACTCCAATTAAATGACTGTATAACTGCTGTGGTGAAACTGTAACTACAACTTAATTGTATGTAGGAAAATAATTTCTGAAAGAAATTCCATTCATACTTGTGTAATTTTGTCACAATTCAAATTATAGCAGGAAACTGAGGATTAACAATTTTTTTTTCACATTTTCTTACACTGTAATTATTTTGTATTTACTCTTTAGGGCCGTAATATTTCCTGTCACTCAACTTACAATGCACAGCAGAATTGTCCACAGTAAAACTGGTAGATAATACTGCAAGAGACAGGTTTAGTTAGAGAAAATACTAAAACATATATTCAAGCATTTTTTATTATTACTGGTAAGTCTGAGCGAGACATTTTGAATTTTAAAATACTCCTATGATGTTCGTGTGCCGATAAAACTATTTATAGCAAAATTATTTACGCTTCTGTTCCACTGTGGGTATGGTATTATATTTCATGTGTTTCCAACTGTTCACTACACTTCTGAGACTGTAGTGTAGATAGTTCAGTTTATTCGCCAGAACCGTTAGTGACTTCACAACAGTTTGGGACGAAGAATGATTCCATCTACAGAACAGTTCATTCGCCAGATTCGTTCGTGAGTTCACAACAGTTTAAGATGAAGATCAACGGAAATGTTAGCGAGTTCACAGCAGTTCGAAATGTCGACTGATTCAGTCTCTGGAATGGTTCATTTGCTGGAACCATTCGTGAAGCTGGAACAGCTATGAAACTGAATAATTCAAAGGCTGTGAACAGTTCCATCCAATTACCAAAATCAGCAACCCAGTGAACTTCATTAATACTCATAATATACAAATTTTATGGCATAGTTTGTAATTTTTTCACTAATTATAAGTTAAAGACAAACAAATATAAACAAATGAGGTGTATTTTCTGTATGGAAGAGGTGAAACAGTGTGGTGTTCAAACAGAACAGTTCATTTGGCTTGCTCGGAACTTTAATTCCAGTTCCTATCTCCGGAACCCAGTTATGATCTCGTTCCGCCCATCCCTATTGTTGACTAACACACACCAAGAAAAGCTTTTCACCCCAATTTTGTTATTACCTTTAAAATGAACCTTTAGAAAGACTGATTATCTTAAATGATTGAGATACGCTAAAAACACTTCCAAGGAAAAAAAAAAAGTTTTAAGAATTAATATGTTAATAATGAAAAGTATTACGAATGTCGTTCGTATGCACACACACACACACAAAAAAAAAAATGAATCATTCCCACACCAGTCTTCTCTCCCCTATTTCTTTGCCACCCACTTTCTGTCACTACAATATTGTTTGTCAGCTAACCAGGGGAGGGTGGCACACAAAGAAAAAGACAGCTGGCAACCACATACATGGAACAGCAACTACACTAAAACCCAAGCAATGGTTGTTGAGTCACATTTTCTCTGATACCATCTGGCACACACTCCATGTGTTAGTTATCTGTGGCCAGAAGATGTTATCGAATCATGTTATTCAGCCGTCAATAATTGAAGCTTCATTTTTTAGTTAAAGAATTCTGGGAAGTGCATTATACACTGGTAAAAAAATTTAAAGAAAGACTTAACAGAAGTTGTAAAGATGTTGGGAGATATTTGAAGGATGATACAAGTGTAGAGGAACTGTCTTGTTATCCCTATCACTTTTCTCTCTTTCATCATCACTCCTTTCTCTTCTTACCTCTCGATGACTCCTGGTCACCCCTCCAGTACACCCAACCTCTGCAACACACACTGTGATCAATCACATATTTTTGTCCTTTTCTACATCCCTTTTACCAGTGTTTCCCTTCAACGCTTCAGAAATATACTGGCAAAAAAGCATGTAAAAAAAAATAGAAACAATTTGATGTGGCAAAAACTAATGTCAGTGGGCGGCAGAAGCAACCCTGAAAAATTGAATTTTTCATCTGGATTCAGTTAAAAGGGGGGAAAGGGCAGCACTATTTTTTTTTGGGGATGAGTGGATTGTAACATTTCAGCATGCCACTCCAAAAAAAAGAAAGAAAAAATAGAAAGCAGCCCAGCCACTGACGGCCTGATGCACGTATGACAGCCATGCTTGTGATGCTTAGTCTCTTACACATCAAAAATATAATCAATCCATCATTTATATATTATCTGAAATTTGCATACACATTTAGGAAATTTTACTTTGCATTACATATTGTGCAGAATTTCAAATTAACCAAAAGCATGCAAAATGACATGTTCAAACCTTTCTTACCAAATTTCGCGAAGAAGTTGTACTGTGGTAGCCATATAACTACATATATGTATTTTTTAAGTGTGCAACAGATACATACTTTCAGAATGACAGCTATAAAATCATTTTAGCTTAGTGTGCTATACACTACAAAACTATGTAATCAATTTTAGCTTTACTTTGCATACTGGTAGCATACAATCATTGAATCTGCTAATACATAACTTTTTTGTCCTCCATTTATGAAGAGTTGTTACCAGTAAAAAATTGAGGTTTTATACCATACCTCAGGGACCATTCAAACAATATTCATAAAATTTTCTACACAAGTAGCGCCACGGTAGGCCATGTAAACTTACATGTTTTAAGTGGCTCAGTTAATTATTTTCAAAATGACAACACTGTAAATATTTTAGGTTAGTAAACCTTTTCATTGATTAAATTTTAAGTTGATGCTCGAATCCACCTCCATAACGCAGTTGATTGCACACTAGCTTATAGTACAAGGTTTTGTGGGTTCAAGTCCCGAGTAAGACACATGTGTATTTGTAATTGTCTCCCTACTGTTGCATGTGTTTCTGGTTCATTTTTAATGATACTGCTTTCAACGAGATGACAATCCTACCTACCAACTCTGCTTTTAAGAAATTATTTCAAAATTAATTGCACCCATGTTGAGGAAGTTAATTATATCAGTAACTTCTTGTTAAGATGTGCAAAGCATTCATCAGAAAATATCTAGTTTGTGTTTGGATATATCTTCTGACAGCGGCAACAGATATAACACAATTTATATTACACTATTTTATATTATATATTCGCATGCACATCAATACTGGTATCAATTTTACTTCACAAAATTAATACTGATGCATAAACTTCATTGAGCTCAAATTTGTTCATGGACTAAGTTAACATATTTATAGTCCATCTATAAAAATTAATAAAATGTTACAGTACCATTTTCCAATAACTTGTATACTAAATGTTGTGCAGTTTCTATTTGTAAAAGAACTAACGCAGTAGCTACCTGAACTGAAAACACATTTAGACTCTATTCCAATATCAACACAACTAATGTCTTTTTACCCTTCTGTGGATCTTTACATCAAATCAAAATTTTGATTTATTTTACTTGATAACCATAATTTCTTTTAAAAGATATTTATGTACTTACCATTTATCTAGATCATAACAGCCCACCATCTTGCATTGGTTTAGCTATTACACAATTAGGGATTAAATTAAGACACTGATCACTACCTGCATCTCCACTTAGAATAATTATACAGATTATACACACTATTTGTGCGTGACTTCATTTTTCACAGCCATGGTTTTATTTGTGCTTCCCCTCATGGCAAAAGACGATACACTCGCACTATTTTTCCTTCAAAACAAGGAACTTTGTATGGTTATTTGATTTTTCTGTTCACAGAAAAATTATCATTTGTTTATAATGGCAAAGTTTCATTTCACAATAGCATTTCCCATTTTCACAGCAATGATTTCAATATATACAGTTTCAAATATGGTTTGAAAGAATGCAACATCTTGAGTGGTATATATAAAACCATAAATGTTATTTCTACATGTACAATACAGAGAATTATTTTCTCACTTTCCCATCATCTTAAGAACTAGTAAAATAGGTGAGAATGAAGAATCTTACATACAGTACTGCAAAAATTAACAACAGATGTGACCTGGCAACCGTATTTACTGGCTAGAGAAAACCAAAAGGTAAGGAAAATTTTATGTTTTAACTAACAGTATTAAATAAATCAACAAGACATGTGTAGACAAAATTAATAACTCTTCAACAGTTATGCCACAACAAAGAATGGAGACTGATATACTTGCTTTATTGTATAAACAACTATAACGGCACTAAATTTTGCAACCAACACTAACTACACACACATGGTAAAAACTTAGCTTCAGATTTTTTTAAATAACCATGTTCCTGAAAAAAACTGTTTATATGAACCAATAAATATGGTATACTTTTGTGACTGGGCAAAGCACTAAATAAACCTATCATTTCACTTTTTTTCTAATCAAGCATTTTCAACAGCAGAAGTCAGCTGGAATGCTAACTCTTAAAAGTCTATTACAGTTAATGTACCTAAATAAATATTTATCAAACATACTTTTTCTTTATGTAAAACTAATTCAGGGATATTTGTCTCTAAAGAACCCAATTTGCTGTTAGTGAAGATGAGTTACTAAAACACTTACTCATATTTATTATAACATTGATCATATTCGTCAATAGCATCATACTTTGCTAGTCATTCTTAAGTTGGTAGTACAATCACAACGTTTTGCACTTGCTTAACACAAGATGTTTTGTGTGGCTCCACAGATGAATACATTGTCACTCAGTCATGGCATGGCACTTGTGACACTGGGTAACTGATATGAAGGGGGCAAAAATTCTTTACACATAACCACTACTTTCTTGTCACTTTTGGGTATGCATGCAATTAATACAACATCTATACTGGACCCTTAATACCTGAATAGTGGTTTTTAATTTGTATTTGTCATGCTTATAGCATTTTTTTAAATATAAAAAATGAGCCTATACTGGGTATTTCTCAGGTAATGTTTTAAGTACGTAAATCCTCTACTGCAGGATTTTTGTAGTCACATACACTACTTTTATCACTTATTATTAATGGTATAAAATACTGGAACATCACCGTATGTAGTTCCATAGGAATTTTGTATCATATTGTGGCTACAATACCGTTAAAAAGTAATTAATGTGAATGTGCACACACTATGAGAACATATAGGCACAGAAGGTACATGACATCTCAATTGCTATCCATGTAAGTGCAACAGTGACTGCTTTGTTAAAGTTGTGCATAAAAACAATTTTAGGTATATTTTACAAGAAACTTTTTCCTAACAGGTAATGTTAAAATAGTATTCACATACAAGTACAATTATATTTCAGCATGCAACAAACTCATATTACATAAAAGTGTGAAACACAAACATGACAATTCAATTAAAATTAAACAGTTACTATGAAGATACACTTAAGAAAATTGAAAATTGTCTGACTTCTGGCAAGGGAAAAAGTTCAAAAATAAAATCAATTATCTCCCTGCACCAGTTATCTCAAATCGCTCACAAATTTAAGTGGAGAGTCTGAAATGACTGCACTATACAGTGTCCAACTGCAATGCTTTTGATTGGTTCCATTTTTTTTAAATTTCAACGTTAATATATCCAAGTTATTTTACTATAACTTTAAAAATTCTTTGGAAACATTATCACAATGTATGTTGCCTGAACATCACACTTCACAAATGTTGCTCAACAACTTTCACACAGTTGTATCAGTACTTTTTATTGATCAATTCCTTTCCATGATGAGAAGAATCACCTGGCTGCAATTAGAAAATCAGCCAAGAGACTATTCAGTCTATTTTAACTGCAGCATAAATCTTCCGAATAAAACTGTATGCTGCAAAAAATCCAATTGTTCCAGTGAGCAGCCAGAACGTGAAAACCATTATAAAGGTGTACCCAAAGTACAGAAGTGTTGGAATAAATTCAGTGATTTCCAGTTTCGTTGCAAAGTAGAAAATGGAATAAGCAAGTACGTAGATTGCCGAACCGCCAGAGACGAGAAAGCTGCGCCACCACCAGTGGTAATCCTAAAAAATTAAAATAACTTGTTATATCATGTATGTGCACAACACAGCAAAAACCAATGTAAAATTGAAAAATTAAGTTTTTAATTTATTAAAATAGTGGTGGACTTGGAAACATGTTGAAACATAATGATAACAAAGTTACTGAATGTAACACATACTAATATTTACTTGTACCATTATGTCTGCTTAGAGACAAAGTCAATTCTGGAATTATCCATAGAAAACACACTTCTGTAAAAGGATCTTGAACATAAGTTGACATGAAAGTTGCTACAATCACAGTATGAAAGCACAATACAAACATAGTTATGTATGTTGGACAGGGCATAATGATAAATTATTAGTAAGTAAAGATATGGTTGTTCTATACATGACATTTCAGGTATATTATTTCTAATTCCAAACAGCAGTGGGTGATGTAAAGGTAAAACAGAAACAAGAGACCATTATTGCATTCCAACCCATACCCAATAAATTGAAAGTAAAATACAACATTTCTAAAACGACTCTTATGAGTTCCAGAAATAACATCATTATGGATTATTGATTGTGTGGTACATAAACCTTTCTAAAGCTGTTCACAGTAAAGTGAGCACTTTTGAAAGCCCTGCTTACTTGCTACTTTCAGCATGTTTCATATCCTTCCACCATATCACAAAGTAAAGTAAACACTACCACGTGGTATATGTTTAATCAGCAATTCAGAAGTCCACTGTATTTATTTATATAACAATACAACATGTGATTATCTATTGTAGTGTACACAGTAAATATGTACCCATTAATTACAGCAAATAATTTCTCTTTGAGAACACTACTAGTGTGATTTTTACCATTTTGCAAGGTTCCAATTTTCACCCATCATAGGAATGAAATCCTGCAAGATAATACAAGTATTTAGTCCACCATCTACGGCCAAAAACATGTTTTAATTGCAGTTAAGTAATACAAGAATTATTTTAAGTAACTTTTATGGACAGAACTAAAGAAAAAACACTTGCTTAAATGCTTTAAATGACACATTATTTTATTTAAGTAGAGTATTACACATTACTATTCTCTTGCTGCATTCATTACAATCATGATAATATTTGTCAAAGTATTAAAATTCCAACTGACAACAGTGTGTTACTTAAAGCACAATAACCCCAAAATTAATCACTGTCTGCAAATACACACATATTTATGTGTTAGTAAATAACCGGTTTCGCTATGATGATGTTATGAATACCAAAAATAGATGTCATAAACATCAATGGTTAAACCAAATTTATTAAAATTTTTACAGCACATTTCATGGTGACGTGTATCACTAAATACAAGTTTAATAAAAAATTCCATCCAGACGAATTTGGTTTTTACAGGGTCCAACGACATAAAAGTTCGATCTAACATTTCATACTAGAAAATCACTTTTAACTTATAATATTATAATTATTTCAGCGATGTATACAAAATTTAATAAGAATACTAACAAAACAATACCTAACCAATGAAAATGTATTTCATGAAATTGCATTCATGCATTTAATGCAGAATCCCATTTTCATTATCGAAATTGAGGTTATTCGTAGTAGCTCCAAATGTTCATTGTAATTTGCATTAGCAATAAAACAAATTTTTATGTAAATTCTTATGTTTTAAAATGAATAAACTCAATTTTTAACTTTTCATGATAATACTACAAAAAAGTTGGGAAAAACACTTTTCAGCTGCAAATAGTGTCGTTATCAGTTTGATAGCCAATGTTCAGTCCACAAATTCTCAAGCGTAAGATAATATTAATTAAATAAGGGAATAAAGAAACTGAGAAATTAGTTTATAACCTCGCTTAACTGCTAGGAAATCACCCTACAGAGGAATATCCCATGGTATTTCCCTGAGCAGAAAAGATACAGGCTTTCATCATATTTCAAAACATTTGTTCTCTATCAACACAGAAATACTATATAAGTAGCCTAAGTTAACGACAAAATCACTTGTTTAACCTCGGATCACGTTCGTAACATAAATACAAAAATTCATAGAGATCATACAGCGTTGCTGTTAGTAACTTTTAAAATTTTCCATGGTTTAGAGTATTGATAGTAGAGCTGTGAAATATCACTGGTGGTCATATTGCAACATGATGTGCCTGCGACAAACAACAAATAAATCTTTTGGATGTTTCTACAATTGTAGACATATTTTGTTAATGCATCTTTAAATTTTATATTGCCACCTGTTCCTGTTTGGGCTGATATAACATCTGGGGTGTAGGTGAAGTTAGTTTTGTTTGAATAGTTAGGCACTTTGTATGACGTAATTTTCTTTTTAAAATGCTGAAACCCACCATTATTGCAAAGCAACGTTCTGCAGAATTTTTAAAACATGGCTTGAATGTAAGGGACGATAAAACTATATTTTGTAGATTTTGCAACGCATCAGTGACTTAGGACCATAGCGCTTGTGCGTAAAGCACACTGAAAGTGAAAAAACAAAAAACAATCAGCTGAAAATTTAAAGTTTGTTTATAGTCTTTATGGCTCATTTAACAAAGTGTTACTGTTATTTTCATGTGGTTTTGTTTGTATTTACATAGTTAACTGCTAACCAAAAATAACACAGATTTCATAAAAAAATGACACCGATTTTTAAGAACAATAACCTCGAATTCTGTATAAAAATAAACACCCAAAGTGCATACCCCTACTCATTATATATGATGGCCTGGAGACATTGAAAGGTTGAACAAATTGTTAAGGAACTGTGTCAACATATTAAAAGTAGAGTAGAAATTTTCCACATGTAATGTAAAGCAATTTCATAGCATTATTTGTTAAACACTAATGACATACGTACCAAGGTATTGACTCATAAACTGTTCTCAACAGTCATGTAAAAAATAACATGAATCTATCAAAGATCCGAAGTTGCTTCACAATATTGCAAATATAATTGAATACACATAGCCCAAATTTCTTCAAGTTTTAAAGTATTATAACCAACTTTAATTAGATGTAGACAAACTTGCCAGGTCTGCACATTACGTGAAAAGTTAACTTCCCACGACTAGGAACAACACTGAAATACAGCAAAAATTAATTATAAAAGTACCACTTCATTGACAACAAATATACATGCCTAAATGTTTTCTTTATTATGTGAATAAATATGTTACACTGGAGGTTACGAACTGCCACAAAAATCTAGTTGTTTAAGTTTATAAGAAAACTAACTATGAGGAATGGAACAGAAATTGTCACGTAAATTCACGGGATTCAGACCATTTGTAACATGAGGGGGTACGAGGGGGGGGGGGGGGGGCTATATAACTTGAAATGATGCGTCAGTCAAGTAATGCTATGACTTTGTTACAAAATAACAATAATGCATCAGTCAAGTAATGCTATGAATTTGTTACAAAATAACCATGTGTTATTACAAAACTATTTTATTAAGTGCACAAAACCAAAATAAAGTGATGAATTTCAGGTGCTGTTAATATTTAATATTGTGTCTAGTGAGACGTTAAAACCTAGAACAACTTCTCCTAATTTGCTGCAACATAATCATGAGTCCTGCGGTCAATGCTTATGTGAAAATCCATGCAGTTATGGACATTGATTTCTTCAAAGGTTTATTTCAAGTCATGTTTAAATTTTTTAGGTTTCCCTCTCAACAATAACTTAAGATTAAAAAGATGGGAGACTGTGCCATATGTGAAAAATCTTGTGATAGTGGATAAACTGTTAACATTCTTGCAGCAAAAAGAATTGCTCATAAAAACAGTACTCCCCAAGAACACAGCAATTATATTGTTGCATAAGTTTAATAAGATGTTCATACTGACTGTTGTCAAAAATACTGGAATGTATAGGAGGTTCAGGAAAAAGTTAGAATTCTTGAAATCAACCTTTGAAACAAATTGCTGCTCTTAATTTTAACTAAGTAAGGACACCAATACTAACAATTAAGTTGACAGAAAACTACGAGAAGTAATTCCATGTTTTAATGTACCTACCACTAGTCATAGACCACTTTGCCAAAGTGACTTTTGTGGTGCTAGGCTAGAGACATGTCGTGTCACGTTGCCAAAGCAACTTTAGTGGAGCTAGGCTAGATGCAACCTGATGGCAGATGTCTCTAATCTCTGCATGGAATACGAGCTTGGCCAGTGTACAGTACTGGTAGGGAACAAAGTCGGGCTCTGCAAGCACTATTTTCTGCCTTGGCGTGACCACTCGTTCTGGTATACCTGGGCGACGTACGGCCAGCAGTTGCAGCTGCGCCAGCTGAAGCTCGACGGGTTGCACACTAGGGGCTACCCCTTAGGTGGATGTGCTAGTCAGCCTAGTTGTGCGGGCTTAGGTTGTCAACAAGGTGTGTGGTTTCATGGTGTCCCCCAAAACCAAAGGTTGTCGAAACCCAGTGCAGTGTCCTGGCCACTGAGGTAAGTCTGAACTACAGAGTGAAGTCCCTCTGCGATTCTAGTAGGTGGTTCAAATGTAGCTGGTTTGTAGGTTGGCAAAACTGGTATAGAGAGTTTGAGAAGTTTTGCTGCCTGCTCTCGTGGACTGAAATACTCGAACCCGGCAGGAGGGCGGTGAAGCTCCAATGGATATTTAGAGGCAGCCTTTGCCCGTTTCGTCCTCATGAAAACTGCCACTACGGTTAAAGGGCACGACGAAAGATAATTCTACAATCCGACCACACAGAAGTGGGGCAGTTGACGTGTAAGTTGTGTAATCAGTGTGTGTAATTCGGCTGCCTTCCAATGCCGTATCTCACTGTCAAACTCAAGCAACAGGGGTGTAGGGTTAGTTGAGCTGCATAGCAATGGGGACAGTCCCAGCACGGGGGTGACGTCCTGATAGGGTTGGCCATCCCAGACCCGGAGAATATACTCCTCTCAGTACCACCAGTGCGCGATGAGAAGAGCTATCTCCAAGTTGACAAGCCAATCCTAAGAGGATAGAGTACCTAGTGTCGAGGCTCTACCATTCACTACACAGGTGCAGAAAACAGGTGGCCTTCCAACTTTGGTGTGATGAGTGTCCCAGAGGAACTGCTTCCCCCCCAGGACCAAGGAAATACTCCTCTCAGTACCACTAGTGCACAATGAGAAGAGCAAACCTCAGACTGGCAGTCTAATCCCTAAGGAAGCGGTATCCTACTGTCGTGGCTCTATCATTCAGTGAATGGGTGGCCTTCCAAGATTGTATTGTTATTGGTGTTCGGTGTTTTGACAGAAAGAATAAAACCCCGGTCTCCTGCTGTCCCTCGTATAGGCTTGATGTTTACGAGGAGAGGTACTATGACTTCGGGAGCGCTAATCATAAGTGAGCTAAACTGTGTTAATTTTTTTTAACGGAAATAAATAATGATGGTGAATGTACTACCTCCTATCCAATTGAGCTTACGGAAGTTAAACACCCTATGTGAACACAGGTGACGGCGACCTGCTTCTCGGCTAACAGGATACGCAGTAAAGTGGCTATGAAAACAACTCTGACTTTAAACTATGCTAGGACTGTTGACCAGAAGGGACCAGTACATGTATCAGTGTTGCTGTGACGCAAGACGTGAAGTGAAGGATCTTCGACACTCGAAGGTGTGGTGAAGTCTTGAGGGGCGGAAATGTTTTCGGTACCACTAAGATACGATGAAGATCAAGGTAGAGGGAAAGCTGATGGTTCCCGCAGCACCAGAGGTGCGGTGAAGGAATAAGACAGGCGTCAATTGCTTGAAGACTGGCCAGGAGCCTTGGTGCGGTTCTCTATTTATACTGCTCGGTGGCATGCCCCTTGCTCGCCTGGCATAGGGGGTTGTCCTGGAGAGGGAATAGTAGCTGCGAAGAGCATGACATAGATATTTGACGAGTGATATCAGTAGCAGGTGCTTATGCCTTGGCGATCGTACTAGTGGTACAATCTAGTGGCGTGCTGCTGTACTCAGTTGATCTTGATGCATGGCTTCAGTGGCTCAGTCGGTAAATAATTATATTTAGCATGGAGCATCCATTCTTTGCCTTGGAAAGATAAAACAATTCCTGATGTCTCGTTGGCGGCAGTATCAAATAAAACTCAGTTGAAAGTGCTCCAAGTTCATTTGCACTGATGAGTAGAAGTGGATTTCATAATATGTAAGAAGTCATGCTTCAACATCATCACATAGTTAACAACGTTCAAGTTAGTTGGTTCAGTGTTTAATTTTTTCTTGTTCACATCTGTGTGTCGAAAAAACAGCAGTTCATGACCAACGTTGTTTTAAATGTCAGTTTGTAACTCCTGAAATCTAATATTTATAAAAATAATAAATAAAACATTTTAAAATATCTATTTTGAGTGAAGTGGTACTGTTTGTCACAGCATTCAGCTATATTTCAATGTAGTCTTTTTTACCACAACATCACTTGTTTTGAAATAATAATGGCATGAATTTATTTCATACTGCAAAACATTCCTGTAGAGTTAGGAATGTGTTAAAATAGTATCATAAATGTATATCTGAATGGTTTAATTTGTATGAGCTGATATATCAAACACACTTTACCTTGGCATTTATGTCACTAGTTTTGAAACAATACTTCCACAAAATTTTTTTTATACTGGACCAGAAACATTCCTTTATTGTTAGGGATATGTTAAAATAGTGTTATAATGTCTGTTCAAATGGTTTAATATGTTTGAGATGATTTATCAAACAGTAAGTACCGTACTAGTTTCGGTGATTCAAGGTAGGTATTTGGGGCAAAATTAGTTTCCGTATTAAATGTTTGAATGTAGTTTCATGAAATACACTGTCATTGTGTAGGTATTATAATGTTTTCTGGTGAAGTTATGTTCATATCAGTGGAGGCATTGAAATTTTATAAGCAAAAAGTGATTTTTTATTAGCAAGGCAGTAATCCTTAGCAAATGTTACTGTTATGAGTTTTAAAACTGTGTAGCAGGATGAATTTGTCACAAAACTTGCATCAAATGACAAATATTTCTGTGGTATTATCCTGCAAAAATTTTGATCAATTCTATTAAGCTATTGAGTTTCATGACTATTGTTTTCTTTGCCCGTAATCCATTAGTAACACCTGCCATTTGCTTGTTTGTAGTATTATATTAAATATTGATTTGTGAGGTATTTGTGCAAAATAATTATACTTGTAAATGTTGTCAAACATGATTCTTAGATCATTTAACAACTCTTTTAAGACACATTGTCTTACGTATGAAGGAGTAAATACACCATATTATCTAAAAGCATGCCTTTCCTTAACAGTTAAATATATCAGTTATTCACAGTTTTTAACAGTGAACTTTCTAAACATCTTTGGCATTGTTTTTATAACAGGTAAATGACTAATGTTTAACTTTTATGCTATTCTTTTGACAACTTGAACCACACATTGACCTCGGAAGGTTTGACCATAGTTAATGGCATAAATACAAGGAGAATATCACAAAATTTTAACTGCAAATATTTATGAAGTGGAGAGTGCTATTTATTTGCTGATTTCCCAGAACTTAAGTTTAGACAAGGGCTCGTAATTGCAGGCACAGACTTTTAATAATTATTTGAATGCGTATTTCTTTAACAAAGTTACATTTTTCAAACAGAATGCTGCCTATTCATATCAAATAAATTAAAGTAGAGGAAATTAGAATGTCAATAGTGTGTGTTGCATTGTTCTAGTGTAAGTATTTTACATGCTACTGTAATATGACAATTTTAAATACTTACAGTTGTCTGCTCTATTTAACTGCTTAGTTACTAGGCTATGATGTTCGTATGTTCGTTTACATTCTGTTTCCTTTACAGACAATAACAAAAAAATTCCTGCGGCAAGCGATTGAGCCTCAAGGTGGGACACCACTTAATGCTTGGTACTGTGGCTGTTAAGTCTTTCTTGGTTGGACTTGTATCTTTCAGGACAAGACTGTCAAGTACGGCACCCGGAAGCTAACATTAAGTCACACACAAGTGTGATCCCAAGCTACTGTCACCATCCTCAATCAACCCAACACACCACTGATATTCGCTGCCGGGTGTTGGGGTCTGGAGGGCCAGTGTGACTGGGTACCTTGGCACAGACAAGCAAAGGACAAGCAAAGGACAAACATTGAGCCTACTTATCTACCTCTGTACGTTCTACTGTGATTCGTCGCTGGGTGCAGAGTTTGGGGGAATGGCAACATGTCTACCTGAATCTGATCTTCCACGGGAAGGGAACACTGTTACACTGCTGTGTTCTCACCAAGAAATCCCTGTAATACCCCTAACTATTCCCCCTACCCATGCCTTTCTCGAAGTGAGGAGGAGAAAGGAAGAGTGAAGCTGCTGCAGAATCGAAAAACCTGAGAGTCAACACCACAGGGACCTACAGCTCAGGTGATATATAGCAAGCAGAGGGAGCTTGCCCAGCTTGCATGGAATCTACAAACCCCTTCAATATGAATCAGGGCTCCCTCAACTACGGTGCAGCCCATGGGTCTGTTTCTGATCAAACACAATCCCAGAGAAGGCAATTTGTGTAAACAGCCGAAAGGAACCATGCTAATAAGGAACGTTGAAACATGAGACCTGTACAGCCAGCCATTCCCCGATGACTGTTCTCCCCACCTACTTACACACCCAGGCCTTGAAATCCCTGAATAGGATAACAGGTAGTGAATAATTAGCAGTCCCGATCATAGCATATAGACGAGGCACATGTAGTCCATGCCAAAATGGAAATGGCTTGACAACCCTACAACCTATATCTGGGTAGGCATTAACTCTATAAATATAATAATAGTTCCCAAGAATTCAGCATCGAAGAAAAAATTTTTTAAAATAAATTTCATGATCAGAGTGAAAGGAATGAAGTTATCTAGCAAAAACCAACTGAATGCCCCAAGGAGCAACCATCATACTGGATCCACCATTAAAACATATTTGGTTCCACTGCTTGTATTGTTCTACATTTTTAATATTTTATTACTCGTATAGGTAAAGGGAATATATTGCCATAACAATCACTTCAGTTGCAATTAGTTCCAGGTTGAATCCCATTTTCTTATAAAGTTACTAGCTATAACTGCATCATATAAAAATAAACAACCACTGTACATGAAATAATGTCATATAGCTATTAATTTGCAGGTCTTTATAATAATACTGTTAGTCACCTATATCCCATGTTTGAAACGTGAAGTACACAAGAATGTTTTCTTATATTTACACATGACAGATAGATACAAACAGACTGAAAATATAAATTTGGAACGATTTTTAAAATTGCTATCTTAACCATGAACGGCCAATAGCTGCAAAGCACACCGATGGATGCTAAAAAAATCACTCTGCACACACAACTTACATACTGAAAATGTGGTACTACATCCGAAAATTCGCAGCAGCCATAGTACTTACCGCGCATGTCACCATGTGTAATAAGTAGATACCTGAGGAATCTGCGGATTACTTTTGGGACAAGCTAGAATTCAAAACACGTGCATTTGTATAACTTTAGCCACTGACCCACATAGTGTTCGACAGCTCCTGGAGAACTGTGTCCAATTGTCTCCTTCCACCGTGACAGCAGACAACCAATGTGCAGTTGATATCAGAATATTTGTACATAAGACTGTAGAGTAAAGCCTGCAGGTCACTGAACTCTCAAAATTTTTCAGGTCTCTAGTAATAAGGCTGCTGACGTAAATCATTCCACACAAATACACTGTGAAAGTCATTGTTCATAACGAGAATAATTAGAAGTATAGGTGGTTCACGCTAAAATGAGCACATTTGAAATCAACCTATGAAAAAAAATCATCGCCCTTACTAGAATATATTTTAATGTAAGAAATGACCACTATACTACCAGTTAAGTTGGCAGAAAACTACGAGAAGTAGTTCCATGTTTTAACGTCTTAATAATAATTTCGCTGCAATTCAGTTTCTTTTTGTTGTATGCAAAGAAGAAAAAAATTGGCATAATTTGAACACATTTATGTTTATAACTCTTTCACATCATCACCTGGCTGAAGCAACATTCAAATTAGCTGGTTCATTGCTTTGTTTTTTTTCCAGTATGCTGTCCGCACTCGTGTGTCAACAAAACAGCAGTTTACTCTCGACCAACGTGTCAATTTGTACCAACAGGAATAAAGTATCAATTAACGTAATGAATAAAACTTTTAATACTTCTTATAAGTGAAATGACATTGTTTATTATTGCTTTGTGCAATATCTCCACATAGTTTGTCCTAGAAATTCTTGAGATTTCACGTAATGTGTCGACCTAGAAAATGTGCTACTTCGTCAGAACATATTTTGAACCTTGAATAAACTTGAAGAAACTTCACAAGTGTGTTTTGTTATATTTGCTACATGTTGCAATTCTGATAGCTTAAATAAATGTGTGTGCATTATTTAATATAACAT
This sequence comes from Dryococelus australis, assembly GCA_029891345.1. Lineage (NCBI taxonomy): Eukaryota > Metazoa > Arthropoda > Insecta > Phasmatodea > Phasmatidae > Dryococelus > Dryococelus australis. The sequence goes on along the minus strand of CM056994.1, from coordinate 177,076,279 downwards.
TTTGTGATTTCCAGTCTACAAGTTAATACCTCGGCAGGTATGTCACTTGTTTTGAAACAATAACACCATGAAAATGTGTCATACTACAAGTGAAACACATCTTGAATGTAAGAAATACATTAAAACAGTATTAACATGCAGGTCAAAACAATTTAATTTGTATGAGCTGATATATCAAACCGTAAATACTATATTCCATGGCTATCAAAGTACGTAATTTGGGGGAAATTAGATTCTGCATCAAATGTGTGAATGTAGTTTCATGAAATACATTGTCATCAGCTACGTACTATGTTTTTAGTATTGTGGTGAATTTACGTTCATATCAATGCAGGCATTTGAATTTTATAAGCAAAAAGTAATTTTTCTTGTATGCAAAGCAGCAGACCTTAGCAAACGTGTTGTATGCTTTAAAAATTGTGTCTCACTGGACAATTTTTTACAAAATTGCAAGGAGTGACAAATATTACTGTGGAAGTATGCTGTAAAAGTTTGGAACAATTCTGTTCAGCCATTTAGTAGTTTTCATTACTCGTAACAGCAATACCCATCAATTGCTTGTGTGTAGTTTCGCATTGAAATATTGATTTGTGACGTATGTATACAATTTAATTCTTCTCATAAATGTTGTTGAACACAATTCATCATTTTACAAGTAAATACCTAGTATCATATAAAAGCACACCTTTCTTGTGATTATGACACATACATATTGCGGGCAAGTGTTTCAACTTTACACACTTTTTAAAGGTGAACATTCAAAATATCTTAGCATTGTTTTTATAATGAGAAAAAGAACAATGCTTACTTTTCTGCTATTCTGTAGACAACATAAACCAAACATATTATCTTATGACCTCCAAAGTGTTGACCACAGTTAAAAGCATTAATTTATAAGTAAACAGAAAAAGAATACTGAACATTAGTCAATATTCACAAACCAATATTATGTACTGAAATCAATGTGTTTATAGTGCTGATTACAATATTTACTACTTTTTGTTGTTTATTTCAAGAGTACGGCCCCACTTTTATGGTAAATAAAATGGGCTGATTTTGCCATTAAAATTTTACAATTTCGTCTAAAAAGTATTTTCATTTCATCAAATAAATTTTATAGCAAAAAATGTATGCACTATTAAGACGCATGCCAACATGCTGCGCAGCACGCTTGCACTCTCTACGGGCGACTTCGGCCAATCACGAGCCGATGAGAGCTTGGGGCAAGTCAGAAACAGTGGCAAAGTTAGGCCTATTTCACATACTGCGCAAAGATACTCCACGCGTTAGACAGACTTGAACTAAACGTGATTAACATGATTAATTATGAAATGTACAGCCTGCCCAGAATCCTGCATGCAACCACCACCCCTGTGAATAAATTAAATATTTTTTGACGAACCACTACTCTGCAATTAGCAGTGGAAGACGTTACAGCGGCAACACGAGATAGCAGCACCCCTGCTGCCCTGTAATGTCACATTATGCCAGCCTCAGGACGAGGTGTTTTAATTTGTCATCGTCCCCACGCACGGAGATAAGAAATGAGCGGCACTGCCGCAACCCTGATAAACCCACCCCTGCACTGGAAGCCTACGCTAACCCGGAAGATCGCTGACCATTGGGTTTTTCATTATATAAGGAAGTTTAAGAGCACGTCCTGGCAGACACGCCGGACTCACCGGCCGCGTAGGCCAGTACGCACTCCCTGGTCTGCGGAAGACCTTTCTCTCCTCTCCTCAGCCTGCGACACGGCTCAACCTCTCCAGCAGCCTGCAACACGGCTTCAACCACATCTGCAGACTGCGAAGACTGCACCATCCCTGCAGATTGAATAAGGCTCGTCCACAACTGCACCAGCAGACCTTGAGGACAGTTTGACTCGAGTAGTAAACCAACGTCCTGTACCCTGCACCCTCTACCCCATTCAACTTCCATGACTCCACAGTAACAGGTCGTTGCGACTTAATTTACCCTTCTGGAAAATCCCTGTAAATTTGTAGACCCTGTAAAGAGCGTACTTTACGTAGCTTTAATAAACCAGTATTTTTATTATTATTTTTATCAGGCACACCTTGGCCTGTTCACTTGCGTAATCCAGTTTATAACTTGTTTAGCTAGTTTATAAATAAACCGGGACTTTCCCACTTTCCCAAGTAACATAATAAAACTTACGCAAATTTAAATTGTTTCGCTTAAAATCATTTTAACTTTAGTTCCTGGATCACAATTATTATCATAATTATTTTTTGGATTTTTGTTGTGTACCAGTAAATCTTGTGATAGTTGTAATAACTACATCCTGGTGAAGTCCAGCAGTGAGGCGCACCGAACTCTACAGGATATGCTAGCTGGAAGAAAGCTCTTAGTCTGCACAAGACAGGCCTCTGCTCCTGGGTTTCCGGTGTTCCTGGGCCTACCTTCAGTGACGTCTCAATACCGAACTGCACCTCTACACATCAGGGCCCTGTGTGTGACTGCATAAGTCACACCCCCAGGACAGCACGTCTGCAGAAGGGTCATGGGACAGTACAGATGCACCATAAGAAGGGTGGGACAATGTATCGCATACAACGTAGAGAATACAGTGCCTTACAGAAAGCTCTAAATTGCAACCCCACTAACGAAGTCACGATGAGCGAGGTAGAACCTTCTCCTTCGGAACCTGAGTTCATACCTAGGCCGGTATCACCTTTCGTCCCCCCTCGTCATTTTTTGAGACAATTTAAAAGCAAGTCAAACAAGCGCTGCGGCAATGATTCTCTTATGAAATTGGATTTTAGTGTTAAATTTTAAAGAGCATCTTGTATTGAAAGTTATTGGTAGGGTAAAGAACGTTGTACATTATTAAGGGGCCTGCCTATGGTTATTATAAATTTGAGTGCTAAATATATAGGAATTTTTATAGTGTGTAGTTTTGCATAAATTCAGTGCTTGTAAACATTCATTCTGGTGCGGAATAAATAGAAAACCAAAAGACCCAGGAACTAACAAGTCGAGAGACATTATTTTGGAATGACACCCCAGTTACTAACAACTTGCTCTGCTGTGACTTAAGTAGCTATCATAGTACTGTAGATAGTTATAAGGCATTGAGTATTGGCCATGTTACTTGGGTTTGTAAGTCGAGATCACTCTTTTCTGCCCCATAGGGGGAGTTTACGTTATGTTAGTGTGTTGCGCAAGTGAGGCAGAAATTTAGATACCTGACACCCCTGCAGGGTACAGGGCATCTAATCATAGTTATTTGGGCAATGCATAAATATCGCTATCTATTGGAGGGCAAACCCTTTATACTATGCACCGAAAATCAGGCTTTGAAATGGTTACACAAATCCCACCAACAAGGGGCCAAGCTAGGGCAATGGGAATTATTCCTTAGTGAGTTCGACTTCAACGTCCAACATTACCCTGGGCAGGTAAATTATTTACCAGATGCCCTTTCTCGCTGTCCCGACCCAAAGGTGGGAACTAAAGCCAGCGAAGACTGGGAGCAGATCACACCTCCCCACCTTCCCCAGCCATCTGGGAACCTAGGGCTAAGACTCCACCAAACGAACCTTAACCAGGATAGGATATGGGATGCACAACAGAACGAACCCCAGACTGACCTCCTAGTCAAGATGAGACCACACCAGTACAGTCGCCGCGGGGAGCTCATATGGACAAAGAATGGTTCCCCAAACTCCCCTGGCATGTCTGGGCTCGCCCCAGCCTACGCCAGGAGATAGGCACCATTTCCATCATCATCCCCACACAAAGCACTCCGGAACCCGGGAAACTATACGGAGCGCAAGGGAAAGCTATGCTTATGGAATAAAACGGTACCTCCGGTGGTACGTCACGCAGTGTGAGAGCTACTGTCGGAACAAGGGATATCCCATAGTCGGGAATCCCCTCATACCCCGGAGCCCGATAAGAGCGTGGGAACATGTAGCCGCAGATGTAATAGGGCCCTACTAGCATAGCAAATGAGAGAACAGGTACTTGCTGGTGTTACCAGAATTTTCTCACGCTGGGTGGAAGTGTTCCCCCTCCCAAGTTACAGCACAAAGCTAATAGTCGAGAAATTCTCACCCGAGGTGTTTCCCCGTTGGGGGTATCCGCGAGTGATCCTAACTGATAATGGCACCCCTTTCACAAGCCGACCTTGGCGGGAAGCCTGGGGAACCGAAACTTGGACGACCCCTCCTATCATCCCTGGTCAAACCCGACAGAAAGAAAGAAATCAAGAAATGCCTGCGTATGAATGTGGGCGACAACCGAGAAATATGGGACAGACAGGGAGGTCCCCGCGATTTTATTTGCATTGTGCCATCGGGAAAATGAGACCACCCGCGTGATGCCAAGTTGCCTCCTACTGGGCTTACCCTCCGAAATCTGGGGGATTGGCAATGGGACGTGCCCCCTCGAACACCTGTCGACCCCCACCAAATAGTGGAAGCTGCTCGAATCCGGGAAACGCAGACGAGCGAGCATCAAAGGCAATATATAAAGCGGAAGTAACCCCCTACAGAGAATCAGGGAAACGTATACCCCTCCAACCCCAGTATTGATCCGGAACCACCCCCTGAGCAAGGCTACTGACAAATTTGCAGCTAGTTTGGCCCCTAAGTGGACCGGACCTGCGATGGTGGAAGGACACCAGGAAAATGTGTACTGGATGACTGGGCAGAGAGGACATATCCGCATAGTCCCATAAACACAATTACACCAGTACAACTGCCTGAACGGGAACCAAACAGGGGCAGAGCCCCCTGCGAGAGCCGAACCACGGACACCCCAGAGGCGGATGAAGTGACATTAGGCCGTCATCCCCGAACTCGGGAAGGGCAGATACCTCCCATCCCCGTCCTACTGCACGTACCCAAGGGAGAACTTCCGGAGGAGGTTCTCCCCTGCTAGACCACATTATATGCTTAGTTCTAGAATGAATTCTCTGTTCAAACCCCGCCGGACACCACCTCATGTCCACCCTGAGCCATCGTGGCGTGATTCAGATGATCGCTTGTCACCAGTATGTCAAACCGTTAGGAATACGCCACTGGAGGCATGTGAACTTCCAGTCACCCCTCAGAGCGCGGCGGTTAGGCCGCAACCCCCTAGTCACTCTTCTTGACCCTACCCTGGCTGTCAATTGCCAGGGTATCCACGAGATGTCACCCGTACACAGTGCATGAATCTCCCAGGCATTCTCTCCTGCAGTGGAAGAAATGCCCACCCCGGACGATGACCTGGATATGGCTGCGTTCCTGCTCCCGCTAGAATTGGTTCTGGCAACCCTTCCCCCTGAAATGGTGGAGGCCCTCCAGGATAGGGATACTAAGTCACACGAGCTGCTACCTTACCCATCCTACCCCTTTCCCAGCAAGAATGGAGAGAGTGGACGAGCGAAGGAAGGAAGCCTGCCTCAGCCCTCATCAGCAACGGTCAACTTGGCGACAGACACCGATGACTTACAGAGAAAGGCTGGATAGGAGGAGAAAACCTACGCCCGGTTCGCAAACTCAGTAAACGCGATTTACCAGCTGCCCGTGAGTGCTATGGCCATCCCAGACATCCCTCCACCGCCAGGAGCAGCCAGTCTAAATGAGTACCATGCACCGGTTACCCGCGCAGCTGCCACGAGGCAACAACAGCCCACTGCCATGAGGACCAAACCTGAAGCAGATGGCACTAGCAGCCCAATCACTATTACTGAAGCAGACGCTACCAACACCCAGGATGCTGTGGAAATGCAGCCACCTACAACCGGGTCCATGTCACGAGTGGCCCCCACCATGTGCAAGACGCACGTTTTACGTACACAGACGTTACCGAGGCGATATGGAGGACACCTACTGCATATAATTGGCCTGCTGCAGCACCCCGCAAATGAGGATGCCTGCTGAAACGGCACGTCACCAAGTGCCAACAACCTGCACCACCAACGCCTGAGTGAGTACCTGGCAGACACCAGCAGTTTGACTATCACGCCTCCCTCGCCAGTAATCTCCTAGATAACCAAATAGTAGGAGTGATAGTGATAGATGCCTGAACCTAAATTAAACGAGAATGCAAGAGCTCGTTAGATAGACTAGTAGGATAGGCTAGGTATCAATGAAACACCCCATACCAAAATCCTAGCCAGATAGGATAGGCAGTGCAACGAAAGTACCTGTATCCCCACCCGAGTAAATTTTTGTGTAATCTTTTAACTTGTTATTCTAAGGAACCGAGGTCCCACACATTAATGAGTGTCAGTATTAATGTAACCTACCTATCAATCGACACCTGTAAAGTAAAAATAACAAAAATAATTTTTTAAACTTCACCCCTAGCTTGCTAACCAGAAAAGGTTTTGTTCGCGGAGGTAAAGTAACATAGTCAAACCCGGAAGCAGAATGGAAAATTGATGTTTGCATATCCCCGAAAAAATCACCCACGTGAACACGTAACATAAGCATAGGATAAGAAATTGAAAATTTTGGTTGTTGCTATTTGAAGTACGACGCAATTAACGTAACATCCCAGAATCCCATGAGCACTGATAGGAAGTGTTAACGCGTAGTCGAAGCCTATCTGCAGGCCCGTGAACATGAATGACGTAACCCTCTCCATTCCTCGCAATGCGACTGGGTGACCTTGTTTAAGGCCAGGTTTCACCATGCCTGGGTGAATACAGTATCAAAGGTTAAATTCGGACAACGATCTCTCAGTAATTTTTTGTGATAGACTTTTCAACTAAAGTTATTTTTGTTTGAGATTGAAGTCATCTAAATTCGTAAACCTTCCAAATTTAAATTTTAGAATTTTAAATGCACTTCTTAATTATTTATAAAATGTCACAATTTTATAAATAATGAAAACATACATTTGATGTTAAAAAATTTAAATTTGGAAGGTTTACAAATCTACACGAGTTTAATCTCAAAGAAAAAAACCTTAGTTGAAAATACTACCACAAAAAAAAGACAAGAGATCTTTGTCCGAATGTAACCTTTTATTCCCTAAACGGCCAAGCATGGTGAAACCTGGCCTAACGAACCCCCTGTAACTTTGAGTAAGAGCATGAGGCGAGAGCTCTCTGTGAGCACACCGTAACCGCCATCCAGGAAATTCCCAACCTTCTTAAAATTTTAACTGAAAGTATAAAATGCAACTAACTCCAAAGCAACGCTAACCCAGTAAACTTACAGATTGTAAAGTGTATTTCGCATAGAGGTCAAGTACCTAACAAACCCCCTGTTGTGTTTTATTGTTTTGTCAACAAACATAAATGTATTTTCACTAAGGAGAAAACCCCTTGTAAGAGTGGCACAATCACTGTTAAGATAAGTTGTATGTTTAATTCACATTTAATTGTGCTAAACCAGACAGTAGAAATGAAGACGTAAATTTTATTTAAAGAGGAACCTTCGTAATAATTAGGTTTGAACTGTGAGTTGAAAGAGAAAATGTAAACATAGCATAATCCCTGTAGAAGTTAGTATTTGAGTTGTTAAGATGAGAGAATTGTGTTAACCTCGAGAGACCTATTCTCATAAAAGTAACTTGTACCGCCGTCAGTATAGCCAAAGAAAATTTATCTACTCTGTACAAGTTGGATAATCCTGTATGCTAACGTCACGAGAAATCTATTATCGCCCCCAGCAAGTAAGACTGCAAGCATGCGTAAAAGTGTTGAGATTGTTATGCAGACCCAGTAGGAATGAAAGTGAGAGTAAGCTCATCCCTATGTACCTGTTTGAATAATGTGTAAGAAATTTTGTAACCAGCACGTAACCTCAAAAAAGGGACGATTGCAAAATGCTTGTAGGATAGGCATAGTTTACTGAGGTAGAGAGCCTCCTCACATGTACATAACTTAAAGTGGAAAAAAAAAAATTGTTTTCTGTTTGCCTAGTTATTTGAGATTTGCTTGAGAGAGTGTAGAACTCCCACTAACTCATAAACTTTCGACACTAGTGAAACCCTTCTAAAGTAATTGAGGCCAGTGCCAATATGATTACGAAACCCTGTGTCTATAGCTAACATAGCATGAGTAAGTAATGTATGTGTCAACAGCTAACAGAGCATGAGCAAAGTTATGTATGTACCACTAGCCTGTAAAAAGTAGAGAGAATAAGTAACTTATGTTAATCACTAACCGTATCCCAAAAGAAAAGGGAATATGTAAAACACAGAATGTAAGATTACTTAACTTATGCTACCAAATGCTAAGCAAAGTAACGAGAAAATGTATAACTTACCTTAAGAGTGTCCATGTACAGCAAACTGCTGCAAACCTAACCTCAAGATTTCTCATACAAATAGTACGCAACTAATTAACCTTTAGCATCATGTGTTATCATGTGTGCTTCTTTTAAAAGAGTTACTCTAGTGTTCTATCTCTTTTCAAGTATGGGAAAACAACCCGGAATAGTGTAGGATGTAATAAGAATTTTTTTCTTAAGGCTCGTACTTTTCCCCACGTAATTAGTTTATTGTGCGACAGCGCTAGCTGAATATCAGACCAGTTAACTTCGTCCCACACGGGCCACGGTAAACATCCCTTGTACCTCCCTCTTGAACTAGGAAGGTCTAGGTTCGATAATGAAAATGACTTGCTCCCACAACTTCTTTTTCCAAAACTCTCCTCCTTGGATGCAAAAGAAATGACGGAAAGGCAGCACTGAGAAGCACATGGCTCCACGTGCCAACGCCCAGAACGCTACACAACCAACAGAGGAAGAGAGATGAAGAGGAAGAGGGGGAACGACTGTTAGCCATTGATAGTAAACAGATGTCACGTGACCCACAGAGGGGTGCATCAAACTTGGAGATTAGCAGCATGAGCACAAAAGGCAACCGCCTCACACCTAAAGCAAAAGTGGCTTTATCAGAGATGGGTCTTCGTCGCTTCAAGAGGTGGCCAATTGACGCATTCCAACATGTTGCGCAGTGCGCTTGCGCTCTCTACGGGCAACTTCGCCACATCACGAGCCGATGAGAGCTCGAGGTAAGTCAGAAACCATGGCACAGTTATTTCATGTACCGAACAAACAGACTCAACCCATTGGACAGCCTAGTACGTAAAAGTAATTAACGCAATTAATTATGAAATGTACGGCCCGCCCAGAAACCCGCATGCAAGCACCACCCCCGTGAATAAATTAAATATTTTTGACGAACCCCTACTCTACATTTAGCAGGGGAAGAAGTTCCAATGGCAACGCAAGATAGCAGCACCCCTGCTGCCCTGCGATGTCAAATCCCGCCAGCCTCAGAACGAGGTGTTTTAATTTGTTGTTGCCTCCACGCAGGGACATAAGAAATGAGCGACGCTGCCAGCAACCCTGATAAACCCACCCCTGCATTGGAAGCCTACTCTACCCGGAAGATTGCTGACCACGGGGTTTTTCACTATATAAGGAAGTCCAAGAGCACGTCCTGGCAGACACGCCAGGCTCACCGGCTGCGTAGGCCAGTGAGAACTCCCTGGTCTGCGGAAGACCTCTCTCTCCTCTGCTCAGCCTGCGACATGGCTCAAACTCTCCAGAAGGCGGCAGCACGGCTTCAACCACATCTACAGACTGCGAAGTCTGCAACATCCCTGCAGCTTAAACAAGGCTTGTCCACAACTGCACGAGCTGACCGTGAGGGTGGCCTGACTCCATACGTAAATGCAACATCCTGTACCCTGCACCCTCTACCCCAGTCAACTTCCATGACTCCACGATAGCATGTCGTCGTGACTCAATTTACCCTTCTGGAAAATTCTTGTAAATTTGTAGACCCTGTAAAGAGCATACTTTAAGTAGCTTAACCCAGCGTTTTTATTAATATTTTTATCAGGCACACCTTCGCCTGTTCACTTGTGTAATCCAGTTTATAACTTGTTTAGCTAGTTTATAAATTATCCGGGACTTTCCCAAGTAGTATAATAAAACTTACGTGCATTTAAATTGTTTTGCTTACAGTCACTCTAACTTTAGTTCCTGGATCACAATTATTATTATAATTATTTTTTGGATTCTTGTTGTGTACCAGTAAATCTTGTGACAGTTGTAATAACTACATCCTGGTGAAGTCCAGCAGTGAGGCGCACTGAACTCTACAGAAGACGCGAGCTTGAAGAAAGCCTTAACCTACACAAAACATGTCGCTGCTCCTGGGTTTCCGATGATCCTGCGCTTACCTTCAGTGATGTCCCAATACCGGATTGCACCTCTACACGTAAGGGCTTTGGGTGTAACTGCATAAGTCACGCCCCCAGGACTGCACATCTGCAGAAGGGTCAGGGGACAGTACAGATGCACCATAAGAAGAGTAGGACAAAGTGTTGCATACAACGTAGAGAATGCCATGCCTTACAGAAAGCTCTAATTTGCAACTCCGTTAACAAAGTCACGAGCGAGGTAGAACCTCCTCCTTCGGAACCTGAGTTCATACCTAGGCCGATATAACTTTTCGCCCCCCACGGTCACTGGTCACCCTTAAATAAGTATTTAGGTGCCTGTTGGCCGAAATATGATCCATAGGGAACTCGCCCTAATCAGTCGGAGCCCTCACCATCAGTAGGAAGTGTTACCCCAACCAAGGTAGTATCCCGGCCTACACGGCTCACACGAATAACCGCAATCTCGCCAGCCAGATCATACCCTCCCCACCCACACAATCGTCTAAACCCCCTTCTCTTCCACCTCACAACCCGGGACAACTGGTGTCCCACCTCTTGGCAATCTGAGTAGTGAGGAAGATCGAGCTCCCAGGTTGGGAAACAATCTCGTTCCGCTTCACTCTGGGGTTTGACTCCCCTTTCTTCCGATGGTATCCTCCCACCAAGTGACCTCCCCCAGCATCTACCACGACCCACCAGGCCAGCATAAACTCAAATCTACCGCTGTAGGACCACTTGAGGAACATGGAAAGGTAGCCAGCACCTTGACTACTATCCCTCAGATAGGAGAGCACGTGATTTATTAGAACATGAATCTGTTGTTTTTGTAACAATTTCACTCAAACTAAATGGAATTGTTGCTCATTCTTTTAATCAGTACATATTTAAGTGGGAAAACTTCAACAATATTTAATGATAAGTATTAAAGAACAACCTTACGAGAGCACACTTCTCATGTAACACACATTATCACATCACAGAAATTTTTGTGCGATGAATCTTGTATTTTATCGAGATATTTAAAACTGCCCAAGAACATTCACTAGCATTTGAGTTTTACAAAATTTTGATATCACCGACATACAGATTTGTTCACTTGTAGATTAAAATATTTTAATGAAATCTTGTTAAGTTTAGTATCACTCCAACACAAATCCATAACTACAAAATACTAGTAAATATTTGATTATTGATAAAATAAAAATACTCCTTACAGAGTAAAAATGTTTTTAAAATTAAGTGGCAGAAACCTATTTGATTTTTTCTTTTTTTGTAATATAAAAATTACACAAATTTGCTTCCAATGCAATTGTGTTTTCATTTTTTTCTGTCCTTCGCTATCACTAAATCACTGTGCATACGGCACTGCAGTCTTTAGGAACGTGTCTTTTCCTGCCTACTCAATGTTTACATTGCAGTTTTGCACTTTGGGAAAAAAAATTACTTTCAAACTTCCGGGCACAATCTAAAATAGTAACTATTTTTGGCATTCTTAAAAATTTTGCGATGTTAAGCAGCCAACCACAATTACCGCACTCTCTCAATTGTTGCAAATGCTGCTATATAGGCTGCACTCCACTTGGTACCGACAGTGCTGATCAGTAGCATACCAAAGGGAATGCCATCCGTAAAATTCTGCACTTAGTAGTGCTCAGTAGTGAAACCAGGTGGGACACTCATCAGCAGTGTTTTCAGCAGGAATAATGGGTGTCATGCTATGCATGGTGAAGCAATGGTAGTCCTAAAAATGTTGTCAACAGAGATAGATAGTATTTCCTTTACATTTTCGTCTGATTCAAACTCATCAATTGATGATATGATTGAAGAATGTGAAAATGTACTTTCCACCTGCATTTTCTGCATATAACAACAACGTAACTTGCTCGTTATCCATTGCCGCCATGTTGAGTCATCTGCTTTTACTGAGACTGCCTGACCTCCTGCACGTCAGTAATATGAGCCGGAAGTATAGCCTCCAACCTAGATGCCACAATACCATTCGACAGTTACTGATCAGCAGAATCAGTATGTAAAGGAACGCTCATCAGTAATTTCAGATGCTGTCAGTACCAAATGGAATGTGGTCATAGTTGTCAAGAACCTAACAACAAAGCACAGAAGATAAGTAAGTCGGCAGTGTTTACAAATACTGTGCGAGTTTGCTGCGTAACTATTACATTCCACAAAAAAATAGATTAATCTGTATTATATAAAGGTACTATTTACTTTTGTCATATCAACAAAATTGTGGTCAGAGATGTTCCTTTATAAATAAAATACATGTAAGCGTAATTCTACCCATGAACGAGAGCCATAGTGATTCGGCTCGATATATATTGAATTATACGTGCAACAATAATCTTTTAACCTTGCTACTAATCAATTTATGAATCGTTCTCACACTGTAAAATTTTGTTCCGTTTTTATAGTCGACATCACCACGGCCACAAATAATGTTATCTGCACGAATGTGAAGTAAATGAGTGATAATACTGTATAACAAATTGAAAGTTGTGAAACTTAATGCTCGTAAGAATTTTCATGGTGAAAGAAGTTCACACTGTGGTTTTAGATACACTTAAACAAGCAATTTTGCCTATGTTTTGTGAATACAGGAATTATTACAGAATTTTGCGAAAATTTCTAGGTCCTAATAATTAGTATGCAATGGATATATGAGCCAGCTGATGTAAAAGTGAACTGAAAGTCACATGGCAGTGTTTATTTTGATAGGTATGCAGAAAGATACTCAACCGATGGGCTGAAAATAGAACCTTAGCAGGGCTTTTAAAAGTGCTCACTTTATTGTGAACTTCCTTTAGTTATGTATGTACAAGGTTACGTAACTCTATAGCCAAAATACCACTCACCCGGTGCATGGCATTACAAGAAGACATTGAAATTTCCACTTGGTTGAATATTACTCCTAAATAATAAGGATTCAACAAGTCCCATAAAAGCCAGAAGGTCAAAATGTGGCCAAGAGACAGCTATCACCAAAGAAATGTTAGTTACCATTATTATGATAGCGTATCACCCAGGCTGAGGACAGCAGGATCAAAGAACAAGCAGATCAAAAAAAGCACTGTACAGAAATTACCTACCTTATTTAGTCTAAATAAAGTTGAGAATTCGCATAATTTTAATTATTTGTAGTATGTAATGATGGGCGAATTTTATTTTTACAGCATTGAGTAGACTCAAGTTATATGAAAAGTTGAGTCAAGTCGAGTTCTGTATAAAATTGTGGAGTTAAAATCGAGTTTGCACAATAAGTGTAAATGTGTACCTACATATGTACATTGGTATAATGCCAGCCTCTTATAACTTCCACCCCATCTTATAGTCACGGGTCACTAAGAAAAAAGTTTGAGACTAGTTTCTACCAATAAGAACTGCCTGGGTAAGAGCTTCATAGTGCTACTTCTTCCCTCTTGCCAATGTGTGAATGACTATGGTAGAAATGGTAGTGTTAGCCGACAAAGGTTTACAAAATAAAAACAACCCCAATAGTTTTAAATTTAAAAAAATAACTAAAAGGTACTTCTTTTGTTATTAATTTTTACAAGTACAACAACCACTTTTCAAACATACAGAGTTTATTACGGTAGCAATTTCACACGGTTATTCTCATGAACTCAAATAATTTAAAAAATTTAAAAATCTCAGCAAAAAAATGGAAGAAGTCATGGTTAAAATATATTAATAAATATGTCTACTAGCAATAAAACATGGGTGTTATAATATTGTTGCACTTAATTGGTATGCCACAAAATGAAAAAATACAAAAAAAAAAAGTGAAAATTAGTTAAAATGTGCAGTTTTGAAATGAGAATCGTCGTAAAACACACGATAAAACAGCCCGCCACAGACTTCTTTTCCCTCACCCACTTGGTGATAAAAGGCAGGGCTCAAGGGAACCACTCTGATTGCTCGGCAATCATCTTCCACTCATCACTCGTGCAAGGTAAGGAAATGAGGCAATCCAAGGACAGCTGAAGCTTATCCCTTCAAGTTATTTCTTCACATGTATGTTCGCAGGGATGCCACTTGACTAGAGATTATATATAAGACTATAATTCTATTTGGCAGATGCCTGCCTTCTGAGTGATTCATATTTCATTTAAAGAACTTATTTTTGTGACATGCAAATAAATAGTCACTAAGATTTCTTTCTCTACTTTATTAATATGTGGTGCTCAGGCTTGGTGCATATGCAATGTTTGGCAACAAAGGGGTATTGTATATGCCCTTCCAGAATATTTGTTTATCCAGAAGACATGTACCGCGTCTACTGAAATTAATTAGTACTTCAATAACAGATTCTACAATTGTCCCACAGCAAGCAATTTAAAATTGACTTTGCTCGGTAAAATTTATGTCTAGTAAAATATTCAAAAAATTTTTGACAAGGGAATGTGAAGAACATGCATCTGGGCTATCTTTTTATTCTGAAGACATCTGTCTATTGATTAAATTAGGAATTAATTTAAAAATAAGTTAGATTTATATCAAAGGTAATTGAACATGGACTTAATAATTTTCTTTTTGAAAATGGCCATCTTCAATTTTACAAATGTCCAGTGCACCATCGTGGTTCGAAACTCGATCAGAGATCGGAACTAAGATCGACACAGAAAACTGTTGCACCATTTGAGTTCAGAGCTGGACTGGAGATTGAGATGAAGTTAATTTCAAACTGCCGGAATTGGCGGTTTGGAATCTCGATCCGAGATCAGCAGCCATCGTTGACAAATGTAGTTTGAAAATACATCAACAGATAGAACAACATTCAATTGTTTTCTTGGGAAATTAAAACAGTATACACACTAGAATATTATTCAGTAAAATTTGTACAACAATAATTCACTTAAAACACATAAAAAATCGCATATCTAGTTCTATCTATAGTGAAAAATACACTTACTTTCATGATGTCATATATAATGAACGAATTGCAAAATTTGTCTCATACTTTATCGATCTCTCACTTTGGAACCAAGATCGACGAATCAGAGATCCAAAATAATGAAATTTCGTTGGTGCAACACTTTTAGATTGGAGCCAAGATCAAACTGGATCCTGGTTCGGAACTAGGAGCATTCAATCTCAGATTGGGGAAGATGATGGTGCAAGTGGGCATAAGTCATTCTCGAGAAATGTGACATTTGGTAAAATTAGGGGTTTACTCTACCCATTCAATGTTCTAGTTTTTAAATGTTATTTGTAAATATAGTATGATAAAAGAAGGTTGATGGGCTATTGTTAAGATGATAATAATTTTCAATTTTTTTTAAACTTATTTGAATCAAAATTTTGATTGAATAATAAAATATTTGTGAATAATCAATTGTTTTTAAATATCCACAGACCCCTTGTTTTAAAGTAACTGTAAAATTTAAGCTGTTTCATCTACGTCTACTCAACATTGAGCTGAACTTATAAAACTACAGGCAGACATTTCTCAATTTCTCACATGCTAAATTTTATAATGCACCCTTCTATCTTCCATGTATCTTACACATGACCTTTTACCTTCCTTCACCTTTCATCAGTCACAGGATATCCAGTGATAGCCCAGGTTATGATCATGAGAAGCCAAAACTGCAGTCAATATTCCATTTCATTTATCAGTATACAGAGAGAAATAACAGTTAGACACTGTCTGCAGTAGCATCAACTTGTCCTCCTCAATCTCCATTTCTTAACTAACCAATAACACCCAGGCTCGCTGTACTAAAGGCCATTTCATGGATCCTGAACTACCCCACCACTACCTCCACAACACACCCCATGCCACCAACAAACACAACATTGAGTGATTGTCCACCTAAACCACTACATGGTTAGTGAGGGTTCACTCTGTGTCCCCAGTAACCTCCATCACTAGAATGCCTAAAACATTTTAAAACATATGAAAATCTATAATTTACGGACAGCTTCTCTCATTCCACAAGGAAAATAAGACATTCATGTATGCCATGAGATCGCACCCTTACAATTCTGTACTGGCACACAACGTATTTCCACATCTTTGATGCGCACTCTACACACGACTTCGCCCCATCTTGAACACAAGGTTCGACCCTGTCAAGAAGTTACTCCAAGCAGTATTGAAGAGGCTGAGCCGGTGTCTACAAGATACACCGGCACAATCAATGTTAGGTGCGATCACAGACACACCAGTGTCAGCTTGTACGGTTCACCAAGACTCTTCAAGAAATGTCACGTCAACACCCCTCAACACAATATTGTATTGCTTGATAAGCCACCACTCCCTCCAACTGGGGCCACATAGTTCCACTGCAAGCAGAGGGAGGGCAGCACCCATTCTGCTTTAGCCGTGCACCCAAAATAAGGGATAATAGCGCCGCATCAGCACTTTTGAATTTTGGGCTCCTGCGACCGAAGCTATTACCCCTCCGCACCCCCGGCCGCCGAAAACCCTGATAGAAATTAGTATAAAAAGGACTGGTTCAACCAGCAATCTTCAGCCTCTGCTCCTCCACCACTCTCGTACAGGGCCAAAGGAAGCCATCAAGTCACGCTTGGCTGGTACGTCTGCAATTCCATCGCTCTTCTTGGGCCGGAAACTCTACCAGCTGAAGACAACACCTACCAGAAGTCTTATGCAGCAGCCGTAGCCCCTCTACTTCTGGGAGACTTGACCTTCCTACAGCTCCTGAAGAATTTGCTCCTACCTTACCACCCCCTGATATAAACCCCAGAACCGGGTAAAGCGACCAAGTCCGTTCAGGACTGCCCTGCCCACTGGATGATGTTGGCATTGTTGACACTACTCCTCCGGTAGCGGTACGCCACATTTCTGTTCCTTCAGAACAAACCAGTGATAGTTAGGCTAGAGTTAATGAATATTTTAACTAACAGAATTATTGTCTTTTAACACCTTTTTAGCTTTTATCCAGATTGCCACCCTTGGTAGTTTACATTAGCCTGAACTTCCGTGTCAAGTTGAATTAACTTAGGATGTAGTACAGGGCCCCCGTGTTATTTTTATCACCAAATATAACATGTGAATACAAACTATTCTCTGCATACTAATTTTCTTGGAAGTCTGTGTTGTTCCTGCGTAAACACACCTGTAAGAGTGAAGCCACTAGACCATTAGGCACTAAGCCAAGTACACACCCATTAAGTGGCCACCCGAGCTCTACTCTGCCCGGTACACTTCAGGCCCATTTCGTATCCTTCTGTCAAATGTAAACAAACATTGCCATGCGACTGCCATGTAGCATCTGTCAAAATCAATGTTTACATGTCACTGTGTGTGTACATGTGTTCACATACTTTCGCTACACCTAAAAATAAACATTGAAATGTGACTTCTACTTTTATACCTGTCAAATGTGTTGTTTACTGTTTACAGCTTTTCAAAGAATTCTGTCGTAGGTCTATTTCAAAAACTATCTCGTACGAATATTCACAGTTTATTCCTATAACATTATTTAGGTCAGCTTAATGACGTTTTAAAAATGCCTGAATTAACAATAGTTCTTGCGATTACGTTACATTAACATATTTGTTTTCCACGACATAGCACATTACATGTAATGCACGTTAACATTTTGCTGCGGCTGTGTTAAACACTGTTACAACTGCAGGGTAATGAACTGTAGTATTCAACTTTTTGTTATTGATATGTGTTGGATTATTTCTTTGAAAGGACAGCTTCAGTTCGAATAACGAAGGGATACACAGTCCAAAGAAAAAGCGACATTAAATTCAAGCACACAACTCGTGTCGCTCATGTTTTGTTATAGAAACTTAAAATATAGTGGTGAATATGCACTCAAATAAGCCTATCATAAATTTTATTCCACTCATATTTATATGTATTGCTACTTACTGTGTATTAGGTTTATTGAAATTTATTGGGGCTGGGCTTGGTTATTTTGTTGGGATTGGTGGTAAATCACGTTACTCGACTGTGTTTCAAACACCCAGGGCAAAGGTACGACATTGTGATAAATAAACATATGTGGGTGTAAATAAATAACCTTGTCATACAAACAGTTCACATTTACAACGTATAAATAATTCACATCAAATATTTGAAATCACGCACACACAGATTCAGCGTAACTATCACCAAACAGCCATGCCACACCACATGCAGCGGTTAACGAAACACAGCGTAACAGTATATTTATTACTGCTGCGGAAATACAGATTTATCACAACATCGTAACTTGCTAAGATAGGTTTAAAAAACACAACGTCTACAAACGTGATGTGATAATTTGAAGTAGTTTTCAAAGTAAGTATAATTTAAGCATCGTTTGGTAAAACAGCAACACGCCATGTCATGGTTCGCCACGTCTGCCAACTTCACTTTATTTCTGCCCCGCCATCATATCTAAATATATTAAAATAAGTATTCAAACATTAAAATCTCTTTTGAGTTGTAAATTACAAATTCAAAAATCACTGTTTTGCTGTAATAAGTATGAAATATGATAAAATTGAAAACACGTACAATTTCAACGCGTACTAGTGAAGTGAAACTTCCCGAGTGTGAAAGAAACAAAGCCAGAGAGAGCGACAAAGTTTGCTCAGCATTTAGATATTTCAATAGGCACCATTTAATTTACAAATAGTATACTAAAAAACTAAGTTAAAAAATTTTTATAACCGTGAACTATTTCTTACCGGCTGTTGCCAACACATTGCTGCTCATGCTGTTGTTAATTCATATTTAAAAATAAATAAATATTACAAGTTATGGAAGATATTAAGGTAAAGTTTCATTTATTCAATAATACAGTACTCTAAAGTTAACCACAGTGTTATATATTTGTGGAATACAGGTTAGTGAAAAAACAGGTTGACATGTTTTGACTAGAGTGTTTTTTCAGAGGTTGATTTTCATGAGTCGCTTTCAATCGGGAATGGACTATAGACTTGTGCCCTACAGACAGGTCACCGTACCTGTTCTTTACACTGGCCATGTGCCAGTTAACCATTAAAGCGCCAAATGCAAATTGTGATTCTGGCATCACGAGTTAAAACTGTCAAGGTGACTAAGATGTCCACTTACTTACTTAAACGTTACATGGCCAGAGTCACTGTAACTTTTCACGCCAAATGTCTTAAGTCGTCGTTTGACGTATCTAACCCCACTCAATAATTTGATGTTTCAATTTCTCACCCCTAGTTCATGTGTTAAACAGGATCAGTTTTCGTGGCGCCCAATGTGGGGCCTTAACTGCGCTAGTTTAGACTAAGCATTTGGACTAAGCCAGCCACGCCTCCCATTAGTACCTTAGCTGGATTGCTAAGCTGCTAACCTCTCCATATTATGCCTAGCTCATGATATTCCTAGTTACGTTATTGCTTGACACAGCCTACGTAATCATTTTACTATAGAGATGGGTTGATACCGATACTGATTAACCGGCTGATACTACAACCATCTGCAGAATCTGAATATTATTTGCAGATTATTACTCACCAATTAGAAGCACTAATTTATTTAACATAATGTTTAAATAACCCGGCATGCCACATTTCGTAAAGCATTAATTTACCGCATCCATCAATCAGATATTCTGTCTGAAACAAAGAATATATTTAGAACAATTGCTTTTTGATGATTTGTTACCGTTGTTTACAGTTTACCGTATTTCCTGTTGGTACATTCATCAAAGATTGTATGCATCATTCGTTTTTGGACACTAAGTGAATGCAAAACAATACGGTTAATCGACAACTGGTGCTATCAATAGTATTATTTACATCCTGCAAGAGCTTTTTTGTTTTAGTTTATGTTTTTACTGTTTTACTACATTCGTAGGTTGGCGAAAATGAAAAATTAATCTGTGTTTATTCTTCTTATGCATTTACTGCACTCGTAGGTTGGCAGCAATGAAAACAAATCATACATTCTATGACACTGTCGTTAATGTAAATGGAAAGTAAACGCAAACACACAAGATGTTGGCAGGCGTATTAATTGGAAACTGTCTGCTGAGGTTTTGGTTAGTGTGTTAAAGGTCTGAATAAGACTCGGCAAGTAATAATTGGCAAAAATTGTCGCAAATACATCAGTAGTTATTTTAACCGAGGGATTGAGTATGGCTCGGCCGATGAAGGAACACTAAGCAAAAATGTTAATATAAATAAAAATATTTCCGCTCAATTCCAAGTAAATATTAAATATTAAATTGATTTCAATAAGTTCTTCTTAATGTTATCTTTAGACAAATGGTTTTAACAAACATGCACGTTGAGGTAATGTATGGTATTTCTCAGATCTAAAATCCAAGTCCGCATCAGATTGCCTGAAGTTTTGAAGGTTGACTTTAATGAACTCAGTTTCTAATGAATGCTGTATTGACTGGCAACATTTTTTCTTTGACTGTTAAGTCACTTATTTGCCCAATTAAATTGTCTATGTTATCATTTATTACTAAAATTAGTGTTGTATTTAATTTCTGTGCTGTAGACACCTAATACAACATGCTTAAAGTGTTCACAAACTGGATACTTAAATTTAAGCAATAAAAAGTATTTCCAAATATTGGGAATTGGGAATTATGATTGTGCTTATCAAAACTGGTATTGGCATTGCTGTAATTAACAGCACCGACAGTTGAGAATCAGTATAGTTGGTATCGGCAAAATGTGGTATTAGCCCATCCCTACTTTTTACGCTAGTAGACCCATCAACTAGTACAATACTAGCCGGGAGTCGAAACCTCCAAGGACTTCAGGGAGTCAAACTAAACACTCTGTGGTGTTCAATGATATCCTAAGTCATGTTAGACTCAGGACGGAGTCTACTTGATGCTCCCGAGACCACAATGGTCTACAACCACCTTCTCGATGCGTTCGAGAAGTGCAATTTAGACACATGCTCTGGCACAGGGGTCCATGTGATATATTGCGCACACTGCTCCCATCGCTATCACTACCAATGTTTGGGGTAGGTGGATGAACCCAAGTTCACAGAGGGTCTGGAGTACCGCTGTGTAGAGTGTCACCAATGCCAAGCAGCATTCTGCAACTGACTCAAATGCACAGACAGGTTACCTATATGGTACAGTGCATAATCTGTGCGCAAGACTTTAACCATGCATGCATCGGATAGCCTGATGAACGAGTCACGCATCTTGGAATGGTGTACCATTGTGAGGTCTGTAAGCGTAACGAAGACTACCGGCCATCGAACCCTGGACAATCCCAGAGCTCTGTCATGGCCCTAGTCACTCCAGAATTTCAGTTACCTGAATTCGGAGGTCGACCACACGAAGACACAATTTCCTTCACTGAGGAGTGCAAACAGGCATTTAAGGATAACCAAATCCATCCGAAGCAATGGGTTAGCAGAAAACAGAAGCAACTCTGGGGAAAAGCCCTCGAGTGGTGGGCGAGGTACTGAGAGTTCGTGACCGAGTGGGGGCAGCTTTGCTCAAGACTTGCCTCCCAGTACACCGGCGAGCAAGTGCTGGCTACCCTCAGCTTCGAATTCCACAGTCAGACCCAGGCTCGAGAAGGAGAAGCAGAGTTATTCATATGCAAGAAGATACACATGTACAAGCGTATTTACCCCCGAGAGAGTTGTTCTATTTTTAAAATGTGTGGAATTTCTCACAAGTGGTTATACATGGGACGTTCACGGTAAAGTGAGCACTTTTTAAGGCCCTTCCAAATTTTTCTTTTTAGCCAGTTTTTATATTTAAGCCAGTTTTTAATAACAGCATCATCACATGACTAATAAATACGGTGTATACTTTCACCATTCTCAAAAGTTAATGTCTGAAGCTGCCATAAAACCTATATATTAGTGGTTATAGCCAGTTGGGAGGGCATTAAAAAGTGCTCACTTTATCGTGAACAGCCTATAGCTAAAATAGACTGTAGTGGTCGTAGCTAGACGTAGTTTCGCCTTTATTTTAACACCTCCTAGTTATGAGCATCTGTCATCTGGACTTGTGGTCCTCATGGGTCAATTTCTAGAAACTGAGTATCTAATCAGGTAAGATATTATTTGAATGATTACCCAAGAATTATACAAAATGATGGTTTTATTTCAGGCTTCAATTACAATGATGTCTATTAAAGCTCCTAAATCTCAGGCTGCTACTAAGATTCCAAACAGCCCCTATGATATCCTCAGCTATCCAATTCGGATTCACCACTGAAATATGCTACTGTGGGATGAACAGACCTGCATGTGCAGAAGGCCTCAGGATCTCCCTTATGGTGGATGGACTCCTCTTGCGATGTCGCCTCTCATCACCTTGACTCGAACTCGGTCAACAGCAGCAGCTCCCTGTGCCGTTAGTGACTCACAGTGGCGAAGGCTATAGCTGGATGAAGGAAAGATGGTTGACACACTCATTGCCTCATTATATAGTTGGGCCATGCCCCCAATTCCCCTTCTCTCGTCGGTGGTTGAGTGGCACCTTGCTGCTCGTATCAAATTGGCACCCAGCAACACCTTGTTGACATGCCAGCCTCGTCATAACAGAGTGAAGAAAGCTGTGTAAGAAAAATTACACGTATGCACCTTCCCTCATCAAGGCATCTATTTCTGATTCCGAAATGAGCCACTGGAGATGAGCTTGTGGAGTGAGCAAAAGAGAGAGAGAAGAATAACAATGCACAGGCCTTGTTAGACAAGCCACACACCGCAAAGGTCGCCAAACCAGCCCCTCATTTTGAGTGGAAAGTCATTCACAGGCCACCCTCTCCCCTTGCCTCAGAAACACCCCTGTGCTGGTTCTGCCTGAGCTAACACTTAACAGAGACTGCCCACACAGGCAAAGACAAGGAGGGGGAGGGAGAAACAACACATGAGCACCAGAGGTACAACCGTGCCAGACAAACATAAAGGCACCTGCCCAGGCAGGAAACACCACAGCCGGGATGTGGGCAGGGCAGCCACCCCACGTGAACAAGGGCCTGTTCACATCATGAAATTGAACCATGTCTACAAGGAAAATATACCACATGAAGCTCCACACATTTAATTGGAGATAAACAGTCAACCACTCCTAGCTTTACTCGATTCTGCTGCAATGGGGAACTTCCTACGAAGTGACTTGTTGACAGAGGATCCGAAAGATAATTTACTTCTTCAAATTCACCTCATACTGATGGCTCAGCCCAGTCAAACCTTAAGGTTTGACGGGAAGACTACCCTTACCATTGGAATCCATCAGTTGACACACACAGTCAAAGTCACAATATCACCATATATTGCTAAGGAAGTTATCCTGGGCCAGCCATGGCTCAACACCCAGCAGAGTGTGATGGACAATGGGAAGAAATGAGTATATCTTGGGGCTAACAACAGAATTACGATTCACTGGGAACACAGCCCAGAGACAATTGTTGCACCCATGATCGACCCCGCTGACATACAACTCAATTCAGACCCCGCTAGATTTTCTGAGTTCTCCGGAAAATTCTAAACGAACACGCCAGTGTTTTCACCAACTCAGGTTCACTGCACCAGACGCGTAGTTTACAACAAGAGATTTGATCCACTGATGCGCCAATCTACAACCACCCATTTGGAGTGTCTGCCAGAAGGTGACACATAATACTCCAACAGGTAGAGGAGATGAAGGAAAAAATATAAACTACGTGGTTCACCCCATTGCCCCTCCCTCCATCAATCTCAATAATACTCTTTGTGAGATTGGGGAGGCCTCCATCTTAGTATGCTGGATTTACAGTCTGGATACTGGCAGATTGCGGTCAACCCTGGTAGCCGGAAGTATGCAGCCTTTACCACTCCTGAAGGGGAGACACTTCAATTCAAGGTGATGCCCTTCGGATTGAAAAACGCCCCCTCCAACTTCCAAAGACTCGTGTCTGCGGAAGTCCTAACAGTTTTGTTTTGTGTACTTGGAGAACATTATCGTGTACTCTAAGACGTGGAAGGAACACTGTTCTCTCCTCCAGCAAGTTCTTGAAAGACTTGAGATGCTCAGTCTCATGTGTAAACTCACTAAGAACTTTTTCGGAAAATCTTCCCTCAATTACCTTGGCCACAGTGACCCCAAAAGGTAATTTTCCTCAATCCAAGTCAATTCGCGCCATACAAGAGGCAGAACGACCAAATAACAAGCAGCAGCTTCGCAGCTTCCTGGGGCTGTCTAATTGGCTATGAAACTTTGTGCCAAACGTAACACTCCAAATGGCTCTCTTCATAGCTTACTACAAACGGAAGACCATTTGAAGTGGACCAAGGACCACCAAGACACCTTCTTAACCCTTAAGGCGAGCTTGCCAATATAACACATCTACACCACCCACAAAAGGGAAAACCTTCAATTTTACAGACAGATGCATGCCAAGATGGGTTAGGCCCTGTACTGTACCAGGACGCCTCGAGGCTGCCACAGGTCACATTACCTATGCCAGCACCCAGCTTAACAGCACCAAGAGGCGTTCTGAGCAGAATGTTTTGATGTCATCTGCACCATGCATAAGTAAAGGTACCTCCTTGATGGCAAACATTTTGTGCTGTGTACAGACAGTAAAGCACTCAAGTGGCTCCACAAGTCACGTTACAATAAAGCAAAATTCAGACAGAGAGAAATTTTTCTTACAGAAAATAACTCCAAAGTACAACACTGTCCGAACAAGCTGAATTACCTCCCAGACATGTTATCATGTCTGCCAGACCTTAAAGGGGGACCAAAAGAGAAGGAAGATTGGGAGAAGCTCACGCATCCCCCTGCTCCAATCCGAAGCCCTGACGAGATTCTTAGACTCTAACAATTGCATATCACAAGAGAGAAAGTCTCTTTGCACCAACAGCAAGATCCAGATATTCAACGCCTTATCAAAAACATACCTCACAAATACAGCTTGCGAGACAACCTCGTGCGGTCCTGTATAAGTCACCCAAAGGAACCCTGGAAAATCTGGGTACCTCAATCCCTCAGAACAGACATCTGCCACCACCACCACAATCACCAACATGCTGGACACCCAGGTACACGGGAAACACTGCGAGCAATCCATCCAAGTACGTTATATCTGGAATGGCGTAAGTTGGGATGTCCGGCAGTATGTTGCCAACTGTGAGACATGCTACCGTGGCAAGCTTACCCCATGCCCCCTCTCACAACAATGCCCAGACGGCCAACCATGGCGTGGACACACCTGGCCAACATCATGGCCCCCTATCCCCGCAGCACTTGAGGAAACCAGTACTTGTTGGTGGTAACAGATATGTTTCCCTGCTGGGTCGAAGCCTTCCTGCTCCTCAGCCAGGAAACCAAAATATACTCCGAAAATTAGATGCAGATATTTCCATGCTAGGGTTACCCAAAAGTCATCCTTACTGACAACGGCACTCCATTTACAAGTCAAAGTGGAGGGCTGAATGTAAAAGTTGGAGTGTGGAGACATGGACAACCCCCCCTTGCCATCCCCAAGCAAACTCCACTGAGAGATGGAATATGGAGCTTAAAAAACCTCCACTTCAGTGTGCGTGAAAACCACCAGCACTGGGATAAGAACATCCCCACGATCCTCTTTGCTCTCCATAGAAGAGAGAACGAGGCCGTAAATGCATCTCCTTGGACGCACGCTCAGGCGTTCAGGGGACTGGCAGTGGGACACTGCACCCACCATCATGCCCACGAGTAAAGACATCTGTCTGGCAGACTCACCCAGGGAGAAAAAAGTGAGAGAAGCCCAAGAGTGATACATTACTCACAAATACCCAGCCCACCCCTCGCACTGGAGTACGCACTTTCTCACTCGGAGAGAAAGTCTTCATTAAAAGTCACCCACTCAGTAAGGCAACAGGAAGTTTGCAGCTAGCCTAGCCAAAAAGAGGGTGGGACCATTCTCCGTGGTGGGGAATTATGGCAATGTATACTGGATGGAGGATAACCGTGGATGTATTCGGAAGGTGACCTGGAGGCAGATGAGGTCTTGTCTTGACAGGGTCTAAGATGAAGCAGACCCTCTTAACTCTGATCCCGGAATTGAAGGAAGAGGACAACACACCCCTGCAGTGTGTTCGAGAAGTCGAAACCCTGCCACCCAGAAAACTCGCATATCCAACAGCAGCCAGAGAGGAATCACCGCACCTGACCTTCACTAGGACCGTTTCCTTACCACAATACAGAGGCGAATTGTATGTGCGGACTCTCCCCTCTGCTCCTAGTTCTTACTTGCAGAACTAGTCAGCCCGACGAAGCAAGAAGACCCCCCTGGGATCTGAAGTATCCTGGTAGAGCCCTCTGGACAGAGCTCCCCGCCAGAGGCCCCAGCAGTCAAGCATCATCCTTGAGGTTGACGAACATCATGAAGCCTTCGAGGTAGAGGGGCCCCAAGGACCCTTACCTTCCGCCCCCATGACATTGGCTGCAATGGTCCGGAAGGACTTGGCCGAAATCCAAATTGCACCCTTTGGATGGCGTTGCAGTCCATGTTGCTTCTTCTCTAGCCCAGGAGGATGAGCACCCAGCAGAACAAGAGTTAGATGTATCACAGATACTTATTCCACCAGGCTCAGTCCCATCCATGGCACCTCTGGTGGAAGTGGAAATAATCATGGTCGAGGAAGGAGAAGCACCCAGTGTGCCACTCCTTCCTCCAGCTCCAGAGAATCTGCTGCTAGATGACGTTGGAAGCTCTACTCAGACAGAAGCCACTACTACACACAATGGAGAGCCCTCTGCTTCTGGACCACGGACTCAATGACAAGCCCGAGAGGAGAAGCCCAACCCAATGATCACGAGATCCGAGGTACATCCTGTATCTACCTCCGCCTCAGGTCATCCCACCTTAGCAGGAAGGTGGAATTGCAGCATGCTGGTGGGGGAGGAGAAGGTGAAAAGTCACTCCCCCAGATGGTCGGTATCATCACGCCAAGGAGGGTAGAGAAGAGACTACCAGCCCACTCCCTGATGATCGATACAGTTCTGACACCTGGAGGTGTTGGGACACAAACCAGGTTTCAGCTTCCAGCCCAAAAAGCTGAACCATCCCAGAAAGTTGTTGAGGTGGAGGTTTCCCAAGAGGCTCCACCTCCAGCCCACACAACGTTGGACGTGCCAGTCTGGGAGGACCCAGCCAACACCACAATCTCCATGCTGGATGGCGCAGAGATCCCTGATGCTGCCCCTGTAAAGGAGACAGATCATCACCTGGTTATCAGGGTAGGGGAACCCCCGAGAACACCGGTGAAATGTTGGGTGCGATCACGGACACACCAGTGCACAGCTTGTACTGTTCCCTAACTCTCTCCAAAAAACGTCACGTCAACACCCCCCGATGCAAGATTGTACTGCCTAATGAGCCACCACTCCCTTTTTGGGCTCCGGCAACCAAGGCTATCCCCCCGCACCCCTAGCCATGAAAACTCTGTGCGAGATTAGTATAAAAGGGCTGGCGCGATCTGCAATCTTCAGTCTCTGCTCCTCAACCACTCTCCTACAGGGCCTAAGTAAGCCATCGGGTCGCGCTTGGCTGGTACTGCAATTCCACCATTCTTCTTGGGCCAGAAACTCTACCAACAGAACACAACACCGACCAGAAACCTCTTCTGCAGCAGCCGTAGCCCCTCTACTTCTGGGGGACTGGACCTTCCTATGGCTCCTGAAGAATTTGCTCCTTCCTTACCACCCCTGGTATAGACCCCAGAACCCGGTAACGGTCACGAGTAAGTCCCTTCAAGACCGCCCTGCCCACCGGATGGTGTTGGCATTGTTGACACTACCCCTCCGGTAGCTGTCCACCCCGTTTCTGTTCCTTCAGAAAAAACCAGTGATAGTTAGGCTAGAGTTAATGAATATTTTAACTAACAGAATTATTGTCTTTTAACACCTTTTTAGCTTTTATCCAGATTGCCACCCCTGGCAGTTTACATTAGTCTGAACTTCCATGTCAAGTTGAATTAACTTAGGATGTAGTACAGGGCCCCCGTGTTAGTATTATCACCTAATATATCATGTGAATACAAACTACTCTCTGCATACTCATTTTCTTGGAAGTCTGTGTTGTTCCTGCGTAAACACATCTTTCAGAGTGAAGTTGCTAGACTATCATGCTCTAGGGCCAGACCAAAGGAGAAAGTGGTATAGTTCTTGACTGTGTAGAAGTTTTTCTCAGAAGTTCAACTGAGGCATTGAAGTTGTTGACTACCCTTTTCCTAATAAATACTCTGCACTAATAATAGTCACAAGTTGTACCATAAAGACTTACAAGTTATCTGCCTGGCAGGGTTGGTGGTTTTCCTATGTTGAAGTCAGGAGTGGGTCTTTTTGCCTTTAAGGCTGCCAAAATTTGTGAAGCCAGTTTTCTTGGGGGAAAATGGATCAGTACCTTGGCAGAGACCTTAACGTCCGGCTTCACTCTACCTCTGTAAGGTGCTGGTTTAGTGGGCTGGCGGGTAGGCACAAAATCTGGTGCTACTGAAACTATCTTACAGCAGTTCTTTACCTATGGATGGATGTGGATGTTGAAAGTTTTCCCCGCTGCCAAGTTCACTCGGCACCTAGAAGGCGGTGTCAGAGCTGGCAAAGTGGGACAAGAGGAGACTGTTGGTAATGGCGTCACTACAATAGGAGTTATATTGTCATATAAGTCAGTCTATTCCTTGTAGAGAGTCCCCGCCTTGTCGTATTGCCTCACACCTGGGATGTTTACTAGGGGCCACTCTTATGCATGGGCCAAACAAAGGAGCAGGATCTGCACTTGCGGCTTAATTATCACTGTTAGCAGGGGGGTGATTACAGAGATTGTAATGATGCTAGCTCTCTGAGAGCGGCCTGTAGGATAAGTCTTCTTACTTTACTTAGGTAGCCTCTAGTTGCATAAGGCATAGCAGCTGAAGGCTGTTAAGAGAAGTTACTCTTGCCATGAGAGCACTTCCCGGAAACAGGAAAATACCAGTTGACCCTAGTACAGCTTTAATTCATTTGATAGTATTTGAAGCCTGGTGCCCTGGGAGCAAGACCCATCAGAGGTGGGATGACCCTGAATGTTCAAAGTCTACTCTGGCGTTGTTCAAGCTGGGAGTAAGTATGAATTACCTATCACGTTCGTACCTCATAAGTTAGGTGAAGGAAAAATTGGTATTGTAATGCAGTCCTAAGCACTGTACTTCCTGGATTCAGTGATTTCACTCCCTGTTCCAACCGCCTGGCCTTACTTTAAGCTGGGACTGACGAGGAGTGGATCAGATAACTTAACACAGGGTGAGGGACCCTCAAGAGAAAGATGGGGCCTGAGCAATTCAGGTTCTCGTCCGGCCTTGTTCAAGCTGAGAGTCGAACTAAGTACCTGGTCTGATCACGACTTTTAGGGGGTGCCGTATACCTAGTGCTTTGGGATTCACTGATGATCTACCCAGCGGTAGACCTCGATTTTTCCTCTTAAGATATGTGTTCTCTACCTTTGTACGGTTGGTTACTGAGTGACATTGAGAGCTTTCAAATTACAGTAGATCCTCAATTTGCATACCCGTTTTTCACAAATTCCTGTAATGTGCCTATATTTTTGTTTGTACCATCATATAACCTATATTATGATTGCATTACTTACTCGCTTTTTGCGAATGTATTTCCTACAACGTATGTATGTAATCACTGCAGTACTTTATCCATTTCATACTAAGATGTTTAGGAAAAAAGTTGAAGTTACATGTACGACAATCGATTGTAGTAGTAGGAGCATGCCGGTTCTGGGACACTAGGTGAATTACATGTGGATAGAGCGGATTAATTGATGGATTAATGGTTAATCTCAACCCAATTAATTTGCAGATTGCATAATCAGATTAAGTCTTAATCCGTTTTTGGAAAATTTTCTAAAATTTCCATTTTTTTTTAATTTTTGTATTTTGGGAGTGGTATGTGTAATTGAGGAGCGATGTTTACTCTCTGACGTCCGGCAGCCGATTGAGTAGAGGTATAGTGTATTGGGTATATATGATGTGAGGTTGGTACAAGAGTGGAATAAGTGTCTTTTTAAATTTGGTTGGAGAGTGCGGTGTGTATTGAGGTTGGGAGCAGGGTACACGACCATTCAATTAGAATGTCTGTGGAGGAATGAGCACTGGCTACTAATTAGATACAGGAGAAATAAATATTCGAGCAAAGCAAACTAAATAAATACAAAACATTAAAAATGATGTTACACGGGAAAAAAGCACGTCACACGAGACAAAGGAATTAAAATTAATTAGACCGAATGATCAACATGTAATTAATGGACCACAAAACTATTTCCCTACCAAAGAATGAAACAAGTGTTAATTAAACTATTTTCATTAAATTAATCAAACACATGAAACAAGAACCCAGGTGAATTACAATTAATTGGAATTTGTTACTTCTTACTTAGTTAAGTATGTATTTAGCCTAAATAAATCATCTTTAGAGTTGTCCTTTTACAAGAGAGTTTTTTTTCCTTCAAAACTTCCCACTTTTTACATATTTCTGTTTTGGTCCCTTAAAATATGTAAAGAAGGGGGTGCTACTGTATCACCAAGTTAATAGAATAAAGAAAGAAATAATTCAAATAAACACAAGGTAGTAAAATAAAGAATGGAACAAGGTTATCACAATTACACGAATGGTACACGAAAGTACTAAGAAAATATACGTATTTATTAATACGTTTAAGAAAGGCATGGTGATGCGTAGCTAACTCCTATATTACGATGGAAGCTACACGTAAAGCAGGTGAAGGTGACCTGCGCAAAATGACGTGAATTTGAAAAGAATCAATTATGCTCTTTACATCACAGTAAGAAAGTATTGGTGATAAATAAAGGGTGTTCTCAAGGAACCTAACAATTATCAACGAAAACATGCGGCAGCAAACCATCCCTTTAACGCTGCTGTTACGTGCTCGGACCTTATAATTGAATGTACTTCCGGGCGATATGTAAGGAAGATCCATAAATTTCGCTATTAATTATAATAACCAGATTTTTGAAGGGTGCACTTTTCAAGTATCTAGTGTGATATTCTTGACATGTATTTATACCACTCAATATATTTAATAGCATAAAATAAATTCCAATACACCCCCCTTTTAAATGTAAAGGAAATAAATATTGTAAACACAAAAAAACGTGACAGTACATTTCGTACCTACAACACATTTACAAAATAAAAAATACATAACACATATTCACGGATTGAAAAAAAATTCCACATGACCAAGGGTATGCATGTCACCAACAGTACCACCTAATTTCAGATACAACCAAATCTGATCACCAATTTCCATCATCATCTTCTTATGTGAATACATAGATGCATTACCAAAAACACTAATTACAGCCCGAAAGGAGTAAATATGTTTAAGTTGGTGGGCCAAAAGTTTACATTGGCCAACATGTTTGCACTTGTGTGTGTTGCATGTAACATGATGTTATCAGTTGTGATAGTGCATTGTGCTTGGTTGTAACCGGAAGTTCTTTATCACCCGGAAGTGGCGGCTTGGTGGGGCCAAGAAGTACATCTGGCAATAAGGTCCCAGCATGTAGCGGCAGCGTTAAAAATACTGTTTGCTGCAGCGAAGTTGGCACTTGCTTGTTAAATGCCAAGCAAGTAGGTTGAAGTAGCAGGTGCGGACTGATCCTGGACTTATCTGTTTTCTTTTTGTGTTCTTACTATGTTTTGAGGTATGTATCTGTGTTATATTAATAGTTTAATTCCTTTTTGACTATTATATTAATTTTTACAATTATTAACAGTATTGATTCTGTATTTTCGCAGATTTCATCCTGACGTGTATCGGAGGCGCATTCGTTCTTCTGGTTATTACCTGAGGAAGGTTTATAGTAATATTGTGTCTTTTACTATGGATGTCAATAAAAATGATAGGTCTTGAACTGATAAGATCCTTGATATAGACGAGTTATATTTTGTTGTCTTTCTTGTACTGATTTGGTCTTCAAGGAATAACTGCTAAAGCCAGTAGTGGTTTGTTGGAAATGTGTTTCTTCAGAAGGTCTCATGTCGAGAAGGAGCCTGCACCAATGAGATCAGTGAGATTGAGCCAAACAGGATAATCTGTTGGAAGACTTTTCCAGTTCACGAGGGCAAGGCAGACAATACTGCTGTGATGAGTGTATTTGGTAATGCGGCTATGTATTCACGTAAGAAGATGAAGATGGAACTTGGTGATCAGATTTGGTTTTATCGGAAATTAGTTCGTACTACTGGTGACATGCATATTCTCGGTCATGTGGAATTGTTTTCCAATCCGTGATTATGCATTATGCATTTTTTATTTTGTAAATAAATGTTTTGTAGGTACTAAATGTACTGTCACCTCTGTATGACATGGATCAGCAGTGGCAGCATCTTCGAGGTGCTGGTGATGGTGGTAGTCTGACATCTTCGGAGACTGTTGTTACCGTAACACGTAGCGAGGGGTTTACTGGTCGGTTCCCTCTGAAATAGTCTCCCGTCTTTGCAGACTGGGAGATATGGGAGGCGGGCAACTTACCATCAAGACTTAGACGACTTTGGCGGCTGGCCCCCCGAGTGGTCCAGTGGTTGGTACTCTGGGTCAGAAGATCTCGGGTCTTTGCAGACTGGGAGAGCAGGGTGGCTACCACTTACCCCAACTGATGCCCTCAGCCTTACTCAAGCTGGAGTGCACAGCAACTACCCTGAGCCAAGGTTTGGCACATCCTTATATACAAAATTTCACAAATTGTAGGCTTCCAGAAGGATGCGAGGATGGCTAGCCTCTCTCCACAGTGGTAGTTTATCCTGGTTTGGTGACCGCGCCACCCTTTTCTTATCTCCTCTGCTGGAGGCTGTTGACATATCTATCTCCTCGATGCAAGATGCTGGAGGCTGTGCTGATCTTGTGAACTGGGTGCTGCCATCCTGCAGCGAAGGGTGTCGACGGTTCATCGAATAGTAAAATCCTGTGTTGAAGAATAGGCGATCACGTGATGGCTTTGAGTAAACAGTACAATTTTACCCAACCAAGTGTCTGTAGTCGCTCGTTGCTGGACCCTGTAGGCACTAGATTTATTCTACTGCTGCAGGTATGACTTGCCCATTTGAGCGCTGGTGCTCGACGATGGTGCAAAGTCATAAAGTAGAGTGAGTGTGCATGCCCAATGCATGGGAATGCGTCACACATCACACTTTCGGGAAGTATGTCACCGGCTTGCCTTTTGTGAGACTGTGTTAGTCCCTATCCCCTTATGCTATTCTCGGAAGGGAAGTGTGCCAAGAAGGTTGAAAAAGACAGCACACTACTTCGAAAGGTAATCCAACTTGCCTGCCCCCTTGCTCTACTACCCTCAGCAGTAGTTCAACTGAGTGAGCAGAGTTCCAATCGTCCGAATCACAGAGACCTCACCCCTCTGCTTTACCTACCACGTTATTTCCACCATTAATTAATCTCCCTGCTACACCTCACCTCATGGTTGAGGCATACATGAGAGGAGAGGAACCTCCCCTAGGAATTGCCAACCCCTGGTTTGGCGGTTCCCTGACCTGCAGTCAATCAATACCCAACAGTAACCCACAAGTCAAGAACACTCTACCGTAAACGAACAATCAACGCGAACACCAACCCTCGCCATGCCAGGGTAAGAGTCTCCAGCCAGGACCACCATAGCAGAAGATCAGCAAACCTTCAGGTAACAGTGTGATCAAGGGTCAGCCAGCTCGTAGGACTGTGACAGCGGTTCTAGACTTTGTACCCCTCAGACAGGCCACCAAACATGTCCTTTATACTGGGCGTGCACTAGTTAATCATTAAGGAGGCACCCAATGCAAATTGTGATTCTGGCATCACGAGTTAAAATTGTCCAGGTAACTAAGATGTCCACTTCCTCACTTAAACGTTACATAACCAGAGTCACCTTAACTTTTCACCCCAAACGTCTAAACGTGTCTACCCCCACTAAATAATTTGTTGTTACAACTTCTCGCTGCTAGGTCACGTGTCAGTAAATATATGCACAACAACTACGGTGATGGTGTCATATCCTGTATAACCAGCAACACCAGGGTGTTCAAAGATTGGGAAATTCTGGGAAGTACTGGTTTTTATTGTGTTCGGTAATGTGCAGAAAATGTACTGGAAATTTTCTTTTCCTGCAGGAAATTTGTCATTAAGTATTGGTTACTGTAGAACGGAACTTCGTAAATGAATGACATATACATTAATTTTCATATTTTTAGCATTCATGTAACACCTATGCTTCTTTTTCCACAGAAATGAACGACACAGTGAAATGTTGAACTTTGTAGTGGACTGCCATGTTCAGGTAGTTATAACGTTCAATATGGCAGCCATTAACCATTTATTTTACAATTATCAATATTTGTATTGTACATTTATGTAATTAATACTGGTGTGATACAGCGACGTTTCACTATATACCTTTATTTTCTACAGCTTTGTATTTCATTTCTGCTTTTCATTCAGTGCATACTCCCATAAACCAATTAGTTTATGTTGCTGCTAACAAGTGGAATGGCGATTTTGTTAGAAGAAAACGTGATTTACGGTCAGATTAGTGTGGTTCTTCTGCTAAAGAGAAATGTGAGATGCATAGCCTTAATTAACACAAGAGTGAACACCATAAATTTTGTGCGAAAAGGGAACACATGCAAGAACTAAGTAGTCACCTATGGTTTATGTTTATCACAGGAGATGTTTGAGTGTGATTTGACTGTCTGTCTAGGCCTATGCTAAAACAACTTTAGTAAGTTTCTTGTTAATTTTACACAAACATTTAATGCTGTAAATGTAATAATAAGTTATGGTTTGCTGCATATATTTGTTAAAGTACATTTCATGTTTGTGCAAATACAGAATCAGAGTGTTATGTAATTATTTTCTACTGAAGTTGTTAACTTACAGTATTTTTGATGATGTAAATTTTATTAAAAACTTCACATTAAATATTCACAAATTTAGATAATCGACCTGGCTGTCAGCTGCTGTTGATAATTCTTCTAATAAGCCATTACATTGTTTCCAACTGCATTTATTATTTCTTTCTACAACAGTTTGATAACACTTTTGTATGATTACAAAACATTTTAATGCATTTTATAAGCCTAAACTCTTAAAGTGGCATAACATATTTAGTGAATTTAATATTTAGTTCTGCAATGTTTCTTTCAACTTAATAGAGTATTGTATAATTCTGAAAGGCATTCTATTGTTGTTGTGCAAGTATTTAATAAAACGTGTTTTGTTTATTTTTACTCTTTCTATGTGGTGGTTGATTAATGAAATGCATAGACTGTAACAAGAGTTGCAATGAAAGTGATATCAAAGGGTTAGTTTGATCACCCATGCATTGTCCAGCTTTTCATTTTTATTCCTTTTGAGATTTCTTGAGATAAAGTGATTTTGGAATTTTTGTTGGAAGTACGTAATAAACTAAATTGGACCTACAAATCTGAAAAAAATGTTTCTTTTCTTTTTTCAAGTGCCATACTATACATTTGCTTCTTTGTTATAACTTAGAAGTGTGTGTTTCTAAAGTATAATTCAATTAATTTTGTTCAGTTGTGTCCTTGTTTATATGTTACTGTTGTATTCATTATTTATGTTCACAGTGGAATCAACTTCTCAAAGAAAATTTCGAATTGATTTAAAAATAAAATTTCTAACCATCTTTTTTGGGTATACGCATAACTGATTCTGTGCATATTTGGCCAAACATATCTACATTTTTAGCACTATTGGAATGTTGGTTGAGTTGTTCATCTGATTACAGTTGTTCATCTGTAAATCACAGTACTGTAATTCATCACAAAATGTGGGATATGTACTGGAGATCAAAATGAAAGCTTTGCTGGCCACCCTGATGCACTAATTTGCAAGCCAGGAAACACTCATTTGGATGGCGCTGCACCAAGTACAGTACCTAACAAAAAAATGTAAGAGAGGTAGCAATTCCACGTAAATTAGAAACGACTACTGGACAGTATACAATTAAGCTTTCACATGGTTGTAACTGTTTTGACAGATTAATGAAAATAAAAGTCTATTTCTTTTGAATTGGTTTACCTGTACACAATGGAACAATTAAATGCACACACACAATTTTACACAAATTATGGTGAGAGCTACGAGTGTCCATTGTAAATTGTATCCCAGCTACCAGAGCCATGTCCAGCAAGAGGTTTCCTGTACCTTCCCGTGGATCGGCCACTCACTCAACCATCCTAACAGTGCCAGACATTTGTCACTGCTAGGAATGGGAAGCCTGATCCAAAATCATGTCCTGGCAACCACTTTATGCACTCAACTGTTGGCCTAAACAGTAATATTATTTTTAATTATGTGATGAAACCAAGCAGTATATTGTAACAGAATTTTTGTTCTTGGTCTATATGAATATGTTTTTACAATGCCGAAAGGATAATACTTATTTGACTTATGTGTGTGTATTGAATTTTTATGGGAATAGTAATTAGTGATTTGTATTTATTCTATTATATTCATTGTGTGTTTAACTTAATTAATATGTTTGAATGCTGTGTTGGAAATGTCTCTGTAATGTGTGTTGATCATCGAGTTTCTTGTTATGTTTTTATGTGTAATTTTGTCTCTAATCTCTCGGGTAAAATTGTTTTAGTAGTAAGTATGTAAGTTTATTATTAAGGCATCTGCTTTTGTTAAAAGAAGAAAAATAATGTTTTGTCACGTATGTTCTGTTCTAAAATTGAATATGGTAACTGAATGAATTGCGAGTTTGCAATTAAAAATTTTCTGCCCAGCAGCTTCATGTTTTTGAATTGTTTGGATATGTACAAGTGGTGATACTTGTTGAGGAACAAGAAGGGAAGAAAAATTATCCTTCTATCCAAATTTAATTTGGAATTTCATAGATAACAACATTTGGAAAGTCCAGCTGAGTTCCTCAAGACTGCAACTTATTTATGTTATTGATGCCAAACGATACAGTTATAGTTTTTGTGACATACCAAACTGTGTTTCATTTTAATGAACTATTTTACATCATGAATAATTGCAACCACCACCCAGAAGCCCATGCATACGCAAGTTATACAAACATTAGCCGATAATCAGTCGGATTAATGTATGTTCATGTATGGAGAATGTTACAAAATTATAGTGTTAATTTGATTTTCAATGATAAATAATGATTTTCATCAAAACTTAATACTTCATTGAATATATCTTTGAGCCACCACAAATAACAATAAGTGTTATTATATCCCATTCTAAGCTTTGTCCTACGTTATTCTCACATTTGATTGATGATATTTTCCCTTGTAATGCATACCCACTTATACAGGATGAGTCATCAGCTCTCCGACAAATGGCGAAAAGACGTTCCTTGCAAAATTTCAGTTAGAAAATTAGAAAATGTCTGACTATGAACCCTTGTGAAGATGGGGTTGCAAATATGAACTTTATTTAATTACACTGAAACCATGTGATATTAAGGGATGAATTTCTGTAGGCATGCCAAACAATTCAGTCACTGTAACATGCAATTATCCATGTTGACCTACCACATTCCCTAAATGGTAATATGGGGGGGGGGGGTCTCCACCCCAGTTTAAAAGGGTTGTCATACATCGTTATGTAAATTATGATCATGGCCTATGAATTACCATTGCAAGACTTGAAAACAAGTCCTCTTGATAAGAAAACCTCCCATGAATGGTTTGCTAGAAAACAGACCTCCAAGATATTAAATACCACGTAATGCTTATGAGGCATTTAATATCTTGGAGGTCTGATTTCTCGCAAACCATTCGTCGGAGGTTTTCTTACCAATAGGACTTTTTCTACGTCTTGCAATGATAATTCATAGGCCATGATCATAATTTACGTAACAATGTATGAAGACCCATTTCTCACTAATTTTAATAATCTGCTGTGGTTACAATGATCAATTACCAAAAAACAGAACAACACTATTCAATAAAATTAAAAATTAATTAAAGTGTAACATTTCATAATTTAAATTTTATATTGCTTATTTTTTCCATGTGAGCAACACATTTTGAATGTCAAATTATCCTATATATCTACCAATGCATTTATACATGCATTACACATTCTGCACATGCAAAACGAAACACTGCTCCGAATACTGTCACCATTGTTTTTACATATACTTTGGTTATATTAAGGCACTTTTTGTCCTATCAAAATTGCCCCAAAAACAAACCTTATGTTACAAATCTTATACTGTACTTTGTTTTACTGACTTAAAAAACTCTCACCTCTCCACAAAGCTGGAAGTACACCATCACAATGGAAATTTGGGAGCATGATATGACCAGAATTATAAACACCAAGAAGAGAAAGCCAAACATGTAGTAGAACTGGTTTTCCCAGATGGCAGAAAATATAAAGAACAACTCGATAAATACAGCTCCAAATGGAAGCACTCCAGCCATTAACATGCTGAAACAAAGAATATCTTGCATAAAAAATTTGGACAGAGAAAAAATGGTACAGTTATCACTTTACCAATGTAGTGTCTTATATTGTGTTTTAATTGAATGTAAAACAACCACACACAAAAAATCACCTGGAAAATACAGAACACAAAAAAAACAGCAATGGTGAAAAGCAAACTAATCAAAGAAAACTCTCAATTGCAGCCACCCATTGGAAGTTGGTAACAGTATGAAATTATTGTGGGTCACAAAATAAACTGTGCATACCTGTGTCTGGGGTTACCAATGGTGGCAAGATTTGCTTCTCATAAGCTCCAGTCACCCTGAATGCTTAGCAGTGTAAATCATATAATCCATTGCTTTGCTGATGATAAATTAAGGCAAGTAATGTCATACTTTAATATTGACTGTTCTTCCCCCTTCCTATCAGCTTTAACCTTGACTTGTGAGGTCTCAAAACAATTATGATAGGCAATGATACAGTTGTGTATTTCGAGATAAATTTCAACTGCTTTTCTGGGAAACTGCACCCAGAAAATCAATTATGACACTAAAAATAGTAATTATTATAGAACATTTTTATGCTAACAGTTAGCCACATATAAGACCCTGATGCAAAAATGTGTAAACATGTACTGAAATGCTGAAGCTCTTCATACTTGAACTTACAAATTTTGTAATGATTACTCGCAGATAAATGAAAATAAGTGTAATTGCTGATCCATGTTCAGTTAAGCCAAGTTCAGGATTTGAACATACACACATTTCTTTCTCAAACTTCTCAGAGTTGGACTTAATAATTTTTACTCTATATTTCTTTCTGTTCAAGAAATGAGAAAAATTTTCATATTTTTAGTATTTATATTGTCAACTGTACCTTGGCATGTTAAGCACATATTTATTGCGCCTTTACAAAACATTCTGGCATTATTATTACCTAATGCATGGATGTAGGGTGTGTGATTAGGCTACTGTTCATAAACAAAAGTTTGAAGTAATTCAAAGCAACATTGTTTTTGTTTCAGTCGGAGATGAATATTTAATTAAAGAATAACATTTTCCTGCCCCAATTTAAATTATGATATACACATGATCAGCAGCTGGTTCATGATGGTTGCATCATCATATTATCTCCCATATGTAGCCTTGATGTGGATGTGGGAGCCAATCACATTATCCCAGCATCACACCTACTATTTTGGAAACACTGAAGAAAGTATGGGAAAAAATGTAATTAACTAGGCTGTGTAAAAATTAAGATAGGAAAGGAAATATTACACTCCTGAGGGATTACTTCAATTCACTAAAACCCCTAAAAACATACAGCAGACATCAAAATAATCACAAATCCCAGTAAGACTTCACTTCATAGCTGTAAGTTCTAAAACTCACCTACAATACTAATTAATTTGCTGATTTTTTTTTACACTAACTTATGTGCAGACTCTACATGTCTGTGGTGAGATGACCAATGTGAAGCTGGTGAATGCTGCTTGGTCACTGCAAGAGCATTCAGACCATAAAGACAATGGGAATGAAAATGATTGTGAATTGCTATGGCCGTATGCCCAAAAGAAAGTTGTGAAAGCACTCAAATCACAAAAATTTTTTTTAATGTTTTATATTTCATATGTTTAAGTGTCGCCTCTGTTTCAGATATTTGCCTCCTCCCAGTTTAAGAATTTGTTGTGAGGCACAACTTCAAGAAACAAAGCAGGCAACG
Organism: Dryococelus australis; assembly: GCA_029891345.1. Taxonomy (NCBI): domain Eukaryota; kingdom Metazoa; phylum Arthropoda; class Insecta; order Phasmatodea; family Phasmatidae; genus Dryococelus; species Dryococelus australis. The sequence continues at coordinate 177,036,027 of CM056994.1, read as the reverse complement.
CTTGATTTTTTCAAGAAGTGAGGCATGATGTGTACATAAAGCATTATCGTACACAGCCTGATACATTTTTTAAAGTTATGTAAATGTAGTACTACAAGTGATGGTGTATTTCTTCTGCAAAAAGAAAATCTAGAATAGCCTGCTGTACAGATACAAACCAAGGAGAGAATAGTTACTAATCAAATACAATCCGAAAATAGTTCCGTACATGTTAAACACTATGTTAAATAACTGCAATCTGAAAGTCAAGTGCTGCCAATCTATCCTTCGCAACCCACCCTCCCGCCCTTCTCAAGCGACCACAGCTGCCCTTGATAAGTAGGTCCTGCTTCTCAGACCAGCTACAGCTGGTCGTACATGGCAGCAGTGGTTCATTTGTTTTAAATACAATCAAATATAGTAACACGCATACCATTTGCAATTTAAGCAAATTATGTATACGCCTCATAAATTGCATTTCATAATGATGTATAAAATTGACAGTATTACTTGCTAACACTGGTATTTCGAATTAAAAAACTGTAACACAATGATAAAATCTACAGAGGTCTTGTAATTGTGTTTTTTTTTGGAAGGCAAGAAAACTGCTGACATTTATTTATCATCTCTAACCACCCTCAATGAAAGTGTTATTGTATTCTGGCACGTATAGGCTGCACCAGACGTTTTTGATGAAAAATTAAGGATAGTTAATATTCCAAGTATAGACCGCACTGAATTTTTATATTACTGTAAATATTGTTAAGTCACAATTCCGTACAAACGTAGTATATTCCCACTTCATTTCTCCCCAATAAAACATTTGTGACAGAAAATTTGTATTAAGTTGCAATATTTACAAATATATCACGCAGTTACTATTCCACAGTTGATAACATGACTTGAGAAAGCAAAATCATGGCAACATGTTACACAAATGACGTATATCAATGTGCAGTTGTGGCATGGCAGCGTGCGTGCGAACTACGTTAAGGTATCTTTCTTTTGTACAGCAGCCAAAATTATTTTCTCAATTACATTTAGAATATTGTGATTGATCAAGTGCAGTGAATAGAGTTTCCTTAATTTTTTATGTTACCATTTCTAACTTTCCAGGCACAGTTATAAGTGTTACATTTAAACATAATCCGGTCGTAATTTTCATGGAAAAATATTCAAAGGTGTGTGAGTGTTGTTGGCAACGTTGCATCGCAAATCAATATCTCAGAAATATGGCACCGCTGTTGTTGCTGCTTGACGCTACTAACATGGCTGCCGCTGTAAACATTGCAATAGTTTGCTGAATGTACAATAACATTCTACACTACATATTTCATATACATATGTAATGTATTTCCACAATTTTGCAGTTTTTTTAATTTTGTGCTCTCTAAATACATGATGTGTAGTCCGAGACATCTATTGTTATTATTAATTACTTTTATTACAAAGTACGAGTTAAATTTACAACAGGTTATTCTGGAAGTCGTAAATTACATAAATAGGACTAAATGCATGGCAGTAAGCGAAAACAATTTGTGTTAAAAATTTATTTTATTTGCGTTATTTATTAGTATTACTTGTGCATGTGTACATAATGTACTGTATACCGATTTCGTATGCCTTGGTTAGTACAGTTGATAATTATACTTTTTTGTAAATACTTTGACGCCGGCTAACAGCCAGCAGCGCTAGATCCCATGACGGCGCTCACCACGCACGTGTCACATGTCCTGCACATGTGCAAAGAGGCCAATCATTTTGAATTTTTATATAAATGTTATTTTTCAGTGTCAAATGTGTTCTATTGTATTTGCAGGGTTTAATATGTCTTAAAATGCGTTCAAGTGTTTGTTACTATTTTAACTTAAAGTGCCCGCGGCACCGAGATTAAAAACACTTAATATTCCGGCATGAACGCTGTCATAAAGAGACACTAAAATAGTATTGAAATCCATACGAAAATTATAGAAATGTAAAACAATACTTAATTTAATTTGTGCCATTTTATTTTCAATAATGAAATATTTTACTCTGCGTGCATAGCACTTCCGTTTATGTGAACCCCGTAGGTGGCCATGGTAGGTTCATGCGACGCTTGTCTCTGGACAGTCTGTCAAGGAGAGCTGGCGAGGTAAGACACTGTCACGTGCACACTACAACTTTTGTTCACTGATTTAGGTTTCCATAGTCGATTTAGTTTACCGGTTAACCTATGCTTGCGTACGTTTTTGCCAGACATTTTCCCCAGCATTATGCTCCTGCTTTACTAATTTACTGCGCACTTGCAGAATTTAAAAATTGATCCAGGAAAAGGAGGAGAAAGATGTCGGGGAGGTCACGCAACCCGCAAAACTTGAATCAGGCGCCATCCGCCTATGTTTATGGCATTTCATTGAAACTTCTGCATTATTGCTACACACAATTTTAAGAGCTTTATTTTTATGTATGTATTTAAGGACAATTTTTCGTATTTGAATGTTTTACGGCAGCATCGAGTATAACCACGAGGCTGACAGACGCCAAGTATTTGTATACGCCATCGTTGCGTTTTGAGAGATTATTTTTGTAACATTTCATGTGCAATAATTTATTTCAGGGTTCTACGTCAATTTTATTCAGGGTTCAACATATTTTTCACATAAATTGATGCTTTTTGTACTTGACCACGCTGTCACAGTAATGTTCGATTGTACCGCCATCAGGCATGTTACACGCCTGTAACCACTGCAATCGTAAAGAGAATAATTTTCTCAGTAAGAATAACCTTTTATCTGACTTTAGTTTACCGTTTCCATGCAGAAATATTGCAATTTCACCTGCACCATGTGGTCCGCTACGAATTTCATCCAGTGGCATCCGTGCCATGTAAGCTTGTTTTCACACATGTGTGTGTATTGTGAATATTCATCTCATGTCCCATCTTGTTTCATGTATCATTTAGGGGTTTACGTAATTTTGTAATTAGCTTATGGTGCAATTATTCCCGTCCTAGCCGGCTCTGTGTATAGGCCATCACCATACTACCCACGTGCTGGAGGGTGAGCCTCGACGAGTTTGTGTTAGTGATGCCGAGTAATCACATGTATTAATATGTATGGGTTTCATTTGTACCATGTCCTGTCTTGAGGGAAAAACCGGCAGTCCACCCTAGCGGCTGTCAGCCCTCTTCCCTTGGGAAGGCTGTGTTTTCACGCACCTCAGTGAGATCATCCATCTAGGCGTGCGCTAGAGTAATTGTGGGCTGGGGAGCACCCAAGCGGAATTGGCTAGTCATGACTGAGAGAATCATCATTTCATTGGCACGTTGATGTGCATGCATAATAACAATAAAAACAAGTCTACAGTGAACTTAACTCTTTTATTTAGTAGTGACAGTGTCCAAGCCACATATATTTTATTAAGTGTTTATTTCCAGTGATGTTTAGTAAAAAGTTTAGTACTGCCTACATGTTTGTAAGTACGCACGGGTGAGACGGACACACAGAACCCACAGCATCCCTGAGAACCCTGAATCTCAAAAGTGTGGTGATTGGGAAGCACCGCTGGCGCGCAAATTATCAGTAAGTATTTGTGTCGTTGTTCGTCTCATCTCTCACCTGATGGCGCCAACTTTGTTGTTTAATGATCGAAGCATGTAATTCTCAGCGATGCTAAATAAATTTTTGTTTGATCAATGAAGTAAAAATTAAATTTTGAGTTTGAGAAAAACTGATTATTTTATAGAAATAATTAGATAGGAATTTTGTCGGGACCACAGAAAATACTCCGTGGACATGGACTTTTGGTCAAATCAAGTTAGATCATTTGAGTTTCCACTATATGGTTATAAATAATCACACTTAATACTGTGCTTTTGGCTTTTCATTTATAACTTCGGCAGACGCCTTTACTGTGCCACTGCCAAAACCACTCTATTAATATGTCAAGTTCTGTACTTTTACTCAGTTAATTGTTTTCTAGTTTACCATAGCTGTATTTGACAGTCTATCAGCATAAAAATTGTATAGTTGATTTTATGTTGTTTTTCAATGTCAAACACTGTAAATCTACCAATGATGTATTACTGTAGCACAAAAGCAGAAACTGAACTGACACACCAGCATCCAGTTTTTTACTTAATAGATAGCACAATCTTTTATGTTATCTTATGTTATGTTGGTATCACGGTCTTATAAAGTTTCACTCCGTTCGGATGTTTTCAAAATTATTTCTTTTTGGTTGGGATATTAGGTCATTCACTTTGCTTTCTCTAGAATACATTTCAAGAGTTGAAGAAGCTTCGAGAGTGGTGCCAGACGTGTTTTTCAACTTCGTGCTGAAATTAGCTTGAGCTCTTTTCGTACCGGCCGCAGCTGCGCTCGTTTTTCCTTCATCACTGTGTCAGTAAAGTGCAGTCATCGCTTATCTGTTTTTGTGATGTACGTGTGCTTGAAAGTTCTTAGAGTCGCCCTGATGGGGGAATTCTTTGCGTTGACAACTGTGAGTTTGTGAACTACTGCACGTGTATTGCGATGTGCTGGGATTGGGTGGCGACCGCGCAGCATGAGCGATGACGTCAGGCGAGGTCCGATAAGGAGGGACTGCGTTGTTGTTGAGAGAGGAGAGTCAGCGTAAAGACCTTGGCGCATGTGGTTGGGCTGACGTCAAGCAACGTGGAGTGAGAAGTTCGTGGCAGAGGCTGGAGGGGCCTCGACAGACTGACAGCATGTAGACGCTAGTAAAGCTAAGTTTCAACTATGCATGTTGTGTAGAATCCCTGTAGATTTGGTTCACAACTACACTTAAGTCAGAAACTTTGTTAAAATCTGTAGATAAAAGCCGATAGGTGGTCATAAATTTGTCGAGTGGTTTTGAAAGTCAGTCATTAGCCTCAGTCCTATTTGACGCTAGGGAAGTTGTAAGTTTTGTTAGAAATTTTCTGAACTTAGTACTGAAGGTAGTTTTGCGAGTTAATCAGCTTGCCAATCAGGACCTTCGGCCACTTTCCCAGTCATCGTCAAATTTGAGGACCCATTTATCTATTCAAACAAAAATCTTGTTCATTTCTAAAGGTTGTAACTGAATGTAAGATAAGCTGATCTGTAGAATTCAGTTAAATGAAAGCTTTGATCTATTGAATTTAACTTTGACTCATTTTGAGAAAAAGTAATTGAAAATGAAACAGGAATTCACTAATTTATTTTATTTTGTCATCACAGATGTTGTATTTCTGTTGTGGAACTAATCCAAACTTTACGCCATTAATGTTATAATACTTGTTTTTAGTTCAAAATCAGTGAGACATTTTGTATTTATCCATTTTTGTTATACCGAGATACTCATTGTTGTGATTTAAATGTTGGATATTACAATTTTCATACATGTTAACTTATTGTAACAGAATTTATTTTTGAATTGTTATAGTAAAATCACCTTTATTGAAATGTTTCCACTTTTATTTCGAAGTCTTTAGTTTTCCCCCTATGTCTAGTACCAAATAAACTTCTGGTTTTATTGAGTGAAATTCTACTGAATAAGTGTTTTTTAATTTAATTTAATCCTTGTTATCGAATAACCTTGCATCGCATCTTCTCACTCGCCTTCAAAGATTTCAGGTACCCACAAGCTTGCCAATGGCAATGCCAAGACGAGTGTTCCCTTTCTGAGCTATGCTCTAACATGTTACATTAAGATAGTAGTGAAGGGCATCCAGGCAGCCCATAACTGCATGGTGGTGGTAGCCCCAGTGGATAGCAGATGAGACGTTTATTAGTGATGCTGTGAGGAACATCAAGGTCACATAAGTAATCGGAGTTGTTTAATTTTTACGCTTACGGACCTACAGATGAAACATATGAGATAATGTTGCCAAGGGAGATTCTGTATAGTTATGATTTAAGTGAGAAAGAGTTATTTAGTGGATTATGTTATTTGCATACGTACTAAATACCCCTCCCCCCTTTTTTTATTTGTGAAAAGTAATCCAGATTTAGTTGTCAGAGAGTTGAAGGTTATGTGTGTCTTCCACTTACACTCCCATTACTTACTCCTATTCCTTTTCTCCATTTCATTCCTTAGCTCCATTCATTTTTTTATCCCCTTTGCCACCCCTGTCACAATGAGACAATTTTTCATTACCAGCGGCAAACAAAAGAAGCAAAATAGACATGGACGGAAATTACGTGTCTTTATGGCAGGCTTTTGTGTTGGGAAACATTATTGAACACATTCAAGGTAGGTAGGCCCATATGAAGGATTTCAAACATCTTTCTTTTAGCAAGTGTTTATTACCATAAAATTGTTTAAAATGTATCTCTGTATCATGTGTTATGCATAGGGTTGGACCGATACCTACACTGATACATCGGCTGATTAACCCAAAATCGGTATCTGTCACAATCGGCCATGGTCCAACCAAATTGTTTCATCAATGTAATGATTTAATTATAATATTTTTGAACATGTGAACTGAATTTCACCAAACTCAGTACACCTAGAGTACTAAGTAAGGACACTTGACTTTGTAGTTTTTGACTACGCCAGGCACATACTTTCAAAATGGTGGCCATTTTAAAATTTAGAGTGATATGTGATATCTTCGAGACCATCAAACCGATTTAAACCAAATGGTGCATGCTGAATTCAGTGGTGAATATTGCTGTATGTCAGCCATTTTGGAAAACAGCACCACATTAAAAAATTAAGCTTTTACGTTATATCTCTAAAACTAATCACCCAATATTTGCCAAATTTGGCATGTAAGTAATACTATGATAGGCCCGGTAAATATAATTAACTTAACTTTATTAGGCACTTATTTTCAAAATGGCGGCCATGTAAATATTTTAGGTTTATTTTGTATAACTACCACACAGAGTGACCAGTTTCAACCAAATTTCGTATGCTGACAGTATCTATTACAACCAACATATATGCCAAAAAACAACCACTTTAACCCGCCATTTTGTAAAATGGCACAACTAAAATTAATACAGTTTTTGTGTAACATCTCAGTGAACAATTTAGAGATTCCTACCAAATTTGGCAATCAAGTAGCACTATGGCCGGTCATATAAACGTATAAAGTTTGAGAGGGAAAGACATACATATACAGTAAAACTCTGTTAAGACTTTTTGAAAGGACTGAAAAAATAATGCTTATTAACCAGGAAAACTTCTTAAAAGGGTCAAATTATAGACAGGGTGCAAAATTATTCAACTTAGTAAGCAGGAAAACTCTTAAGTGGGAACTTCTTATCAGGGTTTCACTGTTTTTCAAAATGGCGGCCATATAAACATTTTAGCCCAAAATTTTTTTTATTTACAAAATTACTAAACAAATTTCAATGGATCTTTGTATGCTGATAGTGTCAATTACATAGATCAAAATTGTCTATGCAAAGCCTCATTTCTCTGCTATTTTGTAAGATAGCCATACACAAACTAATACAGATTTTATGCCGTATATAGGGAAACATTCAAACAATTTCTTTCAAATTTGGTGAATAAGTTGTACTGTAGTAGGCCATATTAATTTACCTATATGTTTTGCGTGTGCAAGTCTCTTATATTCTGAATGGTGCCTATACGAACAGCACAGATTAATGTGCTATATCTTTGAAACTATGTAAAATATTGACATTTAAATTTGTATATTGTATCTATGATAATCATTGCATGTGTTAATACATAAAATTTTTGTCCTCCATTCATGAAGATCATTACATTAACAATGGATGTTTTAGGCCATATCTCGAGTACCAATCAACTGATTCATACCAAAATGTCACCCAAGTATTGCAACAGTAGGGTATGTAAATTATATTATGTCCAGCAGGTGTAAATTAATGGGGTTTATATAAATAATGAAGATTAATTTGTGATTATAAGCATCATTGATGTATACAGAGATCCTATTTTGCTTATTTTTTGTCAGATGAGTAAATTTAACGTTTTCGCATATTTCTATAACAATTAAACTAATTTACACAAAATTATGCACACCTCCAGAAGGCCATGTAAAGTTACATGGTTTAAATGGAATCAGACGATTTTCAAAATGGAGGCCATATAAATATTTGGATATATTTGGCATATCTATTTAACAATTTCAATCAAACTTTTTATGCTGACAGTAACTATTAGAAGCATTGTGTACAGAGCCTCTTTTTTAATAATTTTGTAAGATAGCCCCATTTAAGAAAAAAGTATTTAAGGCCATATTTCGGAGACCACCTAACCGAATTCCACTGAATTTTTCACACAAGTAGTGTTATGGTAGGCCATGTAAACTGATGTGTATTTAGTGGCTTAGACACTTATTTTCAAAATGATGGCTGTGTAAATACATATTTCAGGTTAGTAAACGCTATCATTCAAAACATTAGAGTAATTACATCCAAAGTTGATGCTCTGAATCCAAGTCCCATGATGCATTTGATTCCAAGCTAGCTTAATTTTATGAATTTTTCTGAATTGGAATCCCAGGTAAGTCACTTGTGTATTTTACTTGTCTTAGTACTGTTTCACACCTTTCTGAATTTGTCTCTAATGATATTGTTGCCAATGAGTTGTCAACACATACATTACATCTAGTGAAATATATTTGCACCCATGTAGAGGAAACTAGACTCATTAGTTATCAGTAACTTCTTGATATTTTTACAACCGAAAAACTAGATTCTTAATTTTATTTTTATCTTTTAGTAATGCATGATTTGAAATTACTTATCAGATACAGATATGGCTGGCTTTGGTACTGTTACATATTCAACTCGATATAAGCTATACCTGAGTGAAATTTGTAAAATAAAATACAATTCAACTTTAAACACTGGTATCTGTTTTCAAGGTAGTTAAAATTCATTTGTAATAATGAAGATTATACTGCAATAATATTCATTTTCTCAAATTTTCTATCTAGTTAACGTCAGCAAACAATTGCAAAAAATAATACAATCATATATTGATCTATCGCTCACAGAGTTACACGTTACACAATAGAGAAATAGTGCCAGATAGAAAAGCGCCTCAACGTACTGACTGGTATGAATCAGCAAAATTTTACTCGTAACTGTAAGAATGTAGGTCTAATAGTTGTTTTATTTTCTTTTTTAAAATTATGACAAATTGTAATTTATTCTGATTGGTATATGATTGGCTGGATGTAAGAGAAGTAGAATTCACTGTGAACCAAATATTTTCATTGTCAAACACATGTACGATTTTTAACGTGAACAAATATTACTAGTGAATGGTCATCAAAGCAGCTGAGCTCGGGTAGCACAAAATACATGCTCATGATTGAAGTCGCAGTGCCATTTTGATCACATTGGTGCTCTAAAATTCCATAGCTTTCAACACTATAGTGGGTTGGCACTACTGCAGGATGTTCCGGACAGTTTGAAAACAACTTTCATTAGGTTTAGCTCAATGATCTAATCTGAATATGCAATTAAAGAAATTAAAAATCCAGTTTCTTTTTTTAATTTACCGGTGGTTACTGGAACAAGAGAGATTGTTTTATTTATAAAACAAAACATATCTCTTGGGCATAATTAACATATTTTACATGGTCGTTCATGACGGTTAGGTATACAAATGTTTTTAACACATAAATGATAAATATTGCATTGCAGTAAAAATACCAGGAAAATGTGTTTATTCATTTATTCAATATATGGTTTTCCACGAATCCTTATATATGAGCACAAAATTTCCAGGATGTGGAATAACATCATTAAATACTAAAAAATAAGTTATATAAAATTTCTTATACAATATATACATTACAATATTACAATGCTTAAAACTCTTAATACTCAGGTGTCTATTTTAAAAACTGTAAAAGTGTAAACGTGTTAATGAAAAATCTATAATTGCATATACTACCTGTAAAAAAACTACATCACCATTTCTCTGTGCATCTAGTGCAAATAGTGGATGCAAGAACTTGAGTTGGACCTGGTGCCAAATACGAAAAAATGAGCTTGTAAGACTGCATACTTATTTGTCGGTTAATTTTTATTCTGATGTGGAAGGAAACAGAAGAAGTGAAATTTGGGATTACTTTAATGTTAAGATGGCTCCCCACAAAGTCATTTGCAAACTGTGTAAAGCGAATATTTTCTGATGCGGTAAAAGTCTTTTGTTGCTCTTGGACACCATATAAAAATTATAAATGAAATTATTTGTATTGGCACTATCTGTGGGATGGGCCACAAAGTATCTGTATCTGTAATATCTACAAAATGGGGTTTGGACCCACCTCTAGTTTTGCAAAATGTGCAACAAGTTTAGTTGCCTGCCACATGTTAATGATAAATGTTGAGAATGGCGAGATAAATACTATCACTACTGAAAATTACTGATTTTTAAACAAAACATTACTAATAACTTTGGCAAATAGTTGGCACATCTGAGATTATATACTTTTTGACTGTCTAGTGCTATAATAATTTGGATCTTTTGCTTTTCTTCACTGACTATAATCTGGATTTCTATTTATTGAATACTTTATTATGCTATTTCACTTAGATTTGGATTTTTGACATTTTTTTATTTATTTATTTTGCTACAGCAATTGATGACTTACCCTACTTTTTGGACACTTTTTGAGATTGCAATTTCTAGAGGAAGTAAGAGGCAGGCCATCACACTCGTGGAAAAATATGAAATGAAATATACAGGTGATGTATGCAAGCACATGTTCGCAATATTTTCCTAAACATCCTTTCCCTCTTTTCCATATGTTATTAAAAGGTGGGAAATACTTGATTTAACAATGCCACTGCTGTGTTTTAAAAAGTTAGCAGCGAAAGTATCTAGCATTCACATGTGTTTCAAAGTGGCACATTCCCTCGTTTTACATTTCATTATAGGCTGAAAATACAAAATGCAGTTGTCGAGTTTTGACCAAACACTAAATCAAACAGTACACTCTCCTAATGTATTGTATTTTCCCATGATAATTTCCTTCACCAAACTTTATTAAAGCAGAACTGTTGAAAAAACTTTTTAATGCTGAGTTGTAATGTCTTGTATTTGATTTCTTGTTTACATGTTGTGATGTTTGTAGTCCTACTAGGCTGTTCAGTACTACCCATTAAAGCCACTTTTTTACATAGAAATACAGCACACACCCACTTATTCGTCCTTCGCTTAACTGTTTTCGGCTTATCCATGCGGCGGTAAGGCGATGCTGTAAAGTGTGTCGTTTAACAAGCAGTGATATTGTACATCGTCTATCGCTGTGCTGCGTCAGCTCATGTTTACCTCTTTAAACTGTCAGCCTGTCACAGAGACCTGCGTGAGACATCCATTTCCGTCTATTAAAGCGCGCCGGACTCTGACTCATCTCAGACAGTGTCCGAAATGGCAGATTTTGTTGACAAAATGATCACGTGACCCTATTTTGTATACAAAAATAGGAATGTGTTTGGTAATTTGGTATTTCATATTTTCTATCCAGCAGGGAATGTTAGCAAAAAAAAAAATGAACACATGCACAAATGTTTATAAAATAAATAATTGTTCATAAAATAGACTAGGTATGTTTTAAAAAGCAAGTAACTGTGGTTCTTTGTTTATACAGCATGTGTCTTAATTCCCATTACGCAATGTAAGGGCGTGTAGTGGGGACCAAGACTGTTACGTTTTGCATAGGAACTTAGTTGCGGAAACGTATCATTTTCCCATGATAAACAAAACATCACCACATCATGTGTTGACCTCTCCCACGTCTGCAACATACTATAAGTTGTTTTTATTCTGGGTCCACTTACAAGAAAGGCTTGATAATACGACCAGCAACATCTACACAAACATGGTACCTACATACTTTGTTCTAGTACACACGATCACCAATACCTGCTAGTCCAAGATACACTGCAGCTATAATCCCCATCAGCAGGTCTTCCTCTGATTCCACAGGGGTCTCATAAATCAAGTCTTTCATGTGGCCCCACAGGAAGTAGTCTAGCAGAGTCAAGTTGGGCGAACATGCAGGCCAAGCAATCGGGCCACCTCGACCTATCCACTGTTGGCCAAAACCATGATTGGGATGACGAGACTTGGCTAGACTACTTTATGTGGGGTCACATAAAGGGCTTGATTTACGAGACCCCTGTGAAATAAGAGGAAGACCTACTGGTGCGGATTATGACTGCGGTGTATCTTGGACTTCCAGGTATTGATGATTGCGTGTACCAGAACATGGTACGTAGGTACCGTGTTTGTGCAGACGTTGCTGGTTGTCACATTGAGCCCTTCTTGTATGTGGACCCCGAAGAAAAACAATGTACAGTATGTTGTAGACGTGGGAGAGGTCAACATGTAATGTGGTGTTTTGTTTGTCACAGTGAAACTGTAAGTTTCTGCACAAAAGTTCCTATGCAAAACGTAACCGTCTTGGTCCCCATTACAAGCACTTTAAATAAAAATATTTTTTGCTGTTAATGTAAAAATGTGTCACCACGAGTGATAACCAAGTGACTGTCAACAACTTCCGAAGTGAAACTTACGAAATTACAAATAATAAATTTGCCATTTCAGTTTCGGACACAGCCTCAGTTACCGACCCCCCCCCCCCCCCCCCCCAAATTCATCTCGCCAGTTTATTGGTTGCCAGTCCGGGTCATTGTTCACTCATTTTCGCAACGTCAACAAAGCATTAAAAAAATTTATGAACTGGGGGTTGTACTGTATTGTTATGAGGTTGCCACATTTAAGGTCCAGTGTTATAGATTAGTTTTTATTGCATTACATTCTAAACTTTCAACAAACTCTGCCATCAAGTATCAGTCTGAGTGACTTACGGTGAGAAAGCATACATACACAACTACAGACCACTTATCTATCACTCTGGGTAGACTGCCCAACGTGCTCGCCTGGCGCTGGCGGAAAGCTGTGTATACTCGATGCACCGTGAAATACCTACACTCGCGGTGCAACATAAATATAAGTTAAAGTATTGTGTACTTTAAATCATGCCCATAGAGTGCGTGATTTATATTTGCTTTGATATGTATATTAGGTACTCCATTTTATCACAGTTTTCGGAGCCAATATCACTGTTCCATTAATAGTAACAGTGTGTAAATTCGAATATTTGGTTTTTTAAAATACAAATTCCCTTATTTGTGTTTTCTCTGGGCCTGATTAACATGGTTAAACGGTAGTTTACTGTATTGTTTTAAGCCAGTTGGAGTTTAACATATTTTATTTATAACTAATGTATCAATTAAATAACTTTACTTTTAATTAAGGGAGGGACAATACCATGTTTTCTATACTCGATACTCACTAAAGTTTTCAGCTCGATACCCTCGACACTTACGATACTCTATACTCTTGAGTAAAAAAATTTCAACAATGCAATAAAATTTTCGTGAACTATATTTCCATTGTTCTCAAACAAATTTATGTTAAAGTTTAAAATCAAAGAAAAATCACATACGATAATATTACAGATTATGAAAACAAATTTGAAATTTATGTAACTTAGCATCTATGGTAGGCCTGTCAAGTGTTCAAAATTAAAAATATTTATATGATACTAAAAAAAAAACACATCAGGCATGCCAATGGCATGTAAAAAATCAAAATATGTACTCGCATTCAGAATATGAACATAACTAAATTTTGACGGTTTTTAGAAACGTAGCATGGCCAATGTTTCCTTGCGCCACAGCTGCTCTGTGTATGAATAAAACAATGAGTGTAAACAAATGCTATGATCAATGTAGGTTACCATTCCAACCTACCTTATTTTTGTGATCGCAAAGTCATACTGCTGGGGCTCCATTAATATTATTGCCAGCGGATTGGATAGGGTTGGGAAAGACTTTAGTTTAACGTCTTTCATGAGACTGCGTATTTTAGTGCCTCTTCTTACGAGACTGTATCATCTTTAATTACATATTGTTTTAGTGAACGAGTAGAAAATTTGCTTGTATGTAAGAAACATGCAAATTATTATATAACCTGACAAGTTTTAACCTAACCAAAAGACAATGTTATGAATATGTAGTTTGTACTAATTGGAATATTAAACGCATTTGGTAAATAAATATTTTTGGCGAAGTTAGTTTTCCATACAGTAAAAGTGTTATTTTTACGCTGTAAAACAGAGTTTAAATGGTGGTTTTTTAGGCCACGTACAATTCAAACATTCTAATAACCACTTCAAAATACTTTATTTACAATACGCACTGACTTGAGCAGTTTTCACAATAGAGCGTTGCGACATGTCATGTTGAGCATCAGACCATCAGAGCTTTGACGCTAGCATCAAGCACCGAGAACGTTGCACGAGCGATGGAAATTGGTTGTCAGACTCATCGCCAGCATCGGGGAATAAGAAGAATAACATTTCTTTACATCATAATAAACTGGCAAGAAGCTGAGATAAAGAACTGAAAACATACATAAACAGTTTGCAGAGAAAGAGATAATAATTAGAGTCCAAATTTAAGCCTATATCAATTTTACCAACCCTTAGGAAAACAAAAGTAAGTTTTCAGATGCCTAAAGAGTCGTTCATGTTCTACATCATCATTTGGAATTTTAATATAATAAATTTTTACTTAAGAAAAGCATATACCACTAAAAAATAACAATTTTACTAACTAAATGACAAGAATCTTCTCTGCATTTTGAACGTTTTTAGCATTTCATTGCAAGTTTCCTTGCAGGATAACATAGCAGCACGGTCTGTGTCGCTGGCGGCCTGCGTCAGAACACTGCTCTATTGTGGAGACGCAAATAACGCTTGTCGCTGGCAACGAGCGTCGGATGAGACGCACCGCATTGTGACGCCCTATTGTGAAAACCGCTTTAGTGTTCATAATTCCTATTTGCAATTCCTGAATATATGTTGATCTGTTGCAATCCTTATTACACGTTTCTCTGCCATCGTTAGGAAATAATTAGCTAAATCATTAAATAAGTACAACACTTCACGGGTTTTCCGAAACTAGTAAACTGCAGAACGAATATTAATTGTGCCACATCATAACTATAGGAAAAATGGCCGACATAGCCATATACACGTCAATAAAATGTATTGAATACAATACTTTCAATACGGCCCAGTATCGAGTGATATCGAGGTATCGAAGTATCGAATGTCCCATCTCTACTTTTAATATATTAATAATATATTTTCCTGTGATAAAATGTTTCAAAATATAATTTGTTACCAACGCTGTTTTTTAATTGAGATTGTAACAGCATTGGTTTTTCTTATTAAATTTTTTTTTTGTATCTGTTTGGCATATAAATACACAGCTTTGAAGTGTAGATGTAAACATGTTAAAATATAATTTTCTTAATATGAAACATTTTATTTACTCACAGGAAATGCAAATATAGGCTCTATCGCAACTAATGTATTGGGCACATGCACAAAGTCGCAGTCTGCTATTTCATTAATTTTAGCTAGCTCAGAAGTCCGGAGTATCATTTTACTCAGAATACATTACCATAATTTTTCCAAAACAGATACCCAATTAGCACAATAGGCTGTTAGGATTTTATTTTCACATCTGGGAGGGCTGTTTGAATTCTTATGAAAAATCTGTTGTGGAGAAAAATTTTGGGGAACTGTGAGTGACTATAAGAGGTTTGACTTCTCTTGGGCCATTCCTACATAAAAGTAGTAAATATTAAACAATGAATCTCTTCCAAAATAATTATACAAATGGTACCTTTTAATACTTTTACAGAATCACATTCAGCAATTTTCTATGTACATACATTAACCAAATACTGAATTTTTAATGTTAAAAGTTTATGAAACTACAAATTATTTCTTACAAATACAAAACTCTGATGATTATACAGAAATAATCAAATTCTACAGAATTTAAAAAAACATAATAATAGCATAATTCAAGAATTCTTCAGAAAACCAAAATATTAACTCTTACCGATAACTACATTTCTCACCTTAACAGAGGATTCATGTACCAAAGCTGGTCTGGAACTTGTCTTGGGATTTGATTTGTGCGTACTGGATGTTGGAAAGGTTGTTTTCTGTAGCCAAAATAGTAACCCAGGTAGACCAGGGGCACAGATATTCCAAACCACAAACAAAGCAATGAAATCATTGTAGAGAAAGGTAGAGCACCACTCGACTGCTTTCCCCAAATGAAAAAGTTCAGGAAGAATCCCAACCCAAACACAATTCCTGGATATAGTGTAGCTGTCTGCAAATGAAACAATGCACATTTTTACATAGTAATCTACCCAAAAATTTATTTTGTGACCTTACTGCCACAAATTTACATTTTTTTCTGTTTCAGGTACACCTGAACAGAATACTTAAGGCTCCCACCTACCGGAAACTTTTTCTGTGCGTGAGGCCAAGAGACGCGGGAGCGATGGCACTGCCATGCACATCTAGTATGCCATCGCCACTAAGCGCAAGGCTCTGAACTGGCATGCAGTGTTCTCGTCGCACTGCGTGTCCCTCTGAGACATTCAGTGGTAACCCTATTATTTTATTAGTGGGAAGTCTATAGGAAGGTTCAATGCAGGGCCCATAAGTAGTTTTGTATTATATCTGATGCAATTATTTTGAGATACAACACTTTGAAAAAGCCATTTTTACCCATTTTGGAGTACTCAAAAATTGTGTTTCTAATGTGTGTGACATCTTAAAAGCACTCAACAGCCTCGTCTGAAGAGTTTGTTGTTTTCTTAGCTCAGGACATTGGACACATGTTTAAGTTTCACAGAAAAACGTGAATTACTGACACATTGTAATGCAGTTCAAGTATCAGGTAGGTGGGAAGCTTAAGGTACATGTAAATCATATCAATGGTCTTCATACATACTTTGTTTTACATATACACACATTACTGACAGCCAGTGACCTACATTTAAGTACTTTCGATTTGCAGAATTTTGTACCAGTCTGCGAGGCACTTGAGGGCGCTACCTACTTGGAGCTGTTTATGGTAGTGTGAAAAAGCAGTTTTAAACTATGTTGTAGGGCTTTGGAATAATATGCGTGATGTCTTGATAGTGTGTTGTTCATTTTCACCAGAACTGCTTAGTTTTCGTATATCTCTATAATGGGAACATGTTAAGTGGTTTCATAAAAAAATGCAGATTTCAAACATACTACAACACAGTTCAAGAAACAGGTCGGCGGTGCCATTAAACAATAATTATGTTGATTTTACAACTTGTGCACTACAGACAACAAACCCTGTAGTTGCAAGAGAGTTTTGTGGTGATGCAGTATGTCTTTTTACTTATTTAAATTGACTTCTATTCATCAGTGCAAGCCACTCAGCTGCACACCTCACCAGTTTTTGATTTGCAGTACAATTTATTTGATGTCAGAACATGTACTGTACCCATGTTAAAAGATGCACGCTCTTGCCAAAATAAATTGTACTGTTCACCGGCCGAGCCACTGAGACTATGCTTCACGGTCATCAGGTCACCTAGTACTACAGTGCACCACAGGATGGCACTACAAGTATGCAGCTCCTGGATCCACAGCTGGCCGGTGAGGTCACACACCCATAGATTATAAAGCCAAACCCCCTCCACCTTGCTGAGAGCAAGCCAGGAAGAGTATAAATACTAGGGCGTGTCCCTAGGAACACCAATCTGTCCTGTTCCTTCACCACACTCCTGGTGCCGAAGGAACCATCAGTTCTGCCTGGTCTTCACAGCACTTCTGGTGTCTAAGTCCAGGTGTTGAGATCCCCTCTTTGCCTACGAAGATCATTGTTCCATTTAAGTCATCAAACACTTAAGACACTTTCTGGTCCCTTCAGAACAACACAGTAGCGTTAAGTTAAAGCAGAGTTATTTTCATAGCTGCTTTTCCTACCTACCCCATTAGCCTAGGAACAGGTCGCCTTCACAAACACATTTTATTCCACTTAAGGATATCACTCCCATAGCACTACATCTCCACCTAGTAGGCATCAGTCCCGTCGAGGGACAGCAGGTGACCGGGAATTTTATTCTTACCGAAGAACTCACCAATACACATGTCACCCAGGGGACTCCTCTTGGGGTTAGACTGTCAGTCTGGTGTTTGAACTTTCCACTGCACTTCTGGTGATGGAAGGAGTAATTCTTCGAGTGCGAGGGGACTGATTCTTCAGGGGAACTCACCCTCACATTGGGATTGCCAGCCAAAGTGTAACCTGACTCCCAGCGCACTGCACTCCTGGTTCCAGGTACAGAGATAGGGGAGGGTCTTGGCCTGGCAGTTGCAAGGCGAGGAAGTACACTAGAGTAGGGACCAAACATCACCTGCTCCACCTCCGCGGTGTTTGAGTTTAGTGATTCTTTACCCATGCCCTTCTCCCGTCGAAGTGGTATCCGTAAGAGGGTTAAAAGGGCTGATAATATCTTAAGTACCAACTGGAGCTTAGCCCCATCCCAGTCGAACTCGAGTATCATAATCCTCGGGAGTGTGTGCAAACCATCCGCCATCTAGAGACACCAGCCTCACCAGCACCCAATCTGAAACTCTTCACACCATCAGTCAAACTCGATGGAGTCACTCAACCCGTATTCCTAGCTTACCTGAGTCGATAATAAACGTCTTACAGCATAGCTAACCCATAGTTTTGGGGATCCCGCTCATTCAATCTACCCAGACAACAACTAGCACCTATGACCACCTGCCTGCCTGTACACCAGCAGATACAGAAACTAACTCCAGCAGGTCCAGCAACTTCCACAAGTCAAACATCACCCAGACATCCTCACGAGAGTGGTCCCACCGAAGTGAAAGATCATGTTCGCTGTCCCTGACTTCATACCCAGTCGGAAAGCCACATGACCTATCCTGTAATGGGTTGGGCTCCTGTTCCAAGCTGCAAAAAAGAGTCAAACTCACCCCCGGTTGTATGTGCCCTTGCACCCACCAAAAGACTCCTTTACCCATAGTGGTAAGGTATAAATAGATTTTTAAACACACCAATATAACACTTCAAATTAAAAAAACGAAACAATTTTGATATATCAGATAAAAGTTTCTCTGCTTAAAAAGTTAAATAGACAATGTGAGTAATTTTAACTTTTCCTGGTTAACAAACATAAGATTTTCTATCCCTTCAAAACATTTAAAAATAAATTGACTGTAAAAACCTTTTAAAACTAAGCTATTATTTATAAATGAACTAAAAAGATAAAAAATATTTTACTGGAGTAGTCACAGAATTAGTAGAACTTGTAAGACGTGGTCAAACAGCCGTAATAAACATTCCTACACATTAATATTTTTGTATCAATTTCTCTTGACGCATGAAGCTTTTTGAGATGATCGTTTTTAACGACGTCACCTCCATCCCTCAGGTCCCTTGCATGGTGTTTGAAGCTTAAAATTATTACGTTTAAAAGTGAGATTGTACTGTGCGCCTTGCAGCTTTTATTATTCACTGGCGCACCATAATCATGCTAGGTGGACAAGTAAGTACATTAACTCCCTGCTAGATCGCACTTGTAGGTATATTGCTTGTCTTTTGTTTTGCATCCCCTTCCATCCGGCCTGTGGCGTCACAGAGGCAAGTCATGTATTGACATCCCCTGCTCAGTGACCACCCCTCGCCCTACTGGCACCCACCAATTAGCGTAGGGCACCGTCCCACAATGAGAATATAAGCTGAGATGGCCCCGTTCTCTTGACCAGTCTTCAGTTGTCTAGCGCTCGTTGCTCAGGCAATGGCTAAGATTGACCATTCTTCAATCCCAACATGTGCCGCTCGGGATCTGATTAGACTGCCACCAGTTTTTGAATCCAGCACGTGCTGCTCGGATCCAATTAAACTGTCTTCTTTTCCAGCACTTGTAGCTCAGAATCGATCAGCCCATTTAAGCTTAGCTTAACCGCCAGAGTGCGTAGCACGCGTTGCTCATGCACGCCAGTTTACTACATCAAGTATTTGTATTGTTGTGGTAGGGTAGGATTACGTCAGTTAGGAGCTATACGCTATGTACCCCACAACCCTAGATCCCCTCTGCAGTTATCCTGTGATTGCAAATGGCTCCCATCCCAGTCTTTGTAAATACTCTACCATCCTGTAACTTTCATGCTTAGTTTCCCAAGCAAGTGTCAGTAATACAGTTATGTTGCTTTCTACATCATGTATGCATCAATGCAAGAGATTCTGAAACAGTAATTCTCAAACGCATTCCCTTGTTGAGTCAGTCGCCTCTACTAACCATCCTAACAATATCTTTTGAGGTCTGAAGACAGCGACACTGACCCAAAGTTAGAGTGCTCTCACCACGTTTTTATTTTCTTTCAAAATAAAACGTGAGTGGAACTTAACCTGAGTAACTTCCGTGTAGTTGTAGTACCAAGCAGTTACTCTTGTAACATACTTACAGGTATTTGACAGGGTTTTACTCCAAAGAATAACACCTTGCTTGTGCACAGACCACACACTAGGATCGACCAGCCTTTCCACCAATCCCCTGTGATTGTGTGAAAGGAAGAGTCTTGCACAGGTACACTGTCTGGAAGCTGCAAAACCCCCTTAGCAATTACTTATCCTCCATGCTGACTTTGCTGGGAATCTGTCATTCCTAAGTGGAAAGCCTGTTAACAGGCCACGCATCCTAGCAGTGATAAACGTAAATTTCAATACAGGCGAATACCTGCAGTTGCGCTGCAGCATGTTGGCATAATTTCCATATCCTGATGCCGTTTGTCAAGAGGAAGGGCCTCAAGGAGAGATTTAAGAGCAACAGTCGCTACATCAGGTTGAGCGCACAAGTATCAGCTCTCACTTGTAAAACAGCTAGTCTACCACCCAAGGAACAGGCACATGCTCTCTGTTGTCTAAAAGAGCCAAGAGAGATACCTGTACCACACCACCTGTTTACATTACCTCAAAGCTCTGGACCTGCTGGATATCCTGATTGTAGTGTTGAGTACTTGAGCGACCTCAGTTACCTGCTACTCCAATCATCGCTCATCTGACTCCAGCTATCTTGCTTCCTGCATGGGAAATTCCCATGGAACCTATAACTCCTACACCACCTGCACCTCAGAAATCTGTCGCCATATTGAAACGTCACCCAGGGGACCTTACCTACACTGTACCTGCAAAGCGTCATATTATACTAGCAGAACCTGATTTTGTGCCGTGCCGCATAGTCACCTGGCCAGTTCTGAATATGGGCAAAGCTCCCATACCCAGGCAGAACTGAACCCCTTAAGGAGAGAGACTGGCTATCTCTTCGCCAAAATCCTTGAGAGTTACTTTTTATTGACTACATCCAGCCAGTCAATCAGTATCTCAGAGAAGCCAGAAAGACAGGACTTCAGTCAACAGTGCCTGCGACCGACTGCTGACACTAAGAATACTGTGCTAGTAAATTCCGCCAGATCAACAGCGACATCTCCATCAGCGACGGATGTAGCCAGAGCAACACCTGCAGAGTAACAGCAGTCCCAGCACAGGACATCAAGAGCAGCCAGCACCCACGAGAACCTGCCGCCTTTGACGGACCTACCCGTCACCAAACCGACAACGCAGCCAGCACCCAGTGAGAAGGCTGTAATGTTCGAGTATCCGGAGTTACCACCGGTAGATGGTGAAGTTTCATGTGTAAAACCAGGTAAACCCAAGGGGGAGACCATTAGGTACTTCACTATTAATGTTCCTGTAGTTAGTCCAAGTGTACCTGTTGATAACGTAATCTGTGGTTCCGACAGATCCAAGAGCCTCAACTGTGACGGATGTTGGGGAAAACTGTTGGAGTACACGCAGCCTCCCCACTCTGGACCTGTAGTCAAGAGCCTACCAGCACAGTCAGAGGGCCTGACACTACTCTACAACAGCAGTGAGACCTGAGCCTGCAGCTACAGTGGGCCACCCCACAGCGCAGCCCACTGCTACAGCTCGAGAGGAGACCCCGACCCTGCCATCATCGAGGATGCGGGTGGGGCATTACTGGTCCCGTCCTGCAGCCAGCCACTTCAGCCCGGCTTGGTGGTGCGGGCCACTCCTTCAGGCAGAGCCACCAACACACTACAGCCCACAGCTGGTAGCATGACATGTCAGTTGGGTACTGACATCTGCAGACAGCCACTGAGAGACAGCAACTGCCCATTCAGCAGGCCGCCTGCACGTGCCTGCCGGGCCCGCATCGCACCAGGTCACTACAAAGAGATGCCCTGGAGCTCGTCTACAGCATATCAATGGCTGCACTCTCCACACGCTTCTTCAAAGAAATGGGAATGCCCGAGTAGGCAGGGCCACTCTGCACATCAGGACGCCTTATCCAGCCAACGCCCCTTGCAGACAAGCAGTTGGTACCTTGCAGCAACATTCCTAAATTCAGTTTAGATAGCTATCTTCTCCAGTGCTATGAGATCTATGTAATAAAAATTTGTCCTTAAAAGGGGTTTGTGCTCATTGAGAGCCCATAATAGTAAACAGTGCTACGTAAGTATCAAGAACTCTTACATACAATGTTTTTATACATGTTGGTGTGTTGAGATACATCAAAAGGTTGTAAAGACAATAGGAACTCTCACACCCTAGGTCAACCTGTGCGTAAAATCATTTTAGCTATTTTCATTTTGTTTGCTGAAAGAACGAGAAAGTAAACGTAAAAATAAGTACGACAGGCTAAAATAACCAGTATTGTGGTTGTTTTTCAAATTGTCATATTCTGTTGCAGGTGAAATACATTATTGCAAAGAAAACCAAAATTTAAAAATATGTGAAAGAGACTTTCTCAGTTAGCTAGTAATTAACTCCAAGCTAAGCTCCAGCGAGAGAAATGGTATAGAGAAAGAAAGGATTTTAATATGTAAGTTAAACATGCAGACAGCTGCAAGAATAAAACAAACATAATCTGATGTACTGAGAAAGCAAAGAGTTTTTGCAAAGAGAGAAATGCAAAATGTGTGTCCAAATCATACTAATGTAGTGGTGACAGCATCTTAAAACTGCAAATATTTCCCTGCCACTTCACTCTATAAACAGTCCTTAACAAGATACAAGTCTGAAAGCGCTTGTGTTCTTAACATCCTGTAGATTGTGTGAAGTAGTAAAGGTGTAAGATCAGCAAGCTGTGAGACAATAGGTTTTGCAAATCTTCTGTAGCTGGCCACAGCATTACTGCAGGGAATAATAAAGAGTAGAGAGTGAAGTGCTTAAAAATGGTCACAATTAGGATAGCCTGTAAAATGTATTTCCTACGCCAGTCAAATATTTTTGCGTGCCTATCACTTGCTAGTGATTCACCTGTGTTTGAAATAAACAAATGAAATGCATGCGTAATGAAAGAGGCAGCGAGAGACTGCTGGGACCCAGTAAAAATAGAAACAGAAACACGCCATGCAATTTGAAACATAAAAAAGGAACACGATGGCACATGCCTGATGCTAGCCTGGGAAAAGAGCAAACCTTCCCATGTTTTATCCTTGTAGCGAAGAGAGAGAGAGAGCGAGTTAGTGTTAGTTTATGTGCCTGAGCCAGAGAGTGAGAGAATTCCTTTCTTATTTGTGATTTATGCGGTGGGCATAAGGCAGGTGTCTTACTACACCAGATGTGATATGAACGACCTTCACCCCACATCCCCAACTGATAGTCACGGGGGGGGGGGGGGGCAGAGACAGATAGACAGACAGAGAGAGACAGACAGACAGAGACAGACAGAGAGAGACAGAGAGAGACAGACAGAGAGAGACAGACAGAGAGAGACAGACAGAGAGAGACAGACAGAGAGAGACAGACAGAGAGAGACAGACAGACAGAGAGAGACAGACAGAGAGAGAAAGACAGAGAGAGACAGAGAGACAGACGCACAGACGCACGCACAGACGCACGCACGCATGCGCGCACACACACACGCACGACACACACACACACCAAATGTCACGTGCACAGAGCTGAGTACCGTACAGACGTGGAGAGAAAATTCCTTTTGTAGAAACAGCACCGCATTACTGCAAAGGACTTTTCGCTTATTCACTCATCTCTCTGAAAGTGATGGCCTGAGAGAAACATTGACTGGACCTCAAAATGCACTTTCGCATCAGGCTATTAAGTTAGCAATAATTCGGCAGATCACTATTCTCACTTTGCTGCCTTTATCATCACAGGAAAGGGAATATGTTCTGTAGCAGCACAAGGATGACACGTAAAGCCACTGATACAGACACTAGAAGAGGAGACAGAATCTACATCTCCAAGGAGGGGGTTCTCTAACCTTGCCTAACAGGTAGATTGCTAGTTGATGAAAGTGTCGGTGAATCTTAAGACGGGCTTTCCCCCAAGTTCCAGCACACATCCTCCAGAATTCTGTAGTCACAACTTCCTCCAGACTTCTGTAGTCATAACTTCTGAGCGAAATAGTGTAGTTTTCCCCGTCAAACTGTCTTCCATCTCTCATCTGCTCAGATGAGGGCCATAGGAACTTGCTATTACTCTGCGAATACCAGAGATTCAGATCTCAAGCACGAGCATCAGTCACAGTGGAGAGGGGGCGAATTGACACATGATGCTTTTTGAGACCACTCTTCACCCTAGTGGCACCTGCCAATTAGCCACCGGCCCAAAATGAGTATATAAAATGAGATGGCCCGCGTCTCTAGACCATTCTTCAGTTGTCTAGCACACGTTGCTTAGGCACTGACAAAGATTGACCAGTCTTCAATCCCAGCTCGTGCCGCTCGGGATCTGGTTAGCTTGCCACCAGTTTTTTTAATTGAGCACGTGCTGCTCGGATCCAATTAAACTGTCTTCTTTTCCAGCACTCGTTGCTCGGAACTGATCAGCCCATTTAAGCTTAGCTTAACCGCCAGAGTGCAAGGCACGTGCTGCTCATGCACCACACCAATTGGCCACGTGAAGTATTTGTATTGTTGCCGTCGTTCCAGCACGCGCTGCTTGAAACAATCCCCTGTCGACAGTTCACATCAATAAAGCTTGCGGTAGGGCAGAATTACGTCAGTTAGGAGCTATCCACTACATACCCCGCAACCCTACACCCTCTCTGCAGTTAACCTGTGATTACGGTGGATCCTATCCCACTCTTTATGAAGACTACCATCCTGTCACTTTCATGCTTAGTTTCCCCAGCGAATGTCAGAGATACAGTTATGATGTTTTCTACAACAGGTATGCATGTATGCAAAAGACACAGCCACAATAATTCTCAAACACATTCCCTTGTTGAGTTGGTCGCTTATACCGACCATCCTAACAATAGCTTTTGAGATCTGAAGCCTGTGTCGCTGACCCAAAGCTAGAGTGGTCTCACCAAGTTTTTATTTTCTTTGAAAATAATACGTGAAAGGAACTTAACCTGAGTACCTTCCGTGTAGTCGTGGTAACTTTTAGTTACCCTTGTAACGTACTCACAGGTATTCCATTGGGTTTTTTAAGTATTTTTTGTAAAGATACCTTTACTATAATACGAATTACTCCCCCCCACTCCCCCTAATTCCCTTGCTTTTCCTTTTTATTAACAAATTTAAGATTCGGCTGTGTTTCAGTTCAGTACTGTCGTGTCTTTAATTACTTTTTTTTTTAATTTTAATTTATTCATTTGTTTTGAAAAAGCAAGTTATACCAATTGATCTAAGTCGAGACTTTGTTTTTTTTTTTCTCTTACTTTGGTTCGTACCTTGAGCAGCTTGGAGAAATTGAAGTTTCAGTGTGTGTTTATGTACTTAAAATAAAATTAACATATCAAAACGGAGCCAAGTTTATAACTGCACTAACAAAATTCACAGGAATGCAAAATGAGACTGAATAGTTTCTTATCCAGGGTTGCCACAAACCTGAAATTCTAAATTTCCCTGACTTTACCAGACCAAAACTACTTTTTTCTAGACCACAATTTAAATATATACATATTAGAGACGTGAGTTTTATTCTATTTCAACTTCAAATCATATATAATAATTCTACATAATATTAGCTAAAAGAAGATGCTGCAATACACGTCCATACAAAATTACAACATATTGCAAGATTATTCCATAAACCTTTCAATAAAATAGTAATTATTAAACAAAAATTCACACACCAACGCTAAATAGAAATTAATAACTACTACTAAAATAATTTGTGATAGGAACACATCTCAATGTCTCAATGACACTAACCTGTAGAGTTGAAGACAAACTTAACCTGTGAACTTCAAGCAGACAATTTTATTTTTAATGCTGAGAAATTATATTTAACACAATATATTATCACTTTACACTAGTTTAAAAACATTTAAATGTACTTGACACATCACGCTGCACTGTTATTTTATCACATGGCCCAGTGGATGCATTTCCTCATCAATGGCTTCAGCTTCCTTCTGACTGTCCTGAATAAGTTTCCTCCTTTTGGCACTCAACTCTGTCACCCTATCACGAAACCTCTTTTTTTTCAATCTCTCCTCTTTCTTGAATGTTTTTATCCAATTTTTTTTTTGCTTGAGAGCATCTCCATAAACTCTTTAGCTGATCATTTTAGTAGACAAACCTCCTGCTGCATGCACCCCACCATCCACTTGTCTTTGATCAACCAAACTCCTCAGACTGATTCTCAACAACGCACTCTTTATTGATAGAAGAACCCCTCTCTACAAAGGCATTCCCATGAGACAGTACGCAAATCACTTTCAATAATTTCAGTAGGCTACTTGAGTCATTGCTGGTAGATACCACTGACATCCAAAAATGATCAAGTTTGCGTGAATACTTTCTCATGGATTCCATCACATCTGCTTACAACATACTCGTCTAAATTCTCTATCAATCTTATCAGCTTCATTACCTGAAATCCAATTATTTTCCTGGAACACTTATAATGCCATGTGAATACGCCTGAAGGATACATTTGCTGATTTTGCAACAACAGCAGGGTCACAGAATGAAACACCTTTGCAAAGTTTATATTTTAAAGGAGCCTTTCTATAAGTTTCAAGAACAATACCTGGAGCATAACCAAACATTCTTTCTTGAAAAGTGCTATTTCTAGGTCTGAAACTTGCACACTATGCAAAGCAGCTCGAGTGTTGTAAACAAGATTAACATTTTTTGAGAACAGATTTCCTTTCTTCTTTAAATCAATGTCCTGAACTGGTTTTCCACACTACATAACCTCATCCTTCACAAATATGGCCATTAATGTTTTAATAACACTCACTAGTTCTGTATAAAGAAATGATGCCATTGGGGAGTCAGTTTGAAATTCGGTTAAGAATGGCTCAATTTCAGTTGCAACAAAACTGAAGAATGAAAGCTTACGTCCCATGAATTTATCATTAATCCCCTCATATTACTCAGGGCAAAGGTCTCGTCACAAAACTTATAAATTACAGAATAAATATCATTAGGGCAACTTCTGAAGTCAGAAAATTTTGGTTTACTAAGCCAGTCTGGTTGGAAATGTGTCTTCTTATTCATGTTATATGAGAACCCACAAAAAAACAATGACAGGTTTATGCACTGAACATCACTTCAAAAAAGAGTACTTATGAAAGCAGCAGAATAGTACTCAATGCATTTAACGCATTCTAAATCACAGTCATTTATAAACATTGCAAGTCAGAAGACGTCCCCCACATTACAAAATGAAAACATGAAACTTGCACAAAAAATTGTCTACTCTCATGATTTTAAATAAAGTTTTTAAGTTTTTCTGTCTTGTTTGTTCAGCAATTATATTTTTAAGTATGGAATATTAATAAGTTAGTGAGAAAGAGGCATTACACATAGGATTAAAGAATTTTTAGTAAGAATATTTGATTTTTTTTAAAAAAGGCAGCAGTACTATTTAAATTCATAAGTGTACTATTATATTCTATTAAATTCAACACTAGAATCATGCAAAAAATGAAATAAATAAAATGAATACAAAAACTGAAAATTGTAGCTTTCTAGACGAGTGCAAAATAATTTTGTGATCTGGTATTACTAATCTAGAAGGCGCAAAACACAAGAAGTTGAGAGTTGACCAAATTTTGTGTTATGTTCTTGGGTCTTGCAAAGTTTATAAACAGGTACCTTTGGATTATATGAATTCCACTTTTCGCGACTCTGCATTTCTTACATACTTGCGTAGTTATAAACCAGGTCTAAACGCCTTATTTACATTTAACCTCAGCATTTTTTATCATGCAATACTTTGTTTATAAAATTAATTCACATAGTAAATATTTTCAGATTACTCAGTTGATATGGTACTTACCTATAAATATGCCAAAATAGTTATTGATCAAATTAAATTGTCCACGTGCACAGGCAATCACTACACAATATACTAAAGCTGAACACAATAGAATCTTGGGAACTTAAAACACACGAGAACAGTTCGTGAGCGCGTCCTGCCGACTGAAGACACATTTTTTAAGTGTAATAACATACTCATTTTACACTGAAGAAATTACCTTTCATAAAAATAACAAAATATAATCAAAGCGAAACACTAGATAATGTGGCGCCTGACAATTAATCCAAACAGACTTCTGGGAAACCTTTACGCAGCATTCGTGTGTCATGGGCCGAAATCCGAAGAACCTTGAACAAGACTTACTGCGTATCTCCAATGAAAGGCACAAATATAATTAATGATACCAGTTATTTACTCACATGTCACCAAAATATAATAAACACTTTACAGTAACGTCTTACATATTTCTTTGGTCTCTTTTGCAGTTTAATAACTGGAGCACAATTCTACGTGCAACAATGACCTACACACCATGATCGCTCGACCTTGATGGCCCATACAGCCAACTCAAGTAAGGTCAAAGGGGGTGGCTTGGCATTAAATGACGTCACATACTACATATGTATAATATTTTGCTGTGCTATTAATGGTATTTACGATCTATTCTTTGTGCAATATATGCATACTCTTTAAAGCACGAGAGATAAAAAAACACATGAAAATAAGAAATTCCAGAACATTTGACAATTTTCCCTGATTTTCCTGACAAAATTCCAATTGCCAGACTTTTCTAGGTTTTCCAGACATGTGGCAACCTTGTTATCACACAAGAAGAATAACAGCAAATTGACCATTGAAGATGATGGATGATAGATGATTGATGATGAATGGATAATTGATAAATGATGGATGACAAATGATATGGATGATGGGTGAAATGGATGACGGATGATACGGATGATGGATGATATGGATGATGGAAGATATAGATGATGATGAGTGATTGGTGATGGGTGATTGACAATGATAACGATGATGACGACGACGATATTCTGTAGTCACATTTTTTAATTATCTGCATTTCAAGACCACATTCATTCAAGTCCACGTCTATTGAAATTTTTTGCCAGTCCCCTGAGAAACAATGGATAGGGAATCCACTGCATGTACTTCTTTTTTTAATGCTATTTGTGGAGTTAGTTGCATGGTATAGGACAAATATGTGCATAATCATGTAAATTATACTAAAAACAAGAGTAGTAGTCACCAAAGTCATAAGTTTATAATAAAAATGGTTAATTTCTAAGAAGGTTAACTACTTGAATATAAGCTCAAAGTCCAAAAAATATGCAATCATGAAAACAAAGCACTAAACCATTACATTTTTTTTTTTACCAATATTCTATTTTTTTACTAAGTTAAAATTATTTTTTTATACTGCTAACTATAATATAAAGAAGAACTATATGAAATATGACAAGATTAAAGATAGTATGCTGGTCTCACAAGTCTCAGCCATCTAAATTGACAATTCATAATTGAACAGATATGAGAATGGTAATAGTCACACTATTATTTTAAGAAGATGCAAAAACTTACAACAAAGCTCTGCGATGTCTTATGTCCTAAGTAAAGAGATTCATATAACAAGCTACCTGATGTTACTTTGAAAGTTAAAACTATTTTCATGAAGAAAACTGAGATAAGTGTAGTAAATTTCAAACCACAGCAAATAACAACATTAAAAATAAAATGAAGTTTTTTATACTGCTTACATAAAATATTCTATAGCCTCTGTATCACACAAAAATCACACTCCCTGAACAACTTGGTGGTGTGAAAACTGGCCCACAACAAAAAATTTCTACATGATGCCAAAACGTGACAAATATCTGTATTAAATAATATTATCACTATTTTGGTTCATTAACCAATGACAACATACTTGTTATACTCCTTTAATCTAAACCCCTGCACATAACGTACAGAGTTTTTATAGTTCAATGCTCAACATGCTATGTATTTGGTAACTGACCAAGAATGCTGCCCTCTTCCACTGACGGCCCTTCATTGTTTTGTACAGCCTTGCAGAAAAGTAGCCAGCAATAAGACCCATGAACACATACAGGAAGATTGCAGCCGTCATCAATGCCCCACGAGAAGCTGGTGAAAGCATCCCCAGCATTGCAATAACTGTTGACAAAACAAGGATACATCACAAATGCTGCACTATCACTGAACACGACCTGTTCACTAGTGAATTGTGAGTGTATAATGCACGAATGGACAAATTGACAAATAGCTAGCAGTTAACTAAAATAACAATTCTAAAATAATAAAACTGGCAACCCCTCTTTTACAGTTAATCTAGTTTCACATATATATTTTTTGTTGTTTCCTCTGTCTACATGAGCACTGATAGCGATGATTGCTAGATGTGTGCCGTTACTTGAAAAATCGAGCTTGAACCGAATTTCTGCTTGTGGCTCAAAATACTTTTCAGGCTCAAAAAATTTGTGCTTCTATATCAACGTGAAGCCATTCAATTAGCAACCGATAAGTGTGTGTTGCACTGTTACCGAAATAAAACAAAACATTGTTTATTAACAAAATGTAAATATTTAAACTATTGGCCTGTTCCAGTAAAAGAAGTCCTCAGAAATGGAGACATGAGTGCTGATTAACAGCAAAAGTAGCCTAAAACTAGTCCACAAATTCGCCTAAGAAGCAGTACCCAACAAGACAGTTTGTTAAAAGTTAGCTTCAAAATAAGACATTATTCATTCACAAAACAATATTTTAAAAGGTAGATTCCTTATGACTGCATATGTGAAAACAGATTCCTGTCTAAATGATCATAAAAACAGAGTCGTGAATTAGCCTATGATGCAGTGCCCAACAGATGCTAGAAACATTAGAACAATAAGACTCTTTTCATTGGGACACTTTTCTTTTCCACAAGGAACAAAACCTTAATTTTTACAAAATTTATTTACGATATTTGTAAGCATAAAAACAAAAACACGAAATCATTGCATAAGATTATCAAGTAAAGTAGTAGGAACATAGTTGGTTTGAGTGCTCAATTGCAATAGTTTGTGCTGAATCGATCGATCATCGGGACAACATTAGATAATATAGAATAAAACATTAAAATATAAAACCAGAAAAATGATTGTTGATGTAAAAGTTTTTTGATATGGCAATATATGTTACAAAAGGAGAATTTTACATTTTTCATAACATTGATGCATGTCTTTATTAAACTACTATAATGACTTCGCCTCGTTAGCGTGCACCTCTCTGTCACACCCGGCGGGGTTAGAATTCAAGTACAATCTACCAGAGCGCCTACAGGAAACACCCCTACTCACGGGGGCTATTACAGATGCCACCAAATTGTACTGTTCACCCGATGGTCCAGACACACATTAACCCTGAAGTATGAGTGAACTGTGGGGCCAAGCCACCAAGACTGCATTCACAGGTCACATAGTACTACAGCGTGCCAAGGAATGGCACCACCAGTATTAACACTGACACATGCTGCCACAGCAGAAGTGCCAGCCAGCAGTCGTCACGCAGCACAGACGTCACACCACCCGCATCCCTCCAGTCCATGCGAGGGAGAGCCGGCAGAGTATATATACCTGCGTGCCACTCATAACGCCAGTCCATACTATACCGAGCCAGAGGAAGCCACCAGGTCCTCAATACCGCACCGAGTCCATGCGCCTTCTTTGCACTATACAGTGCCGAATGAACTCTCCAGTAGCTCATTCCTTCACCACGTGTTCTGGGGCTCTCTACTGACACCAAGATCTACCATGAGATCTTCAGCAACCTCACCAACACCCTCTAGATCTCCAAGAGGTTCTTAAGCAGCTACCTCAGAGACTTCTGGCCTTATCAGAGACTCTGCAGCCAGCCTAAGTATCTCTGACCCCTCTTAAGGTGCCCACCCTTCTGGCGACTGCAACCACTACTGCCCTTCTGGTAGAGGCCCCCGCAAGTTCCTTCTGTACAATGGTGATAGTATAGTTAGGGAGAGTTTTTTTTATAGCATTTAGCCAAAACTATTTTGCATAGCATAGAACCAGGCCACCTTCACCTGTAGACCGTAGATTACTTCTGGTCAACTCATGTTTGATAGGAGGTAGTATATACCACCGGGTTTATTCCTACTGGAATAAAAACGTGTTTATCTAAGCCAAGAATATTATTTCCAAAAGGGTATTTGTGCAAATTTCCAGGTAGACACCACATGTATCAGAGATAAGCAGGAGACCGCAGAATATTACTTTAAACCATTTGCGAACCGTTGTGTAGGACTGGCTCCCCCTCAGGGACGCACGTACGTCGCAACACACACATTAGATGGCCACCCGTTCTGTCCACCCTGGTGTAGAAAGGTACAGACCTTATCAC
This sequence comes from Dryococelus australis, assembly GCA_029891345.1. Lineage (NCBI taxonomy): Eukaryota > Metazoa > Arthropoda > Insecta > Phasmatodea > Phasmatidae > Dryococelus > Dryococelus australis. Next base: position 177,003,466 of record CM056994.1, on the reverse strand, counting down.
AATAAAGACAATCCAAAAGAATCCAAAGGGTGGCTAGTCAGTCAGTCTACGTTGTATTTCATTCACCATGCTTAACAATGTCAGAGGGAGTATTTGCTTGGTTCTGAGGGTCTGACTCCTTTTGGACCAAAACACAAGCATCGTCGAAGGGCAGCCTTAGTAAATCCAACACTGTGTCCACCGCACTTAACGGTGCCAGACACAAGACGAGCAAAGGGTGCTGCTTTGGTTTGTTCAACTTTGGAAGTTGTCCTCTAATACCTAGCTAGGAACCTTCGTCACCTGCTTACACCTTACAAACAAGGTAGTAGTGCCCCTTCTTATGCCCTACTCCCAGCAGAGTGGTACTCAACGTTGAGATAAAAAGGCAGCTACTGCCTCTGAAAACCATAAGGGTTGTAACCCAGAGTCGACTTCACTCTGCAGCCTTAACCTCAGGGAACAAGCTTAAGCTGCCCGACAGCTGTAGAAGCCTCACCTCACAGCTCCCTCCCCTTCCTTATATACAGCACCCTTGAAGACCAGCGAGAAGTCACATCCCATTGTCGACTACTTCGAGAGGAACGAGGACGTTCCTTATGGTATATCAAATCCCGGGTTCAAAAGCAGTCACAACACCAGCCCGCAGCAGCCGCTCCACCAGCGCACCAGGACCCAGAGCCAGCACCATCTTCCAACTATCGTTGCCACAGCTGGGTCAGTTACCACCCCGGGTAACAAACTGCCCACGTAAACCAGCACTAGTGTGTCTGACTGTTCGCAAGACCCAAACTGCCATCCCCGATTTTGTACCCACGCGAAAAGCTACGCATCCCATGCTTTACACCAGCCGGGCTCCAGTGCACCAGAGCTAAGTCATACCTGAATTGCACCCAGTGCTAATGACTTAACACAACTCAAAAACAGTCCTGGCCGCGATGCCCTACCACCAATAAAGGATGTCACACATAAAAGTTTTCTGACACCCAACGTGGGGCCAGTGCGTCTTTACTAGCTCACTAGTAGAGCAGAACCAGGTCAGCATGACACAAAGACTCAATTAATCTAGCCAAAAGTCCATAGAAATCTAACCAGAATTCAGGGAGTCTAGAAACACGCAGTGGTGCTCAAACTAACTAGCCAAAGCCAAAATGTCGGACACTGAGGTGAGCCAGCCCAACAACCAAGAAACCAATACGGAAGAAGCCATACCCTAACAATGCCATGTAGCCGCATGCTCTGGTACAGGGGTTTCCACTATAGTATGTGCATCTTCATTGCCAACTCCGGTTCCACTTCACCTGCCTTGGGTGGGCAAACGAACAGTGTTACATGGATGGGCTTGAGTTTTGGTGTAACAAATGCAGCAGTCGCCAGACTGCTTATTGCAGCTGGTTGAAGTGTTAAGGGCAAGAAATTAATATAGTTCACTGTATTATTTGTGCCCAACCTTATCACCACCAATGTATAGGATGGCCCAAAGAACAAGACTGGGTCTTGTATACAGCTGTGAGGTGTGCCGGCGTGCAGCCAAATATCACCCTAGCAACCAGGGCCATAGACGTAACCCAGTAAACTACCGAACCGCAGGTGAACCACAACTACCCAAATTTGCTGGAAGACCACATGAGGACCCACTTGCGTTCACATCCGAGTGTGAGAGGAACTCGGGGAGAACCATGTATCTTCCAAGCAATGGGTAAGTCAGACACATAAACAACTCAAGGGCAAGGCACTTGCGTGGCGGAATCGGTATAGAGAGTTCATTACAGAGTGGGGCCAAGTGTGTTCCTGCCTTGCTGTCCAGTTTACAGACGAGGAGATAATCTCATATTTAACTATGGAATTCTACAGCCAACAGGCCACCGACAAAGAGCCTGAAAATTTTTGTGAAACGTAAAGTGTAGATGTTCAAGCAAATTTTCCCTGAAGGAAATGAGGAAAGATGCATACGCAATGTGACGCACTTTCTATTACCCAAACTGCACAATTTCTTGTAATGGCCGAAACCACAGTCGGTGGAAGAACTCGTGGAGCTATCAAGGGTGACAGAGCGCAATTATAAATAACAGACAAGATGGAGATTGTTGGACATTCGCCATTGTGATGCAGATGTCTGTCTTCCATGACAGACATCTGCATTGCAATGGCGAATGTCCAAAAATCTCCATCTTGTCATTCACCCCAATTGCACTATTCATACAAAGATAATAATAATAACAGGCCATGCTAGATTGTAGGCAGGGTGGCAAGGGGAAGGAGTAAGGAGAACTGATAGGCCCTACCCCTCTGGCACTCTCTACTGTGACTCCACCTCCACTTGCCTTGCCGACCAAGAGGGACAGAGAGAATACAGCCCCGAAAAAGGGAGGAGCACCCACGGTCATGCTCCAGACCTTAATCAAAGAGCATTATTCCCGACGCGCCCCAGGTTAGGGTCCGAATAAACCGGCAAATTACTGTGGCGGCACTAGACATGGCTGCCTCGAGCAATTTTGTCAGGAACAACAAACTCATACCCCGTCAATGAGCCAGTCTGACACCAACTGGAAAGAAAGTTCAGATGGCGCCCCCTAACATCCATCTTAAGATCGAAGGGGAGACAAGTCTGATGATCGAGATCACCAATCAAATTACCTAGGTCAACTTCCCCACTCATTGGGGAACACATGATTCTGGGGAAATTCTGGTTGCAGCAACAACACTGCATCCTGAACTGCAGACAATGCCGCACCCACCTGAGAAAAAGCAGAAGCGTGACAATCACCTGGGAGAGTAACCAGGTCAGGGTTACGCATCCCCATACCTCCATCTGCCTCCAACAGCTACTGGTGGAAGTGCCCGACCACCCTCTAGTCCACTGCAACCGAAGGAGACTAGAATGCAGACCCGAAGAGCCAGACACCTTCGTATGCTGCTCCGGCCTGAAGACAGACCAAGGTGCATCTGAAAGGCGACAAGCGGGCAAATACGTCCATTTCCTGGAGATATTTCGACCAAGAGGTCGAAACCCCAGAATCAGTGTTTTCAGAGCAGCCTGCCGATGAAGACGACCCAACACCAATAGCCTCTCCAGACATCAGACCACTTCCCACCAAAGAACCGGAGGTAAGGACGACACTAACCAGGGAACCAGACATTCAGTCCCAACAAAGGTGGAATTTCTTAAGCGTTGAATGACAGAATCAGTCAGATCTCTGCCCTCAACACAGGGAATACATCCGTAAGGTGGCCGCCAGACGTGGTCGGATGACAATGAACCCAACCAAAATATCACGGTTAAGCCCTTAGACTGGACGCCTCGCCAGAGACAACAACCCAGACCAATTGACGAATGAGCTGAGGCCAGCCCCGCCATGGAGGAAGAGTATCTTCCTCTGACAGCCACCCAGATCCAGGTAATGGATGATGCTAAGAACAACACCCGGACGCAGCTTCCTGTACAGGAGGATGTGCCTAGCAACCTTGCTGCCAAGGCAGAAGTCATCAACAAGTCTCAGCCTCCGGCATAACGAGCCGAGGAGGCAGGAGAAACAGCTGAACAACTACCTCTGATGGCCACCCAGGTCCTGGTGTCAGGTGACACCAGGACCGACACCCAGACACAGCTTCCTGTACAGGAGGATGAACCCACAGACCCACTATCAAGGCAGAGGTCAACAACAAGCCTCTGCTTCTGGCGCAATGAGCCTAGGAGGTAGGAGAAACAGCGGAACCACTACCTCTGACAGCCACCCACGTCCCGGTATCAGAAGACACCGAGGCCGACACCCGGATGCCGTTTCCTGTATGGGAGGAAGTGCCCAGCAGCTGTGCCGAGGAGGTCGAGGGCCCTGAAGAACCTCGACTTCTGACGTCCACCCTGCAGTCACCCCTCCAAGAGGAGAAGGTAGCAGATTGTCCACTGGTGCCTGATGGTCCCTGGATTACCACAGCCGGGGACGAGGGCCTGGCACCTGCTAGCTTCCAAAGGAGAGAGATGCCAGTATGCGCTTGCCAGGACACCTCGTTACCAGGACGGTACCGAGAATCGCTCTAGAGTCCGACATCTGACTTCACGTAGCCATACCCTCCACACGTGGCCGTGAGGAAGCGGGGACGACTGGTGAAGAAAAGACAGCCACCACAGTGAGAACAGTGAAGTGCTCCACAAACAGACAAAGTTAGTTTGAAAGTAGCCATAACTTGCTACAAACATAAATTAAGTAAAATCAGACATTGTTAAGCGGCCGTAAATAGTAGTCAACAGTAAAAGCAGTAAGATGTAACATTTTCGGAACACTTGTAATTAAGCGTATAAAACAGTACAATAAATTATAGACACTCAAAAAAAGTGCAAGAAAAATAGTGAACAAACAATGGAACAGCTGTAAATAAGCTGTATCAGTAAAATACCACTGACACACAGCATAAATTACGTAAAACAGTGTAAGTAACTTTGAACTAATGTTCAACCAGTGGCTAACTGCTACTATTTAAAGTTCAATAGTGAATAAACATTTTTAAAGAACAAGACACAGCAAAGTGACAGTGCTAACTTCCAGTTTTTGTAAATAACCACTGCCAGGATAAACCCAGGAAGTTCGCTAAAAGAGCCAATGGAAAATTTATCAAGTAATTTTCAGAATATTGTTGTAAATATTTCTAGAGTTTATTCATGTCGTCCAGGGTTCATTGTAATTAATTTTAGCAGATTTTTTAAATATAAAAATCAGTTTAAGCATCAAACCAAGAACTCTTACTAAGAGAGCCAGTAAAACATTTGTCAAGAAATTTTCAAAACACTGTTGTAAATATTTTCCGGTTTTTCAAATGTCATCCAAGGGTTCATGTTATCACTTATTTGTAAATGGTACAATATGTTTTTATTAGCTTTGAAGTCTTTTAGTATACTCATGTATGTTTGTTAGATATTTAGCGAGTCCATGTAACGGAACGTCAGGGGCTGTCATTCCCTTAGCAAATTTGTCATGCGTAATTTCGGCCTGCCGTATGACACAATATGATGACCAAAAGGTACTAAAGGGGAAAACACCAGCCAGAGTATATATAGCACGTCGCAAACGACTCGGAACCAGTCTTCATTTCTCCACTGCAAACTTTCCTGGAGAATTTTATCAGTCTGCTAGTTAGCTCTAACCTACCTTCCTTGATCGCGTTCGTGCCGAAGGAATCTCCCGCTGGTTGTCTCCACCCCAATTTGTTGACGAAGATATCCTTCTATCAGCATGTCTTAACAGCACACTGTGCCGAAGATCCCTACCATCGCCAACGTCATCTACCTGCTGGACACTGCTACCATTTCTGGGCAAACACACAGTAGGAGTAGTAAAAGTTCAAGTTAGTTTCATAACGCGCGTCTACTCTGCCATTGTTAGCTTAAGACCAGGTTGCCTTCACCTGGCTCAATGTAGGTTAAGCTTCCCAAGCTCTTCCAGACACTAGGAGGAAGTGTGACCAACACTCTGTTTATTTCCAGTAAAAAGGAGTAAAAACAGATTGTTTACAGACTAAAGGGTATCTTTCCTATAGATGATATTCCTATCCCAGTGGACTCCACGTATGTCCAACGGATTGCAGGAGACCGGAAAAGTTATTCAATCACGTCAAACACAAATAGAGTACCCATACGCATGTTGGACGGCCACTCTTTCTGTACACCATGATGGGCAGAACGGTATAGCCCTGACACTAGGTGCTCTGCTTCTTGGAGTCAGCTTGCCTGTGGCTACTTTGCCCACTGCGCCGGAGTTAATGTTACCTGAGTTGGAGGAGACTATTCCTCCTGGGACATTCACCCAAGTGTTGGGACTGTCAACCGGCGAGACCTGACTCTCGGTATTTACCACGTTCTGATACAGAGTATTGGGATAGGGATACTGCTTTTGGTTGGCAGACACAGCATGTGGCTGTACACTTGTACAGTACAACACGTCACATGTTGTTTCATGAACGTGAGAGTGTTATTCTCTCCTAATGCCCTACTCCTGTCGGAGTGGTACCCAAGAGAAGGTCAGACAGGTGCTCACTACCTCTGGACGTCTGCAGGAATTTAACCCCTCTTGGCCACACTCACCCCGAGGGAACAAGCCCGGGCCTTGCATCACCTGCAGAGACCGTACACGCCACAGATTCATAAGGACCTCTTCGCAGAGCATATCCGCCTGAGCGAGGAAACACACCATGTGTTGTGGCTTACTTAAGCGGACAGGACCAGTGTCTAGGTCTGGACAACCCACACTTTTGTGTATTTGAACCTGCAAAACTAATCCCTATGACAGACACAACTATACAACTCCTGCCCAATAACCAGTCTAGCATGACGCGTGTCCAATTAGACTGACTGGACACGGTAGTTCCAGATTTTATTTGCTAGACCAAAAGCAACTTAGATACAAGGGATGAGGCCAGGAGTGTCGGCTAGTTCTGATACACTTTCACCTCTAGTTCGGTAGTTGAGGTAAGTTTAGGCTTAAGCGGGGAGAATGCCTGCACAAATGTTCCAAAGTCGTGCTGCTTTCGTCCAGAAGATCACATCTCAAACTAGGCGAACTTCTGCTCCAGTTAAGACACTGTAGACAACAGGGTAATACTTGTAGCTGGTAATAACATACGGTGGAAACTCAATTAATATTGCCGGTGCAGGCGTGACTGCTTGACGTCTGAGTTTGGCGGCACAAATCCGTTCCGCCTGTCTATCCTGCGTAGGATAGGGTGATACTATCCTCTATCAGACAGCAGGGTGGCAAAGGGTAACAGTTCTATAAATCATGCAGTGCACTGAAACGGAAACACTAACAGTGTACCCCAATAGTGACTTGTCGGCCAGTTCGATAAGAGTACCCACTGATCCCCCACCCTAGGTGGACTGATCAGGGACGTTGAGCCGGAGTCGCGCCAAGCCTCTACTGGTTGTGCATCCACCCAGAATACCCGGCAGCAGCACTGCAGGTCACCGACACAGCACACTAATAGTGCGAGTGGTGCAAAGCAACCCGAGTGTGTCGTGTCTCCTGGTGTGAAGGTGTTATTAGTGGTTGGGGCGTTAATGTTTCTCCCCCACGAGCACTAATATTGGTGTGTGTTTGATGGAAAGAAACCGGTAGCCGTCTAATGAGTATGTCTTAGAGTTCGGTTTAATAACTTCCCCGGATTCCGTTGGCAGTGCACAACATACTCTATCTCCAACTGTGAGTACAGATATATACCCTGGAAATAAAAGTAGCAAAGTAGAAAGCTACGTGTGCATATTGTAAGTTCAATAGACACATGACCTGTGCTACCGCCTACCAAGTCGAGGATAGCTGAAGGTAACTGCGTGGTTCCAGGTGTAGGTGACCTGGTTCTGAATAAATGGGAAAAACTGATTCTAGACGAAAAATAATAGTTACAGTTACTCCACTAATTAAAGGTGTCTAGAGGAGACAAAGGAAGTTAAAAGAAGAAAATTCATGTTGGTATGTCTCCGGATTGAGTGGTTACTGGCGTACGTAGTTAGTTTCCGCGAAGGCGTACTTGTAGGCTTCAAACTTCTCTACAGCTCCCGAGCACTAAGAGTGCTGTGGGCGGTGCAAGAGATGCAAAAGACTGACTCCTGAGGCCAGGTGCATCCTGACTTATGTATAGTGGAAGCTTGTAGGTTGCCGGTGTGGGGTGCGGGAGAGGCGTGGAGTCCTCCGGCCCTGGGTGGCGTGAGAATTATCTCATCAGCGGTTCTGGCTTCGTGCCTCGTTGGGTCCGCTCGGCCGTGCCCGAGGTTTGAGCAGCTTGTACGCGTCAAGCACAGGGAGGGGGGCTGTGATGGCGTGCCTGCCGGGATACGTGCCTTCCAGGTGAGAAGGAAAAACACATCAGTTCTAGTTGCCTGTAGGCATAGGCAACGTGTTGCTCACGTCTGTAGAGATGGAAGCAGTACTCCTAGGTGATGAGTCGGAGTTGTATTATAATAGGTGTAGAAGCGGCATGCGACAATTCGCCCTACCTCCTTCCATTGCGATGAAGACTCATGGTGAAAAAGGTGGTGGAGAAAGGCACAGGCCCCCTCTCTGGAAGGTCTAGATGGTCTATAGAAAGTTGGCGTAGACGTTCGAAGGTGTGCTGAGGTACACAGCACAAATTTTTTTTCGTACAGGTATGCTGGACCCTTAATGTAGGGGATTCGACCGCTGTACTGGCGCGTGTTTTGTGTGCTCAGGGCGACCAGCCGGCGCGTGGCGAAATGTGGAGACGTGAAGTGGTGTCGGCCGGCTGGCGACCTTGAAGCTTACTCTCTTGTGCAGGTGGCGGGCAGACATCCTTCTCTACCCCTCGCCCTGGTTGTTGGGCTTTGCCGATACGACGAGAACGGGTATTACCCCGTGCGCAAAGATTACTGGGGTAAGAAGCCGCGTGTGTCGGGTGTCCCCACCGACCTACTTTTCATAATGCATGCCATTCACAAGAACCAGCATAGCGCTGGTGGATATTACAAGTAAATCATACATAAACCCTGAAAGAAAAAATATTAAAAAAGAATGACACGACAAAGTGAGGGGAATGAAAGTAAGAATATTTATAATGTGTTCAAGCCTTACTCGCAGATGGCGGAGAAACGCCACTACTATCCTGGTGCTTGCTGCAGTGATATAAGAAGGAAAAAGGAAAAATCTTTCCAGGGAACCTTTGTGTCTTGCAGCAAGCTAAATAGTTACGTGTGACAATTCACGAAGTGGTTAACCATAGGCCCTTCAACACCTGGGTTAACCAGCTAAATGAATACATGCATGAACAATGCTGCAAGTTATGTGCACATTGGTCACTGGTTACATACATATGCACACATAAACAAAACATGGAAGATAAAATCTCTTGTGCCAAATTAAAACAGTTTTAACACTCAGACTGTGATAAAATGTGTGCATATGAAGCGTAACATACAAAAACCCTCCTCCAAAACTGACATTCTTTCTTGCAGCTGATCTTTACATATACACTTTAAAAAATTATGAGCATATTTAAATGTGTATCTACACATCAAATCATTATTAAAAAAATCTAAAATTAGCAAAGAGTCCTGTGAATGAAGGTTAATTCTAACATGTAAACTATGGAAGTGTCTGTCTTCACCTATCACGCGCACTGTGGTGTGTGTCCATACTTGATACTAATTATCGTAGCTATTACTGTCACTGTGGAGAGCATCTGTTCATAATGCTACTTTTTAAATGGAATGTCAGCCACTGAAACACTTGAACCATGAGGTGTAAAAATGTCTGTTCAAAAGTTACTGCTGTACAACTTTTTACAGTTGTAAATAAAAAGTGAATTATCATGTAGCTGAGTGATTAATTACTTGCTCATTTACCTCATTGGTTCTTTATACTGGAACTGCACTGCTTCTTTTAATTGAGCCTAAAAGTGAATGTTCTACTTACGTCACTGTATTTTGGCTTTTGGCTAAATTAAATGCAGTGCATGTGACCGGTCCATAACTAGTCCTTTTGTCACGTGCACCTAATAATGGTTTACAACTACTACACAGTTTTTAAAGTGCGCTATTGGTGATCTTCGTCTTCCCCTTCATTATCACTGACCTTGTGACAAAGGGCATCATGCTGAAGGTATGACCAAATGTACCTGGTTGTAGGTCTCCATGGTGATTCCCTGTACCAGTCAGGAGTGTGGGCGGCCTTGGCAGTACGTGGGGGCATCAGGCGTCGTGGAGCAGCCTGGGGCGTTGTGGCTTCTGCCGCAACAAAGTGAGAGGGCACTATTTCAAGGGACGTTGAGGTAGTGCGGGGGAAGGTCAGTCCTTCCACCCCGACTGCACGGGTTCCTACCCGTAGGGCAGGATGTTTCTCTGATGGGACAATACAGGGGAGAAAAGTCTTCACCCCGACTGCGGGCAGCACAGCTCGTAGTGGTTCCAGGTCGTGGGCGTCATTGACGGTCTCGGTAGCCAGGTCCTGGGGCGAGGCAGTGGAGGGGAAGTTTATGTCAGCCTCCACTGCAGATGATGTGCCTGTTGAGGGGTCGTGGGTGGCATCTATGGTCTCGACGGGTGCAGCTTCTCGCGTAGCAAGATGGCGGGGCGGAGCACTTCCAATTAGGCAGCTCGACGTCTGGGTCCGCTGGTATTCCTGCGTCACAGAACCTGGGGACAGAGCACGTCTGTTGCAGCTCGACACCCCGGGTAGCGGAGTTTCCCGTGTAACAGAAGGCTGGAACGGAGCACCCTGTCCGAGCTTGACGTCCTAGCTGGCGGGAGATCCTGCGTGGCAGGTTCTGTAAGAAAAGCACTTCCAGCGTGGCAGATCAACATCATGGTAGTCGGGAGATCCTGCGTGGCAGGTTCTTGAGGCGGAACACTTCCAGTATGGTAGCTTGACATCCCCATAAGGGGGTCTACCTGTGGGGCAGGTGGTTGAGGCAGAGCACTTTCGTTGAAGCTCGATAGTCCTGGTTGCGGTAGATCCTAAGTGGCAGGTTCTTCAGGCTGATCACTATTGCCGGAGCTCAACGTCCTGGGCTGCGGAAGTTCATCGCTGTTGGGTGTAGTAGTCGACTTCGTGGAAGCTGAAATGACCTTGACCACTGCCCCTGGCATTTCCTCTTCTCCTTCAGTAGGTGTGTTCTTGTTGAGTGTAATTTCCGGTCGTTTAGTGGCGGCATGTACTTCACCGTCTGAGGGCGACCTCTCTGAAGTTGGGACAGCCGTGACTTCCGGTTCCGTAGTTGCACTAGGTGGGGAGGTAGGCGCCTGGGTGATCCCTAGCCCCCTCAGCAAAGGTACTTCCGATCGCTCACTGATGCGGGGTGTTTGACGGGGTTCTCTGTCACGGGGACTCCGCGAGGACAATTCAGAGCAGCTGGATATCACTGCTGCTATTTTATTGGTGTAGCTGCGTGGTGTCAAAGGCATTGATCTTACGGAAAATGCTCCCTGACGTTGTTCAACATCGGGTTTCCACGATGCGATGTAACTAGGCGCCCATTCAACCACAATGGGCGTTGATTTGGGTCTCATTGAAGGTCCTGGCTCAGTTTCAGGTTTGGAGGTTCATCTTCATCTTCCGATTGACCATACGTGTCCCCTTCAGCATCACTGTCCCAAAGCATTGGCATATCCCCTGGGTACGGTCGTATATGACCACTGGTAGTCTTACGAATTTGCCCGCTTATATCCTCGGCCCAGTAAACGTTATTCCGTTTGCCTATTATATGGTACGGCCCATCCCATTTGTCAGCAAGGTCAGTGCTGAATTGGTTGCTGGCTTTGCTGAGTGGGTGACTTCGTAGGAGGGCGGCTTCCCCAGGCTGAACTATCTTACCCCTGCCTTTGTTTGGGGATATTTCTTCGAAATATAAGTATTTTGAGCTCTCTGGGCATGCGTGGTCCGTGCTAGCTCTGCTAGCCGGACGTCCTCAGGCTAAGGCATCTCAGAGGGCTCGCTTTCCCACTGCCCGTCGCCTGGTCGGTGCAAGGGTTGTCCCAGGAGTACGACGCTCTGGCTGGTATCGACGGCCTCGTTAGTAAGGCGTCGAAGGGCAAACAATATGGTGGGGATGTGTTTATCCCAGTGTTTGTGGTCATTTCTCACACTGATACAGAGGCACTTCTTGATCTCCTGGTTCCTCCCTTCAGTGGGGTGGTATTGTGGATAATAAGGGGGGGAGGATAGTCCATGTTTCTACTCCCCACTCTTGACAGGCGGTTTGCCATTGACGGTTAGTAAACTGGGTGCCATTGTCTGTAAATATGACTTTCAAGTAGCCCCATCGTGCGAAAATCTCCGCTTCCATTTTCCACACGATGGGGGCTGTTTCTTGGCTGGGTAGAGGGAATGCCTCTACCCACTGGGAGAATTGGTCAGTTACCACTAGGAGATAGCGGTTTCCCTTAGTTCTCCGAGGATATGGACCCATCAGATCGGCTGCGATGTGTCTCCAGGATGTCTTGGGTCTCCGTGGTTTTGCAGTGGGAGCGGGAACTGGGTACACTTTGCCACAGCAGCACGTGACGCAGTTGCTAATGTACTGCCGGACATCACGGCTTATTCTGTCCCAGCTGTAGCGGGTTTTGATGTCAGTTTCCCTTTTACCCAGGTGACCAGCTTGGGGATGGTTGTGATGGTATCTGCATATATCTTCTCAAAGTTGCGGTGGCACCCAGATCTTCCACGGTGTATTGGGTTGCCCGCTGCTTATCCATACGATGTCATCCCGTACGGTGTTACGTTGGGATATCGGGATCCTCCTGTTGGCTTAGAGTAACTTGGTGACGGGTTATCTGTAGTTGAAGGAATCTGATTTGCTCTTCCGGACTTCTTTCGATCTAGGGGAAGGGGGGGTTAATTTTCTCTTCCTCCTCCTCCTCAGCTTGTCCGAAGGCGCGGGCATGCTCGTCTAGGTTGGCTTTTAATTGCATGAACTCTGGTCCTTCGATTTCCTCAAAATGCTCATTGGATCGACGGACATTTTTGGGATGTCGTCTGGGTTTTGGTCCTAATTGACAGTAATGCAGATGGTTTCTCCCAAGTATGCTCTTTGTTGACCATGATTGAGAATACATTGATGGCATATAAGCCATGGAAATCCTAGTATTACGGATTCGGACATGGTCGGTGAAACAATAAGTTCTGTTGGGATGATAATATTCTGGATTTTTATATCCAAGGTAATCCGCCCAGTTACTTTCAGAGTTGCATCGGGCTGCCCCATTCTTACCACTTTGTTCTGTGTTCGGAGTTCCACGAGCTGGTTTGCTGTTTATAGATTCCGTCTAATGAAATTTCCTATAGCTGCAGAGTCGAGTAAGGCGTATACTCTGTTGTCATTTAATTCCACCTCTATGTGTGGGACTACAGGAACCGGTGCTTCCTCACCTAGTCCTTGGATGATGGGCCCTTGTAAGCAGAGGTTGGCGGCCCAGTTCATACCCCAGCGTCGGCGTTTCCCGGCTTGGTTTCTGGAGTTGATTTGCTAGCTGGTCGCTGTGAGATATTTGCTGATGTTTTGCTCGCTCGGTTGGGTGTTGCGGTGGCTCCCTCTGGTTTCCGCAGACAATCTTTGTTCCAATGATTATCCGGGCAGAACCAGCACTTGGGTACATTGGCCATGCATGGCATTGTGGTTGTTACGCATTTAGGAGGCGCCACAGATGGTGTTCACATGTCGAGGGCCCTGGTGGAGACAGGTTTCTCAAGGCTCACCTGAGCGGCGAAATTCTGCTCATCTTCTCGAGCTCGGGCGACCAAATCATCGACAGTCATACGCTTCACTGTCAAGAGTACATTGCGGAGACTTGGCAGTAACATGCACCCGATTGGGTGAACGGCGGTAGCCTCATTGACACCTAGAAATACTAGTCAGAACATTTGCTCTTTTCTTCGTATGAAGATTTCCGCTTCCTCGTCGAGTACCTGGGTATAGCTGTAGAATTGGATGGTTACGCAATAAAAAAATTTGCTTGCCCATAAAGTCCATTGCTATGCGGTCGTTCAACCGTTTCCAATAGGTTAACAATTCCCCAGAATGCTCTCACCAGGTGAGGGCGATGCCCTTTAAATGTAGTATAGCCCGGTCAACCCATTGTTTTGGCAGCAGATTTGTTTCCTTAAATTCCTTCTCGTGCTCCTAAGTGAATACAATGGGGTCTTCGTGCGGGCGGCCTGCAAAATCCGTTATTTATATGTCTTCGTCTCTACCCATAGCTGGATGGCCAGGTGACGTTCCTGGTTGAATGTATATTCGGGAAGGCCTGGGTTGACAGGAGAAAGGGGTGTGTTCCCTCCGACATCTTTTGCACTGGTAGGCCATTCTGGGCATGGAGACACGTTCGTCGGACCAGCCTATACACAGGTGGTGGTAGGGCTCACTACACGTGGTGCACCTGATGCGGTTTATGCCCAGCCCAGGACACGTCACCTCTTTACAGGAGCTCGTGGGCTGTTATCGGCATGCTGTACAGCGGTACTCTAAGCCGTCCAGAAGATCATGTTATCCCAACCTAGGTGAACTTCCGCTCCAGTTATGAGGATGTAGACAACAGGGTCATACTTGTAGCTGGTACGAACACACGGTGGAAACTCAATTAATACTGCCGGTGCAGGCGCGACTGCTTAGTGTCTGACTTTGGCGGCACAAACACGTTCCGCCTGTCTATCCTGCGTAGGATAGGTATCCTCGACCAGCCAGCAGGGTGAGCCAGGTGTTGCTCTCTACATCTCATACCACTCCTCCTCTCATGAGGCATAGGGTAACAGTTCTATAAATCACGCAGTGCACTGAAACAGAAATACTAACAGTGTACCCCAATAGTGACTTGTCGGACGGCTCGATAAGAGTCCCCACTGACCACCCCCACCCCCCCGGTAGGCGGACTGATCAGGGACATTGAGCCGGAGTCGCACCAAGTCTCTACTGGTTGTGCATCCACCCAGAATACCCGGCAGCAGCACTGCAGGTCACCGACACAGCGCACTAATAGTGCAAGTGGTGCAAAGCAATCCGAGTGTGTCGTGCCTCCAGGTGTGAAGGTGTTACTAGTGGTTGGGGCGTTACTGTTTCTTCCCCACGAGCACTAATATTGGTGTGTGTTTGATGGAAAGCAACAGATAGCCATCTAACGGGTATATCTTAGAGTTCAGTTTAATAACTTCCCCGGATTCCGTTGGCACAACATACTCTATCTCTAACTGTGAGTACAGATATATACCCTGGAAATAAAAGTAGCAAAGTAGAAAGCAACGTGTGCATATTGAAAGTTCAATAGACACGTGACCTGTGTTATCTCCTACCAAGTCGAGGATAGCTGAAGGATAACTGCGTGGTTCCAGGTGTAGGTGACCTGGTTCTGAATAAACGGGAAAAGTTGATTCTAGATGAAAAATAATAATAACAGTTAAACTACTAATTAAAGGTGTCTAGAGGAGACAAAGGAAGTTAAAAGAAAAAAGTTAGTGTTGGTATGTCGCCGGATTGACTGGTTGCCGCGAAAGCGTATTTGTAGGCTTCGAACTTCTTTAGAGCTCCCGAGCACTAAGAGTGCTGTGGGCAGTGCAAGAGATGTGAAAGAATGACTCTCGAGGCCGGCAGCGTTCAGACTTATGTATAGTGGAAGCTTGTAGGCTGCCAGCATGGGGTGCGTGAGAATTATCTCGTCAATGGTTCTGGCTTCGTGCCTCGTCGGGTCAGCTCGGCCGTGCCCGAGGTCAAGCTCAAACTCACATCAGCCGGAGATGACACAGGTTAAGCAACCTCCTCAGGTTATGCATCGCCCACGTATACTGCCTAGAGCCAATCTACTGAAAAGCAAGATCTCTCTAATGGAACCAGATTTCGTGCCCTGCCGTAAAGCTACCAGGCCAGTAATTTACACTGGATGTGCCCCAATACCACATAGACAGAATTTAATACCAGAACCCCCACCATCGGATGTGCCTGACCGAGCACCCACCAGAAACCTTCTTGCGTGGTGATAATCCTTGACAGCCCCAACGAGTCACATGTCAAGAAGCAGAGTCTTTCTAATGCCCAACAAGGGCAAGCGCATTTATTAAGTGGTTTCACTAAGCAGGACCAGGTCAGCTCAACCTTATCAATTGCAGCACGGACATTGGAAGTCCCCTAAACACCCCTTGGCCCTCATCCAGCAAGCAACAATGTCCAAAAATCGACATGAGCGAGCACAAACTAAAGGGCACTGTTGCAGCTGCCACTGAACACTGCCGCTGTTTGAAGTCAAACTGCCCCGCACGGGATACACAGAATAGAGTGCGCCCATTGTCAACAATGACTCCAATATACCTGCCTTGGCTGGGCAGATGAAGCACGCTACACCGACTGTCACGAATGTAGAGAAAAACTAGCTTAAGACATTCCTGCATAATAGATTTTCCTGCCTAATAGGGTAATGTTTTTAATTCCATATATCTCTTCCATTTAGTTTTTGTTGCAGAAAGATAACCAGCATAAAAAAATTAAAAAAAAAAAAAAAAAAACCTTAATTTTTATAATTTTCTGATACACGTTTTTTGAAAACGCATAACAAATCATTTATAAACTTTTAGCGATAACGTGAAACCTAAGCAGCACGCCGCAAAGGGTCCCAGGAAGTTTTGACGAAACCTAAACCACACGCCACAGAATGCTCCACGTATGTTCAACCAATCATTTTCTCGCGCTCGTATTGATCCAGTGATGCTGTTCTAACTAAATGTCAGTGACCCAATATTATAATGGCCATCTTGTGAAACCTGAACAGTATGCCGCAAGCTGATCCAATACTCTGGTTGTTCACATTATTTGCCGGCACTAGCGCAAATAATATGTATTTTTTCAGGCGAAAAATCCATAGAAAGATAACAAATGCTGTAGTCTTAAGAGAGTTTGACATCTTATGTTATTATTATTATTATTCAACGGACATTTTCACAGTTACGCACGTATGCATTAAAACATTAGAAAAAGGTTTAGAACCAGTGGGGAAAATGTGATGTAGGCGAACGTGTCACTGGCTACAATGCATTGATGAGTGCCCTTATTTATATTAGCAATTGTTAGGGTTAGGAAGCACGTGTTATTTAAAATAATTTTATTATTTAAGATAGTTTTATTACTTAAAATGTTAAAGTGTTATTTAAAATATTTTTAGTATGGGTTTGGTTAAAATGATTTGTAAAATGCCAGCAAATTGTCTTTCTTTTTAGTTCGGAATGTGTTGGTTTTTAATTGTGTTGTGCTCGCCCATCGCCGAAAGGTTGACAAAATCTAAACACAGAAAATTTGCTATGAGAAAAATATACTATTTAATTTACTTAGCTACTTTTCATTTCATTATCGATAGATGAAATAGCTTTGTTAGCAAACAGATACAGTATGTTGCATTCATAATCTGCTTAATGTGACTAGGCTGTGATTGCACTACTTGATTCAAAGCGTGTATGTTCACGGACGTTAAAACTTCCACTGAAAGATAATTTGAGTAAATTTGTGTCAACGTACACACATTTTACCACCAAAAATGGAACAAAAAAGTGAAAGTTCCTTAATAGAAGTCACGAAATTATAAAGAAAATTGCAGCGAACTAAAAACATCAAGGTAATGTTTTTAAACAAATTTAAAGTTACATTTTTGTTTTATCATGTCATAAGTTCAGATTTTTTTTATTATTTAAAAAATATTATAAGGGATTATAAGAATGTTATTCTTTAGGTCCAGCACCCACAAACTTCTATACTTCGGCTAAAATATTTTTCCCGATTTTTCTCGTATTCCCGTGGGAAATTTAAGTTTCCCGCCCAAATTTTTCCCGATGGCAAAATTCCATTTCCGCACACCACTAGTTATTTACGCATATAAGTGCATTTAGGCCTCTTCAAAAAAGTTTCTTTGTGCATACGGCTATTCTTATAGTGCAGTAATTAAAACACAGTAGAGGTAAGTGTGATGTTTAAATAAATAGGGCCTGAGTGAAATACTTTGATAAGTAACTTAACTATCAATTATTTTTTTGTAAATTCTGCAATTTTTTAAAACTGAAAATCTTTTTTCATCCTTAAGAAGTTTTCCCTGATAAGAAGTTTTTAGCATCCAGTCCTTTGAAAAACGTCTTAACAGTTCTACTGTAGATGCGACTAGTGTAGGACAGTCAGACCGCCTTTTGCTCCTGGATTACCTGCCCAGGGTGTGGCACCCACACTGTGCACTGTCTAGTGTTTGGGGTGACATACGACCATGGGTGCATCAGCTGGCCAGATGAGAGAATTACTAGACCACGAATGGTCTATCAGTGTGAAGTTTGTCTGCGGGCAGCCGAGTACAGACAACACAATCCACAACCGGCTTCCAACACAAACACTGCTAGATGCACGGGAGAGCCACAATTAATAGAATTTGAGGAACGTCCTCACAAGGACCCGCTAGTGTTTACGGCCGAATGTGAGAGGGAGTTTTACACTCACGAAATACCAGATAAACAATGTAAACAATGGGTTTCAAGAGCACAAGTCAAGCTTAAGGGCAAACCCCTTGAATGGTGGCAGAAGTATGGGGAGTACATTTCTGTGTGGAGTCAACTCAGTAGCTGTCTTGTCCAGCAATTTACTGGCGAGGAGGTACTGTTGCGCCTCATGACAGAGTTTTACAGCAGTATGCAAACACCTGATGAAGAGACAGACTTTTGTCCACCGCAACGTACAGAAGTACTGCAGTATCTTTCCAGCCAGAGATGAGTAAAATTTGGTACGACATGTAACCTGCATGTTACTACCCAAAATGAGAAACTTTCTACCACTCACTGTAAACGAACTAGTCGAACGTGCATGGGGAAGTGGAGCTCAACTCCAAAGTGCAAGCTATCCTCGACCACCCAAAGCCAATCAAGTAAACGGAGTAAGACAAGACATCTGAACATAGACGCAAGATGTCACCACCCGCACCATTCACGCCTAATTTACCGAAATGTTGGTAATGATCCACATGCCATTTTCATAAGGATTGCCCACAGCAGAAGGCCCAATGTGAATGAGTGGAAGGGGGCACAACACGTACACTACATAACACCCAACCAACTACCAATAAGAAAAATGTCCCGCAGACTAGAAACATCGCCACCGGCTGGAAAAAAGGGGTGACTCCACCGGACCAGAAGGGCAAACCATACAGCTCTTAGATTAGGAGGTTGATACACCCAAAGCCTCACACATTGAAGTCCGTGTCAATGAGAATAACGTACAGGCACTAAAGAATAAAGAGCATTACTATGTCCGCAGTAAGGATTGCTGAACCGGATTGTATGCTCACCGTCGACAGTCGCACGATGTTCATTGTTGAACCCCACAAAATCTCTGCACCAGTGGAATTTGTTGTATCACCTTACATCCACGAAGAACTTATACTAGGACATCCTTGGTTTAACCAGCAACAATACAACATGGACCACGGGCAGCGGAAAGTATACCTGGGCAACAATCACTGCACAACCATCGACAGGGAACACTGCCCTAATGCCGTAAAACCTCAGACTCTCCACGAAGAGGGGATAAACCATTAACTCTACGAAGCTCAATTCCAACAATTGAAGGAAGTCTTCGATGAGCATGTTGGTGCTTTTGGATCTGGAGGAATGAGTCAGATGAGAACAATCCAGCATTAAATACTGCTCAGTACGACCACACTACCCTACAACAGACCCTTCAAGGTTTCTGCTAGGTGACACGGCCTAATCATGGAACAACTGGAAGACATGAAACGGCAAGGAATCGTCAAACCGCCTGACTCACAGTACAACTCACATATGGTACTGGTACCAAAAATGGACGGCCAGATCATGTTATGCGTGAACTATAAAAATTTGAATGACATCACACTTCCAATTTCACCACCAGCTCTCGACCTGGTGCAAACCTTGCGTGACATAGGAGACGCGAAAGTCTTCAGAAACTTTCACATGTGGTCCGGGTATTGGCACATCATGGTGCACCCTGACAGCTGGAAATATACTGCATTCACTTTACCAGGAGAAACCCTTCAATTTAGAGTCATGCCCTTCGGACTCAAGAACACTCAAGCTACATTTCAACAGTTAATATTGGCAGAAGTCCTAACAAGCTAAATTGGACAATTTTACTTTGCACACCTCAACGAAGTCATTATATATTCTAAATCTTGGGAAGAACATCTCAATCACCTACAGAGGGTACTGGAATGTCTAGAACTCCACGGCATTATGCCGAAACTCTTGATGAGCCACTTCGGGAAGTCTTTGATTGAATACATGGGTCATATAGTTTCAACCAAAGGTCAACTACCTTCAAGCCAAGTCAATAACTGCAATTCAAGAAGCTGAAAACCCTCGCAGCCCGGAAGCAACTCCACAGTTTCCTTGGACTGTTTGATTGACTCTAGGACTTTGTACCCAACATCGCCAAACTCATGGCTCCACTGCACCCATTATTAGAGAAGGAAGCCTGGTGGCGATGGGGAACTGAACATCGCCCTGCCTTTCAAGCTCTCAAGACAA
This sequence comes from Dryococelus australis, assembly GCA_029891345.1. NCBI lineage: Eukaryota > Metazoa > Arthropoda > Insecta > Phasmatodea > Phasmatidae > Dryococelus > Dryococelus australis. Next base: position 176,983,484 of record CM056994.1, on the reverse strand, counting down.
GCAACTACACTGGCCTCAAGGATAAGGACCCTTGATCCTGCAGACTGACGGTTGTCAGAATGGCTTTGTCGCCATATTGTACCAAGAGGACCCAGAGTAAACCTCTAGTTATAGCCTATGGTAGCACTAGGCTCAACGCCACTGAATAGAAGTACTAGAGAATGCCTCGCGGTCATATAGGCTATCCGGAAATACCGCTATTACCTGGAGGGAACTCATTTCATTCTGAGAATCGACAGTAAAGCTTTCAAGTAGCTTCAGAAATCACAAAACAACATGGCCAAGCTTGGAAGGTGGAACCTGTATCTCTCCAAGTTTGACTTTGAAGTACAGCACTGCTCAACCAAGGACAACGACTTTCCCGATGCCCTGTCACGTCAGCCAGACCTGGAAGGCATGGCCAAGCCAGACGAAGAGTTGGACTGACTCACACCGCCTCATCCTCCAGACCACAAGAATCAATTAGGCTTCTACAGCTCCAGATCAGACAAAGTCAGATTGAATGCCACCAGCAGCAAGACCCCGATGACAAAAACCACCTCCAGAAATATCCTCGTCTTATGGTATGAGATGACATTGTCTGGTCATGCAACAATCAACCTGAGGCCAAATGGAGGATTTGGATTCTGAAGGATCTGTGTGTTAATATCTGCAGGCACCACCATGACCACCCCGAAGCGGGCCACCCAGGCACCCGGAAAACTCTTGTTGACATAAGCACACATTACATCTGGGACAGTATGAGCAGGGATGTCTGCCAGTACGTCCTTGGTTGCACAACATATGGCAAAAACAAAGCCTAACCTGTGAGACAACCAATGGCCAAACGTTGCAGACCGCATACCCCATGGACACACATAGCTGCTGATTTGATAGGACCCTATCACCGCAGCTTCAAGGGAAACAGGTACCTGTTGGTCGTAACTGACCTATTCTCCAGGTAGGTACAAGTCTTCCCTTTGCCAAGCCAAGAGACCCACCACATCCTTGGAAAATTCAACAATGAAATTTTCCCATGCTGGGGCTACCCAGACAACGGGAACCAGTTCACCAGCAAGATGTGGCTGCTGGCTTGCCAAGAATGGAGAGACGAGACCTGGACAACTTCCCCATACCACCCACAAGCTAACCCCACTGAGCAGAGGAACCAGGAGCTCAAGAAAGGCCTCCGACTCAGTGTGGGGGAAGATCACAAGCACTAGGATTGCCACATTCCCAGAATTCTCCTCACTCTGTGAAAATGCACGAACGAGGCGACTAACTCGCACACCAGCCCACTCCCCTGGGCAAAACACTGAAGGACCTGGGGGATTGACAATGGAAGAGCGAACTGACTGAAATGCCACATCCCGAGGCATTTCAGTCGCCCGAGGCATTCATTTAGCTGCCCTAGCCCGGAAGGACAAAGCAAGGGACACCCAAGAGGCTTACATTGAGCGGAAATAGCTATAATCTTGCACTGGAATATGAGCCTATGACACGGGTGAAGCTGTCTTACTACGCAGCCACCCCCTGAGCAGAGACAACAATCAGTTCTATGCAGGTCTAGCTGGAAAGAAAAAAGACCCCTATAAGTTTATCGGATGCCAGGAAAATGTGTACTGGACCGAGGACAACCGCAGACGAATACGCAAAGCCACAAGGGGACAGATGAGGTCATACCCCAAAGGAGCCCCCGTGTACGAAATAAACATTGCAGCCTCGATTATCACTGAAACGCCGGATGACATGAAAGACCATGGTATCTACGCCACTCCAACGGAAGAACAGTACCCACCATCTAGGTAATATGATAATGAGAAGCAATCCAGGCAGGGAACAACCTACTTTATGTCTACACAGGTGGAATTCCTTAAACCGCAAGCATAATAATCTATACGGACAATGCCTTCAACTCCTACAGCATTAAGAAAGAAGTTGACCCACCCAGCCAGAAAGTGGACACCTAGAACAAGCAAATTGTCTTGGCGAACTCCTTTAGATAGAGATCCAAGCCTCAACTGGCCTCATCTAAGCCCCGTCACCAAGAGAATTCAAGATTCAAGTGCTATTGAGCCGACAGAGCTCCAAAAGCCATCATCTTGACCGACAACTTCATCACTACCAGCTCCAATAAGCCAACTCAGCGGGTAGACTGCAGCGCCGGACGTCGTCGCACCTGCAGCCGAGAAGCAGTCTCCCACAGGAGAAGCCGATACCAGAATTGCCAGAGAAGACCCGGTCTTTCTTAAGGCCCTACTTAAGCTTGTACCTTCTACCACAATCTCCCTGGATCGTGCAGCCATCCTGCCAGCCGAGCCAACACTCGACGCAGAGGCCGCCAGCTTCGAGGTCCCAGGGCCACCCAAAGCCAAGTCCGACTTCCAGGCTCTACTCCAAGGACCTGATGGAGGACCACCGATAAACACTGTAGAGATGGAGGTCTCTACCCAACCTCCGACTCAGGTGCCTCCATTCAGAGGAGCAGGTGAAAAGGTCCCTCCACTGCTTTATATGACTGACGTGATCACACAGTCTTTTTCATGGCCACTCTTCACAGACGAGAGAAAATCATCTACGCGTCATCAGCCGGAGGGACAGCAAAAGACAACCAGTTGACAAGACTACTCCAGAAGGTTATCAAGACTTCAGCGTCATTGGATGCCACCGTCGTTCTCACGTCCACCAAGTCTACAGCCGAAGGGGCAGCACAAGGTAGTCAGACAACAAGTCTGCCAAAGAAGGTCAAGGGACGAGGAAATAAGAGGATCCACAGCGAACCTGCCATTGAGCAGGAGGTCATTGCTCGAACCTCAGCTCCGGCACCTGACTCAGAGGTTGTAGCACCAACAGAACCACCACTTCCTTCAACAATACAGACAGCAGCTCTAGCACAAAAGACGTAGATGTGGCCTACAGACTACCCCTGATGGAGACAGAGCCACCCGAAACTGGGACCAAAAGGACCAAGCTGAGGGTCACTGCCCAACTTTCAGCTCCGGTCCCAATAACCAAAGGGGTAGGCAAAGCAGCCTTCAGACTACCCCTGATTGCAATGCAAACCACCAATAAGCACGACAATGCAGCTACAGCACGTCCCCCAGCACCTAGAGGTCAGCCCTCGACCACTGCTGTGGATGGCCACTCTATGACGGCCGACTTACCATGTTGAGTGCAGCCACAACATGCCTGCCAGGCCAGCTTGGTACCAAGCAGATAACTAGAGGCTCCCTGGACGCCACCTGCCCACTTCACCTGACCGAATCTGCAGTACGTACCACCACGTAAGCGAGGGCGACCACTGAAGACGAAGAGAATACTGAAAACCTAAAGACTAATAGTAAATACTAACGAACATTTTTCTGGATGCTTAGCCTAGTGGAATGCTCTCATCAAGAAAGCTTTATTAAGGCAACCCACCTTCTTGCATTCGTATCAGCTGCTCTTATATCTCCTTAATTACGTAACTTGCCAGTGAGTAATGGCCCATTAATTGTCATGTAAAATTGTTATGTAGACACTTGTGCACCAAGTGACAGTGCGTATGAGTGATAAGAAGATGTCACATGTGTATAATTTGAAGATACAGAATTTCTTGTTGAAAGAAAATAGACAGAAACATAAGGAACTTCTGAATATATTGACAACAATTTTAAAAGACTTTAATTTTCAACATATGTACTTCGCTTTGTATAGTCACGTCAAGAAAACGTCAACGTTTTCTCTGCATTGTGTAGAATCAATCATTTCTCTATATTTTTCACAGCAAATTAAAATTCAATTTAAACAATGTAAATAATTTTGGGAAAAAGAAAAAATCTTGCTTTGTGTGAACTCACTTCAAGAAGCCTCAAGACTCACTGATTATGAAAAAATAATCAAAGCATCGTATTTTTTTTTGTGTCGAGTCACATTAAGAAATCACAAACCTAACAAACACATTAAAACCAACAAAAGGTTGTGATGAAATTTGCAAAATGTAAATACGTGCCACTGACTTTTGTTTCTAAAGTGCACTCTTCATGTTTCTATCCTATTTTTCATGTATAGTGGTGTTTCGCACGCATAGTTTAATAGTTAAATTTACTGCCACAATACTTGTTTGCAAAACTTAGCAGTCGCCAGTCACGGAAGATCTAAGCTTGACTAAACCCCTTAGCCTTCTCTTACACAAGTTATTTTCCTGCTGTGCCACATGTAGGAGACCCGGGTAGAGGTACCTTTTTATTCTCCGCAACAGGCAACCACAGCCGGATAGCTAGATAACAGACACCTTACGAGTGGGGCTTTTGGAAATGTTTTATTTATTTTAATATTAATTTCAATTATAATCTGATTTTCCTCAAGGGTCGAATTATATTCTATGCTGTCCACTATGTCCTTGCAATTTCTTTCCACAGGTTAAACTGTGTAAATGTTTTAATTTTTACGCAACCTAGATATAACACTAATTTTGTAGGGCAGCACACATTGATAAAGAAAGCTCGCATTACAACATAAACAGATACCCTTTGCAACATTACCTAACTTAACCCACATGAACTCCTGGAATATGAAGACAATGAACTTTGTCCGCAGCAGGCACAGCTGTACGCCAAGGAGGAAAAGTGAGAGCGCGCTAGTTCGCATGCAACAGACAAAGACAGCGAAGCCTAGACTAGCCGGCGCTTCCTGTGGCTACGATACATCGCTGCAGTCAGCTGACTTCGCCACTCAAGGAAAAGCACAGAACAAAGGAGAGAGAAAAACACAGAACAGAGGCAACTAAAGAAGCAAACCGGGAAAGAAAAAAATTGTTCTTGAGAGGACAGTCCTACATTTCCTTAACATAATTTCTTTCTCATCTCATTCCGTCACGGGTGAGCCTTCGTTGCAATGAAAAGTGGGTGAATTGATGCATGAAGTCTCTTCAACAATGTATAAATGACTTTACCTCATAAATGAGCCCGCTTTGCCACTAAAATTTAACAGTTTTTATTGTCACCATGCATCACAAGATTGTAGTGTCGCACGGCTTATGGACGGAAGCTTCAGACAAAATATTGTATTATTCACCAGCCGAGCCACCGAGGCTATGCATCAAAGGCATTCTAGTACCACTATACACCGCCAGCTGGCTCAACCAGTATACTCTGCCGAATCTCAATTTGCAAGCCGGCCGGTGACATCACGTCTTGAGGAAGCTATGCTCCACTACCCCCTCTCCATTGATCACCCCCTATCCAGCTGACTGAAGGAAAAACACCTGCCAGAGTATAAATAGCGAGCCACAAGCCGACTTGGGACCAGTCTTCATTTCTCCACCGTAAACTTTTCCGAAAAATTTTATCATCCTTCTCGTTAGCTCCAACCTACCGTCCTTCACCACATTCATGCCAAAGGAATCTCCCGTCTCTTGTCTCCAGCCCAAAATTGTTGCCTAACATATCCTTCTATAGGCTATTCACAGTAAAATGAGCACTTTTGAAAGTCCTGCTTAAGATCTATTTGTTTGCACATTGTGTATTCTTCCGCCTTATGTAAGATTAACATTGTCGTGGTCCTCATCACTTTATTCGTGCGTCGGTCAAGTGAAACTGTGAAATTATTACAAAAGTTAATATTTTACAAATCTATTAATTTTACACTCAGACACATTAAAAAAACCAAAAGCGAAAGAAATAATGTAAATTACCAGAAATGGTTACCTAACAACTTTTTATTCAACGATAAGATACGGAACTACTTCCTACCCATTGTTACGAACTTTACTGGGTGCATGTCACTTGGTGAGTTCATTAAAATATATGCAGGTAGTGACAGTGACATTTTTCTAAGGTTGATTACAAAAGTATTTACTTTATCGTGAACAGCCTTTACCAGCCTATCTTCGCAACACACTGTGCAGAAGATCCCTACCATCGCCAACGTCATCTACCTGCTGGACACTGCTACCATTTCTGGGCAAACACACAGTAGGAGTAGTAAAAGTTCAAGTTAGTTTCATAATGCGCGTCTACTCTGCCATTGTTAGCTTAAGACCAGGTTGCCTTCACCTGGTCAATGTAGGTTAAGCTTCCGAAGCTCTTCCAGACACTAGGAGGAAGTGTAACCAACACACTGTTTATTTCCAGTAAAAAGGAGTAAAAACAGATAGTTTACAGACTAAAGGGTATCTTTCCTATAGATGATATTCCTATCCCAGTGGACTCCACGTATGTCCAAGGGATTGCAGGTGACCGAAGAAGTTATTCAATCACGTCAAACACAAATAGAGTACCCATACGCATGTTGGACGGCCACTCTTTCTGTGCACCATGGTGGGCAGAACGGTAGAGCCCTGATACTAGGTGCTCTGTTTCTTGGAGTCAGCTTGCCTGCTCAATAGCTACTTTGCCTGCTCAGTGGCTACTCTGCCCACTGCGCCGGAGTTAGTGTTCCCTGAGTGGCACTTGTGAGGGATTCACTGGGCAGAGTGGATGGCTGGGGTCTTGCCAAGCAGGGTCGTGCCTTACTTGCTGATTACAGACCACTCAATGTACAGCCACATCATTGTGACAATTCTCATTGCAGTACCGAGGACGTACTTTTTAAGATGACTATAGTACCTCTCCCCCCCCCCCCCCCCAACCCGCCGAGGCCCATACTTAACCATTTCCAGTATCTTGTCTCACGTCAAAACAGAAATAAGCACACAAGTTCAAGTTTTGTTGAGATCATGGAATACATATTTTCATTTTGTGGAAGAATTCTCTTACGAAAGAACTAGCAAATGTTAGCTTGGAAATTCTGGCCAAACATAAGGCATGCTACAGCAATCCATTTTTTTTTCCACCAAAAATTTAAATTACCCTCAATGATGGCAGCTATGATCAAATAAACCAATACACAGAAGTTCACAACCATTGTAAAGCAATACTACTAGACAATTTCTGTTCTCTGTAAGCTGCAGGCTTGCTCAACATATAAAATAATTACTTCAGTGAACTTCATTCAAAATAGCTGGATACTCAAATAGAGCTAAAATTGGGTGCTTCAGGTGTATCCTTTATGAAGTTATAGCCTGCAGTTGCACACAGTCCACCTCAAATGGCTATCTTTACCTCGACTTGAAGTTCGCGCAGCTTACCTATTGGATTCAAACTACTGCACCAATACATCCATGCATGTGTGTATACACATTACATAGATTCACACAAATGTACACATACAAAAGTACACAAACACACACACATGCACGCATCCATGCATGCACACATACACATGCATGCACACCTACACATATACTGTGTTTCAGAAATACCTTTACAAACTTCCTCACCCCAAAACAAGAAAAAAAATGCATCTACCATGACAGATGGATAGGTATGGGAGGACCAGTTCCTTGACCTGCACTTTCCCCCCGACCTCAATCCTTTGGATTTTTATCTGTGGGCTACCTAAAACAATTGGTTTATGCAGCAAGCTATTCTAATGCAAAGACACTTCATCAATATGTCATAAAAGCTTGCAAAACCATTTTGATGACGTGTGGGAGTATTTGAAAGGGTGCGACAGTGCATGATGTAATGTGTGCATGCATGTGTGGAAGCAAGGAGGGCATTTTGAACATTTATCAAGCATTTCCCAGTTGACGACAGTTTCACCACTTGCTAATAAGCTGACAATGTCCAACAGATACGTCATTTTGTTCTTTCATGAATAGCGCAAAAACTAAGGATTTTTCAACACGTTTTGATGCAGGTCATGTTGGCAACAATGGTAACTAAACGACTTCAGCTCATTAGCATGGAATAGCAATACATCTGATTTCAACGGAGTTTGTCATTGTTGACCGCCATGTAACTTCAAACTTGTACTGTTAGCCATGGCAATAATGGACGTTCCAGCCTGCAACTTATTGTTCACCGGCCCACCGAGGCTATGCAGCCAAATGCACAGAGTACTACTGTCCACCGCTAGATGGCTCCTCCAGTATGTTACGTCATTGTCTTCATTCCTTCCTTCTCCAAGTTCACCGGTGATGTCACACCAGAGAAGCTATGCTTACACCACCTCCCACTCAGCGGCCACCCCTTGTCCAAGAGACTTCAGCCAATGATCGCTGTGGCAGCTGCCCAGCAGAGTACAGTAAAAATCTCTGTGTAACAAAACTGAAGGGACCAATGTTATGTGTGTTTGTTATAGAGTAGAGGAGTTCGTTATAAAGAGGTAATTTGCAACGTGTTTCTTTTCTTTTTTATCATGTAGTCTATTTTGACTCTAATTGCCGCTGGAATTGAGTAGTATTGGTTCTTTTGTATTGATTTATTTAAGAAAAGTATTAAAAGGATTTCCTTTTGAAAATTTACACAGTAAACCACTATGGCCACTATTAATAAATTACCATTGTAATAGAAAAAAAAATGTCACTAATGTTGTTTGGAGCAACATTATGTAAACTAAAAATTTGCAAATATCTTAAATTTCAAATAAGTAATGAAAACGCTTACGATAAAAAATACTTGGTACACACTAAGTGAGACAATACAGCTTCTACAGCAGTTAATAAAATTGTTGTTAATTTTAATTTTTATCTGAAATATATGACAAATGTAGGGTTATTTTACAGTTCTAAGTAAAGTTTTATATATATTAAAAAAGGAGAAATATAAAAGTAAAGTAAATATAATCAAGACTTATCAGTCTTTGTTATAAAGAGGTTTTATGCTGGACAGGGAAAAATAATTTTTTATAAAGAGTGGAAAATGCATTCTTTCATAAACAGTTTTGACCGGACCAAACACAGATTTTGTTATAGAGAGTTTTGTTATACAGAGTTTCACTATGTACAGGTTTTACTGTATTAATACAAAGTCAGAATTTGACTCACTGGCAGTCTTCAGCTATCCACCCCAATCACTGCCGGAGAAACTGACCAGTCTGCTCAACCGCGGCCCTAAGATTTACCATCCTACTTTCCCTCTTCATTGCACTTTCAGTGCCAGAAGGGACTCCTACTCCTTGGTCTCCTCACTGAGCTCAATCCTCTCACACCTTACTTAGTAATCCAAGCATCGTGCAGAAAAGATCTAACGCCAAGTTATCTACACCTTTAGAATCTGCGAACCCTTCAGGGCAACAATAGAATAGGGAGTTAGTCCAGTTGTAGTTGTTTTCACAGTGCTAGTCTACCCCGTACCTTATAGCTCAGGAACAGGTCACCTCTACCTGGCTTACGTAGGCATAGCTTCCCCTAAGCTATTGTACACGCAGGAGGTAGTGTGACACAACATGGTTATTTTGTTTCACACGGAACAAACATTGTGTTAAGCCCAATACACGAGTACTATGTTCCTGTAGACCTTGCATCTATGCTAGTTTACCTCACCCCTTGAAAGAAATACACGTGACCAAAGAATTTTACTCGCTCAAGCCAACGCACTAATTTTCAACCCACAAGCACTCGCAATGGCCAGCCTTTCAGCATACTCCGTTAGGCAGAACAGTAGAGCCCACTCACAGGTACTTTGCCTTCCGACCAGCTTGTCAGTTCAGTGCTTGCCCTTTCCACTACACTTTCAGTGCCGGAGAGGATGTTCCCTGGATTGGGAAGACTCAGCAGGGGCATATACCCACATGCTGAAACTGTTCACAATGAGGCCTGACTCGCAGTGTTCACAGTGTTTAAGCACAGAACACTGAGATAGGGTAACTGTGCAGTCGGCAGCCACCCAACGTGGTTCGACATTATGTAAGAAATCACATTCCCTGCATTACACCTCACGGACATGAACGTGTCTAGTATTTTCAGATGCCTTATTCCAAACGTAGTGGTATTACGGAGAAGGTTAAATAGGCGCTCACTGCTTCCAGGTGTTTACAAGAGCTGACTCCATCCCTTGTTGCCTTCATTAACCAACTTGCACCGCAAGAACATGCACAGGCCCTGTGCCATCTCCTGGTACCAGTCACACCAGCAATCTCGAAGGAACTGGTCGAGGCTCCGACTTGGTTCAGCGGAGATGTACACCCATGGCTCATTGAGTACCGTCATCAGCAGGACCAGCCACCAACAGTCTACATCACCTATTTACAACTTGACTTTGTTGCTCGGCACGTACCAACGTCCGAAGCAGAAAATGCACAGACCTGCCACATGCTCGCAATCCACTGAACAGCATAAGGCCTGATCTAGCAGAGTAGAGACGCATCGTCTAGATATCTTACCAGTAGCTCGCAATTTGAAGCATAAAATCTCATTGCCAGTACCTGACGCTGTGCCCTGCCACAAAGCTACCAGATCGTTCCTGTACACTCGACGCGCTCCCGTGCCTTGCAAGGACTAAGAAACTAAGAATCCCGCAGGATTAGGGTGCACCTGGCCTAGCATCTGACAATACCCTATACTTAGGGACCCCAGAAAATGGCTGCAAAATACACAAAATACCACAAAATTGGACGATATTTCACAGTTTTCATTAAATTTACCTTTTTTTTTAATACAAAATGTGAAGTTTTGCACGAAAAAGGCTTTAACACAAATATTTACATTCTTCAGATACAATAAATAATCATTTACAATTGATTGTGTGTCGACAATTGATTGTACTGCCAACATGTGAAATGTCTTTATCTACTTTGCAGCTCTTCGTAATATTTTGAAGTAATTATTTTTGTGCTGAGATGCCTGGAAATAGCTACTATTTTTTAACATAAATGTGCAACGAAGCAAGATGGTTTGTACATTTCTGACATCAAGAATAAAATATTGATGTGCAAGTTCTGGAACATACGTGCTGACTGCGTTGTGAAAATGTACTTGGCTGTTCTAGATTTTGATGTTATGTAGGTGGAAAGAAGTGAACAGTAATTGGCACGTGTTTACTGCATAACTGCTTGTTCCGCCAGTTTTCCTAACCCCAGCAGTAACAGCGAAAAATATAATTTTCGTATTAAATAATTATTTATTGCTAGTGATGAACAAAAGTGAGTGTGAGAGAGAGAGAGAGAGAGAGAAGAGAGAGAGAGAGAGAGAGAGAGAGAGAGAGAGAGAGAGAGAGAGAGAGAGAGAGAGAGAGAGAGAGAGAGAGAGAGAGAGAGAGAGAGAGAGAGAGAGAGAGAGAGAGAGAGGAGAGAGAGAAGAGAGGGAAAAAGAGTAAGTGAGAAAAGTGACAATGATTTGAGAATATTGTTGTTGTGTACAGATGACATGACGTGTTACTATATTTTTTTATTTATTGCTTTATTTTCAAAACGAAGTGACAATATTTTTTGTTTTTTCCCTTAATGAAATTTTGGGTACATACTTAAATTTATTTCACTAGCTTTTCCAGTCAAACAATATGCTACTCAAAAACACAATACACTCTTAAGAACATAAAAAAAAACGCTGTTTAATAAAAGATGTTAAAATAAAGCCCCCCCCCCCCCCCCAATGCTGTTTCCTTTTTTCCGCTTGAAACAAAATAAAATTAACAGAATCCTAACTAATTAAAAAAATTAAACAGGTTGAAATTCCAACCTAACTATAATATCCTACACATGAATTACTGGATGGAAGTTAGCTAACCTGACTTTCAGTACCTGCCATGACAGGGAAGATGAGGAAAGAGGAAAATGCAAGAGTGTATTGGACAAAAACATTTGTTTATTAAGTCGTCTTCTTCAGTGACAAACAGCTATGGTGGAAGGATACACTTTGGCCATGCTACTTTTCTAGAACTGTTGAAATTTACCCAACATTTCTTAAATTAATGTTTTATTCTTACATTAATGAATTGTAGTAATGCTGTTTCTTGTATTTAACCCTTTAACTGCTATGGACGAGATATCTCGCCCTTCAATGTAGGAACAGTGTGTGCTATGGACGAGATATGTCGTCTTCAACTCAGCGTACCTTTAGTGAGGACGAGATATCTTGTCCCACTGTTACTACCCACCTGCCGCCTAATAAAGTCCAACATTCATTAGCCTCAGATAAGAGTGTCTTAAAGGGTCCTATTTACATTGAAATACTGTAGTTATTGTTTCAAGCAATGTCAAGAGGAAGTGTGTCAGCAGACACTGTAGTTCCTATTCTCAGATAGAGAGCACATGGGTGGTGATAAATGCCAGGCGGTGAGAAAGGCCAGCTGTCTGCCGCCTCCTGCCCAGTCGCTCACTAGAACACTTGCAGTGATAAAGGGGGGGGGGGGGGCAGTTACAGAGATGAGATAATCAGAGATGGCTGGGAATTTTATGAGGGGTGGAGAAAGGAAGGAAAACAGCTGTATGGCAAAATGTGGCACAGCCTGCCAGCTACTTAGTGTTGTATGTTTTGCTGCAGACTGTGAACGTTTTGGATAGTGTTATTACGCTAAAGTCTTAGTCTTTTTATCTAACACTTTTTGTGATAGTATATGTCAGTAATTTGTAACTAGAAAAAAGAAGAGGCACCGCTGTCTGACAGACCAAGAAGCACTGGAGATGATTCTCACCAGGAGTGACAGCGAAGAAGATATGTTTACCTCTAGTGATTCAGATGTAGAATACACTCCACACAACAAAGAAAACTATCCTCAGCCAACTACGTCTACTGGGATTACATGTAGTACTTCAATAAAAATATTTGAAGAATCATCTTCTGAATCGGAGGAAGATAGCAGCGATGAAGAAAGAAATGAAAATCATGGTACAAAAAAGAAGTGTGATACATTTCAGTGGTATTTGAATAATTTGACTCCCATTATTCATCCCTATGATGATACAAATGCAGGATGTAAAGCAAATGTAAATATTAACAGTCCTATCATAGACTTCTTTCTAGTCTTCTTTGATGTATCATTGATGACATTCGTAGCAACGAATGTAACAGATACTACAAGTATGCCATTGAAAATGCACCACAGATTTTGCAGTCCCATTCCCGTATGAAGCAAAGGACAGACACAACTTGTGAAGAATTGTTTTGTTTTCTGGGAGTGTATTTACTAATGGCACGTGTGAAGAAACTGAAGCTAAGTGAATACTGGTCAAGGGATGCTCTTCTGTGAACACCAGTGTTTGGAGAGATAAGTCACAAGACAGATGCTTACTTTTACTGCAAATGCTGCATTTCTGTGACAACAGTGTGGATCAAAGTGGCAATCGTCTATTCAAAATTCAGGCTGTTGTCGACAGAATTCAAAATGCTTTTCATATTTCATTTGTGCCTTACAAAAAATTGTGTCTTGACGAGAGCCTGTTCCACTTCAAAGGCCGTTTGATTTTCAAACAATATGTGCCTTCAAAATGAAGTTGGTTTGGAATAAAAAATTTTGTTTTGTGTGACTGTCTGACTGGATATGTTCTTGATTTCGTTGTCTACACTGGTGCAAATAGTGACATTGACGAGGCAGGTCTGGTAAGTCTGGTGATATTGTGGCTACTTTATTGAAACCATATTTGGACAAAGGTCACATGGTACTTGTAGACAACTAGAATTCCAGTCCAAACCTGTTTCACTGGCTTCATAATCTCATAAAAAATGCAAGTGGCACAGCACCAAAAAATAGGAAAAATAAGCTGAAAATAGGCAACCAACTGAATAAAGGAGAGATTTTTTTCAAGTCATCGGGTGAGTTACTTGCAATGAAGTGGTGCGATAAACGGAAAGTATGATGCTCAGAACCTGCCATAATGCAGATATGAAAGAAAGTGAAAAGATTGACAGGGAAAGGGGTTGTAAAATAATGAAACCCACATGTGTTCTGGACTACAACATTAGCATGTGATCTGTCGACAAAACTGACATGGTTATAAGTTCTATAGAATCAATGAGGAAAAGTGTGAAATGGTATAAAAAAACTGTTCTTTCATATATTGGATCTTGCAGTTCTGAATGCCCATGCTCTTCACAAAAATGTTACTGGTAAAACATTGGCTCTTGCAACATCCATCTAACGCTCATCAGAAACATTCCGGAGAAATACTCAAAACAGAGAAGAAAGTCTGGAGGAGGAAAGAGGTCACAAGAAGACACTCCGATGCGCTTATCGCAGAGGCATTTTCCCACAGCCATTGAAGCAAAAGGAGTTAAAAAAATTTCCCACCTGAAAATGTGTTGTTTGCACCAAGCACAGAATTAATAGACAAACACGATACTCGTGCAGAGACTGCGAAGTTGCACTGTGCGTCACACCATGTTTTGAAAATTACCACACCAAAAAAAATTACTAAATGTTGTGTAGTAACATATAATTTCAATATGTCTAAATAATATAATTAGACTAAACTAAGTGTAATAAAAACCAAGGTAATTTATAGGAACTTTAATGCGTTTGTGTAACATCTCTGTTATTTTATTGAGAGTGTATCAAAATTTTGTTTTTTTCAAACTACTATATATATTTTAAAAAGTTAGTGTAATTTCACTATAGTAAGTATAGTGTATTGATTCCAATGAATGTGATGTCTGTTTTTTTAAGTCAGGAAAATAAATTATTACTGAAAAGTGCCATAGATCTACTTGTATTCCAGATTTCATTAGTATAGTGCCTGAGATTTGATGCAAAATCTCAATTTTTTCCAGTACTACTGCTATCTTCCAAAATGGCACACTGGCCGAGACGAGTGTTTCTGAATTTAAGCTGGTATTTTGAATGGTCAACATACAAAATTTGGTTTTAATTAGTTGAATAGTTCCCGAGACATGAGGTAGCATTCAAATAAATAAAAGAAAAAAGTTCGCTATTTTAAAAATAAGCATACGGCATGGTTGAAAACTATGGAAATCAGGTTTCATTACTTGGTACCATAAGTTTATGAGTTGGTTCGGATTCGGTGTATGGGTGTACAAATTAGAGGGGGGGGGGGGGGGGGAGGGGGGGGGGGACAAACACAAACAAACACAAACACAAAAAAACACACACGCACATGCACGCACGCACACACGCGCGCATGCATATAGGAAGATGACATCCTAAGCCTATTCTTCCTTCAGAAAGTAAGTTTGAAAAAATATATATTTTATTAGTTAGCAAGATAAAAGCAAACAGTGCAATGTCGCTATGCTAAAATCAATGTCGACATAATAATAAATTACAATTAACTGTAATATTAAGGTAATACATCTGCCAAAATAAAGTAACTATTAGAATGTTTCCAAAAAGTGCAAAAGTGGCTACACAGGCCTTGTCCACATTTGCTTAAAAAAAAGTATGCAGCACAGGATGAATTGGTGCTATGTGACTGCTAACACTACAGAGATGACATCATTAATAAGCATGTAGCAGCGAAAGGGTTAATAATTACTTTTCTATTTCTAATTCAGACACTGAACTTGTGCATTAGTTTTCTTTTAAAACATTCTAATTTTCCAAATTTTTTCAATTTTCAAACACAGACATTTGGTTAATTATTTAATATGATAATTGCTTTTCTATTTCTTGTTCAGACACTGAATATGTGTCTTAATTTTCTTTCAAAACATTCTAATTTACCAAATTTTTTAATTTTCAAAAACCGAAATCTGGTTTATTTTTTTAATATGAATGCAAAGAAATTCAGCATTAATTTTATTTTTAAACATGTTATAGAAATTTAACGTCACTTTCATTTTAAACACCAAAATTGACACAGCTTTCATTTTTAAATACTGTAATTTAAAACCGTTTTAATTTTTAAATACCAAAATTTAACAACGCATTCATCTTTAAAAACTGAAATTTAACATAGATTTCATTATTTTTTGGAACCGAAATCAGGCATTCTATTTTACCATTTTTTTGGGTCCCTACTATATGGATTGACGTAGTGTTCTCCCAGACAGCCGGAGTGTCACGCATCAGTTTATATGGATTTCTTTTTCTTGTTTTGGTGTGAGGAACCTGTATGAATGTGTATGTGTGTATTTTATAAATAATACTTATATATATATATATATATATATATATATATATATATATATATATATATATATATATATATATATATATATATATATATATATATATATATATATATATATATATATATATATATATTATATATATATATATATATATATATATATATATATATATATATATATTCTATTTATTAAGTAGGCTGGAAAAAAAGTTTTTAATGCATTGATTTTAATTAAACAATTTGCATGGAAGCAACAATCACTGAATTACACAACCATATGAGGCAAAACATTTTTTATGATTTCATAATATTACATATGATACAGATTCTTTCAAAACATCAGACCTAGCGTAAGCTGCTGTATAAAGCATTGTTTTCAAATAAGGTTAAAAAAAAATTCTTTCAAAACTTTAGGTTTGGTATTAGAAAAAAGTCATATTGCAAGGTAATACCAACACAATATAATTCAATTTATTACACATCAAATATTAAAGAATTTTTTTTGAAGTTTAAACCCTACTGCAACTGATGCTAGAGCCAATTCATATTGTCTTCTTTAATACTTATATATTTATTTGATAAATTTATTTTCAATATTTTATATGAAAAACATGGTCCCTTTCATATTCTATTGACTATATGCAATGCTGTAGTGTACACAATTCAACATGTTTACAGTATTATTACACCTGACAAAACTTACATATAGTAATAAGAGACATGAAGAATATCTGTATGCCACTCCCAATAATCCCAGAAAACAGACGGGGATAGCGAGGTGGCCTGAACACATCGCCATGAACCAGTTTCCATCCCGTCTCTTCAATTGCTTCTTCTGGGCTTTCATCAGCATTGTACTGTGCTATGTCTCTACGCAAGGTGCGTATCATTATCATTGTCAGAATTCCTGCACACAACACATAGAGTCAATCATTTTCTATCAGTAGTCATTATAGCACACAATATTACACTAGAAGAAGCAATGTCAGACCACACAGTTTGAACTAATAACATGACTTACAACATAATTTTTAAAAATTAGCAAAAGCAAATATTTTGTCACATTCTACAACCAAATGTAAGACAAACATGTCCACGTAATTCTGTACCTCAGAGGTAAGGTGTCACAACTATATTAATTTACACTGGAATAACAAAACTGTACCTTTGAGGTAGAGCATTGTTCTCAGCTAAATATTCTATATCTATAAAAGGGCAGACAATTACTGAAGCAAAATATTCAGAACATGAGTCAATATTTCCTTGGAAGACAGCAATTTTCAAGCACATTTGTACAGTTTTGGTACGAAAGTCTGTTTCAGCTACGATGGCAAGATTTTAAACAGTTTAGCAAAAGTAGTACCAATGTTTACTTTTTGCTGATGTATTCTTCCACCATCAGCTAGTGGTTCAACTAGCAGCTGTAATGTTTATTTACATGCTGTTATCAGCTGATCCACGTCACTATGCAGCAGGGTTATTCAATTTGTGGCCAGCAGGCCAATGCGACCGACCAAATTCATCAGACTAGCCCCCAGTCAATAAAATTGATTTACAATTTTTTTTTTTATTACATGACTGATGAGAAAACTTATTAAATAGCCTGCTGTACTGCTTGAGTACACATCAACTGCTTAACAAATTTAGGGTGTTTACAGCAGAAATTTTGTGTCAAAATTGCACAGTTGTGAAAGTAAAAATAACTATGCATAAAATAAAAATTTGGTCAGAAAATTATACTGCGGAAATATAAATGTACAAAAGAAAATAAGTTTAGATTTAGGCACAATACAAAAATGTATGTAAGAAACATAATTTTATGCAGCACAGCTTAAGAAATCAATGTAGGAGAATTTTTTAGATTAATGACAAGTCTTTTTGTAATATACTTTTTTCACAAGCCATTTTCCCACGAGAATCTTGCCCACTGCTGTAAACTGTAGGCCATATACTGTGACACTTCCAGCTGGCACACAGTTTGTAACACAGGACTGTTGAGTACTGTCTAATTTATTATAGATAAACTTGGTTTAACACCTTTAACAACTATTGTAATTGTGGATTTTATCATGCAGCAGCAGTGTACATATACATTAAAGCATATACGTCAAGCTTTCAAATATTAAAGAGTTTGGGGAAATTCTGAAATACCACAATTTCATTCAAAATAAAAAAGTATTTTGCGAATAAAACTGACATCTGCTCAAGAGATTTTGGCAGCTCTTAAGAGTGAGATCATGAAAGAATAGAAAAATTAAAGCATTTAATTTAATTCAACTGGAAAATATGCTGTGATTACAATGCAATAAACTTCAGCTGACTCTGACTAGTATCATTGCAGAAAAGCAGAAATATTGAGGTTGTTACAGCACTCAGCAGTCAAAAACGAACATAACAAGCAAAACTCCTCATAAATAATAATGGGAACAAAATGGGCAGAACAGGTGGGGAATAAAAACGATTGATAGCACCGGACTTATTTCATTGTCCATGTTAATAAAAAGCTTTCATCAAGGTTGATTGATATGCTGTTCACGTGGACAGGGCATGGAATATGTCATGCTGTGCATGTGTATCTCGGCAGATGAGCACAGCATGGGCAAGGGAACTGCATTACTAGAGGATATGCAAACAACTGGTGGCCAGCAGATCAATGACCTTGCATATGCATGGCACACTAGCAAAAATAAATTTTAATAAGTCTTTGCAGTTATTTTTACTGTCACCTTGTGATGCAACATGTAAGAATATCAACCTTATCACTACTATTATTTTTAAATGTTAGACGCATGGAACTGTTTTAATAGATTTTTGACCAGATTTTTTTATCCCGTACGTTTTGACTACAATTTTTAAAATATTTCCACAGTTCTTTAAAAATCCCTCCATTCGAATAAGTGTCTGCTAACTAGGTGCCATAAAATCCAGGTTTTAGTGTATTAATAAACTAACAGCTCTATTTGTCCATGTATTTTTGCCTGGTCAGTGTGTATGAGTATAGCCAGCATTATATTCACCTTTATTCATTAACACATCAACTGATATAGGACGTTGTATACTGTGCAGTGTTGGTTTATTTCATGACCCATTACTAAACACTGGCTGTCTAAATCTAACTATTGTAGCTGTTTTGAGTTGGCAGATGCCATTCTTATTGCAAGAACTAACTGACAGCCTATGCAGGAGATGCTACCCTGCTGTGAGATAATCATCTACTGGAAGAGGGAAGAGGAAAGAGTGAGGGAGAGAGTGAGATGCCGGTCTCACCCCATCATCAGTAGCCTGTATTGCAGATCACCAAAATACCACCTTTGCAGGCGTATACTGCAACTTCAACTTGTCCTTTTTTAGTACATAAAAATTTCATAAAAGCAATATGAAATCTGACGTTCATTACCTGGCAACAAGCAGAGTTCAATTTTACGCTCAGTAAAATAGTGAAGTGCTGAATTTAAAAAGTACATTTTAATAATTTTTTATTTTCTGAATATGAAAAAAGTTGAATTTTTTTAATTTTCTGTATATGAACAAAGTTGAATTATGCTGAGAAATGTGGTATACAACCTTGTAGATTTAATATTTTTTATTTGGTAAGTTTGAAACTTATATTTAACTTGCCCTGGCCTAAGATTAAAAATATATTAATAAAGTATTTTTTGAGTGCTGCTTTTATTCTTCAATTTTAAAGAATTTATATGAATTAATTTTCACTTAAAGAATCAAATAGTACATCGTGCTAGTGTTTAAACATTGTATAATACATTTGCTGTTATTTTAATAACAGCTTGAAGTAGGGTTTGTCATGATGTTTTTCACTTTTATTTACACTTTCCCCTGAATTACACCATTTTCACTTTTCCCCTTGAACAGTATAATACAAGAGTTCCCCTTTACTTCAAGCAAATGTGTGAGCTTACCACCAGGTGGCTAGCAGGCTCCTGTCTAAAGGTGAGTGGACCCACCACCTCAATAGAAAGTGAGCGGACAAAGCAGGTACCAAAGATGTATCTCGGCCATGCACAGGGCCCTTGAAATACTGCTGCACATGACAGAAACGTGGCAGTTCACTATGAAGTGGTCCCGCGGACTGAATTATGTCATACACAGCTCTCACGCTACTTCTCTTTGCTTGTACATTAGTTTACTTTAAACTGTGTTCTTCAACACATACCGCTGTTTACTATACCTAACGTTATTGTCTAACAAGTCTCAAACCGTCATATTAAGTGGTACATGTGCCGGACTTAGCATTCTGGGGTCTCTCTTACCCCAAGCATACCATCTAATCACTCTCTTGCTAAAGCGATCACTGTATACCACTTGCCAAACCTGTCCTCTGTCCTTCGGACACTGATTGAGCACAGGTCAGAGATAATTGTTACTGCCATAACCTTTAGATGGAACAAACATATATCTTCCTTACTTACGTTGTTTGTGTCATTCATTTCTCATTTATACACCTGTTTTCCCACTTGCCTGCTGTGTCTCTCCAGAAGTGCACTTCCACACACAACCAGCAACAGAGAAATAGAATAGACTACCATACAATTTGATGAATACTCACTTCTTGTCAGAGTTTGGAGTACTGGTAACTGGCACGTAAAGCCACTATCCTGGTCATCACCATGGTAAGGGGAGGGTCAATCTCTCCAGGGCTTATCAGTTTGAGAAGTTAAAATACTTGAGATCATTCTGGGGACTGGCCTATCTAGAACATTGCGGACTAGTGGGAGCTGGACTAAACTGAGATGTGACTATATGAACATGTGATATGGACTTTTGTAAATATTGGAACTGTCAAATATGGACATATCAATATATAGTATAAAACTGGCATGCATCTGTCTGTATGACTGCGCTAATCTCGAGAACCACTAAACAGATTTTGTTGCGGTGTTTACTGTTATGATCTGCATTTATCAAGGAAGGTTTGTGTGTATTAAAAATCGCCCTAGCACTTATAGGAGCTGAGCATTAATGGTATTAGTGAATAAAGTCGGGAATAAAGTTTGCCACCAGCGCATTCTCATGGAATACACTGTCTAATCCTTTAAAAATGTAACAAAAAATTCTAAATTGTACCTAGGCAAAGCTGGGCCGGATTGTTAGTAATTTATTAAATTATTTAATAGGTTTGGATACACTGTTTATTGGAAATGATTTTTAATTATTTAATTATATTAATTTCCATGAGGAAAATTGTAAACTGTTTTGTTTGAATTCATTAATGGTAAACAGCAAGGGATAGCAATTTATTGTACGATGTCGGATCAAGAGTATTTTGTTAGTAGTTATTGCAAATAAAATCAGCAAATTGTAATTAACTCTTTTATTTAATTAAGACCTCCATCCATTAACAAACCTGGTTTAGCTCACCGACTTTGAGAGATTGTTTGGACTTGTAAATATGGATTGGATAGAATTTTAGATCAGTAGTAATTTCAGGGCAGAACTTTGTGTAGTTTCTATTACTGATCTAATACTTGAGCGGGAACTATTTTAAATTACCAGCACTCCTGTGCCACAGTGTTTTTGATGTACGTGTTGACGTGTGACGTACTGGGAACTTGAACTCACATAGGTCAGGTGATGGAATGCAGTAGCAAGTAATTTCATCGAGGGAATAGCCAGTCTCTCCTCTTAATGGTGTTCAGTTCTGCCAGGGAACAGAAGCTTTGCCGGTATACAGAACTAGCCTTGTAGCTACTAGGCAGGGCACAAAATCTTGACTTACTAGTGAAATTCTATGTTTGGCAGATATGGCAGATGTAAGGCTACCTGGGATGTTTCAATATGGAAGTAGTGGTCTGTGATGCATGTGTGACGGGTGTTGGTGGTGTAGTCTGTATTTCCTGAGGTCTGTACGAAGATGGTGGAAGAAGTACAGTTGGAGTTAGGTGAGCAATCACTGGAGTAGGTGGCCATTCAGGCCTTCTGAAGTACTCAATGATGCACTCTGGGTAGGCTGCAGGTCCGGAACGTTCAAGTGGTGAAAACAGATGCCAGGGTACATGAACTTCTCTTGACTGTTGCAAGCGTCAGAGAGCTTGTGCCTGTTCTCTGGGTGGAAGGCTAGTTATCTGTTTCAATAGTGAGGGTTGAAATTTGTACGCGTACCTGATGCAGGGAGTGTTGCTTTTACCTTTTCTTTCAGCCCCCTCCTTTTGGCAAAAGGCATTGGGACATGGAAATTACCTCACCAAGCTGTATTGCACCTGCAGGTAATTGCTTGTATTGAAATTATGTATAACACAGCTAGGGTGCGTGGCCTGGTAGCCATCTAATCACTTTGGGGGTTACAATTCCCCAGCAGAGCCACTCCGGAGAGAAGTAATCGCCGAACTAGTATTGGGGTTTCACAGACAGTGTACCTGTGAAGTCTCCTCTGCTCCCACAATCCAGAGATTGGTGGAAAGGATGGCCGGTCCTGGTGTGTGATCTGTGCACAAAACATGTGTGTGATTTGTCTTAATAATTTCCTCGTGAATACCTGCAAGTGACTGACAAAGGTAACTACAAGGTATTACATCTACAAGGATGGTTACTCAAATTAAAGGTCACTCATGTTTTATTTTGAAGGAAAATAAAAACGTGTTGAAAGCACTCTAACTTTGGGCCACCAACACAGGCTCCAAACCTCAAAAGCTATTGTTAGGATGGCCGGTAAAGGCGACCGACTCAAAAGGGGTTTAGTGAGAATTACTGGAGAATCTCTTGCATTGTTGGCGTGCATATTGTAGGAACGATATCACGGTATTGCTGACATGTGCTTTGAAATCTAAGGGAATATATAACAGGATGGTTAGTCTTGAAAAAGATTGGGAAAGGATCCACTGAAGCTACAGGGTAGCTGCAGAGGGATTGTAGGGCTACGAGGTACGTAGCAGATATCTCCTAACTGACATAGCCTACCCTACTGCAAGCTTTGCTGATGTATACGGCAGATAGGGGAGTGCAGCGCATGCTGGAATGACACAATACAAACACTTAACATTAAGCAAGGAATGGTGCCTGAGCAACGCGTGCTGAGCACTTGAGCTGAACACGCTGGTCAGATATGAGCGGCTGGCACTAGAAACGAAGAATGACTTACAATCTGGTTGGAAACGCGCGACGCAGGCTGGGAACGAAGAATGACATTTGAGACGGGGGCCATCTCAGCTTTTATACTAATTGCGGGCTGGTGCCCAACTCTTATTGGCTGATACCACTAGGAGAGGAATGGTCGCTGAGTGGGTGATGTGGAGGCATGACTTGCCTCTGTGATGTCCCCGGTTGGCTGAATGAGAATGCAAAACAAAAGACAAGCGATATTACTACTAGTGTAATCTAGTGGGGAATTAATGAACTCACTTGTCCTCCTGGCATGATTACAGTGGACCGGTGAAAAATAAAAGCTGTGAGGTTGGCAGTACAATCTTACTTCTTATTGTAATAAAATCAACCTTCAAATTCCATGCAAGGTACCTGAGGGATGGAGCTGAAGTCGTTAAATTTAATACCTCAAAAAACATCATGCATCAGTGTGATTCAAGTACAATACAAAACAAGTTTTCAACATCAAGAAGAGACCTTGTGGACACAGTGGATGAAGTGAACAGTAAAAGTTCCTGGGGTTTTTCTTTTTATTTTCTTTTTACAGTGTTCCTTTTTGTGTACATGCCGGCACTTTCTCTCTTTGTTCCAATCTTTTGTTCCTGCCTCTCGTTCGTGGATGCCTGTCTTTCACAAAATGTTGTTAAAGTACATATTAATTTTGAGTGGCAAGTGCAACAAGCAAAAAATATAAATTAATAAAATATACCACACATGTTTGGAAGTTGTTTACTTGACCCAGACATTACTGTGACCCGTTCTTTGTGTGAACAATATTGTGCGTGCTTGGAATTTTGTGCAGTTTCATGTGCGTATTAATTTTTAAAGTATTTAGGTGTTTCTCATTTGTGCCATATGACTTTGTCCTCTGCATTCGTAATCTTTTTTTTTTTTTTTTTTTTTTTTACACTTGACTGTAATCATCATTTCCTTTCCTCGTCTGTCCTTGTTTTTGAGGTATTGAATTCTCGTAGATGTCTGAGGTACAGGTGGTGCTTTTACATCTTCGTTTGGCAGAAAGTTGCCTCAAGTGTACCCACAATCTTGCTCAGGTTGCTATGATGTGAACCAGCCAAATGGAATCTGTTTTTTGGTACCATCAGGGACTTGACTTAAGTCGGCGAGAAATTTGATGATGATTTTATCGCTGTACAATTGTTAACTGACAAGTTGCCTGATTTAAATGTTGCTGAGATGCAGGGCACATGGTGTTCGAAGAACAATATTTCTTCACAATGGAAATGTAGAAGGGGCCCTGCAGATGAGTCTAAATGCCAGGTTCAAGGTGCTGCTAGCATCAAGGTACACTACACAGTTCAAGAGTAGCTCTACCCAAAATCACTTTGCATAATTTTGATGGTGACCCCAGGCAATGTCCTAATTTTTCTAACTTGTTTGCCACTCTGGTGTCACATAAGTGATGTGTCTCCTGTTGAGAAACTAGCTTATTTGAAGGGTGCATTTTGTTGGGAGCCTCTGGTATGATCCAGGCTTTAACCATGTCTGAGGCTAAATTTAAGGTTGCTTGGAGATCGCTGGTGGATCATTACGAGTACAAGTGACATCTTGTTAACGTACACATGGAGGTATTACTTCAGGCCCCTTCAGCTTCCTTTAAGACACCTACCTCATTGTGTTTACTGTTGAGTGTCATCACTGATGACACTCAACTATGATGATGTGTCTGCACTTAAGGCCCTTGATGTCGTAGTAGAAAAGTGGGATTTTGTGTTGTTACCAATTGTGATGGGTTGGACCACATCGCCAATAGCCCTCGAATTATCATTAATTAACACTAATAATAAACTATTTGATTAGTGTGCTGGACCACGTCACCATAATCACCCATTTGAATAATTACTGTGTTTTGGTTACCTGACATTTTTATGATGCAGTGGCTGGCAGGCACGAATGTTTAAACTCGCTGGTTTTGGTGTTAAAAACTCGAATAATGGCCTAAATCTATTGAATAGCTAACCTGCAATTTTCTCGGCATGTTCACGTTACCTTAAAAAGACACTGGAAGACCTGGGGTAGCAGGAAACGTGTATCAACATACATGCTATCTTTCCATGTGCTGCAACGCTCAGCCATGGCAAACAACTGTGAAGTGGCGAGGCGCTTTGGCGGTTCGCCCCCTGATGGCAGCACCATCGGCAGCAGGCACTGCTGACTGCTCACCACCTGTGTGTGTGCAGTGCAAAACTGTGACGTTTGGCTATGCAAGTTCCTGAAACTTGGCCAACATGTCGGAAGTGCTGTAGTGTAATTGTAGAATTGTAATATTTTATTGTGATTAATGATATAGGACAAGAATGTAATTAAGCAATATATGTGAGAGGATTGTAACACAGAGACAAATGTAAGAGTCCCTAGAGAGAGAAAGTTCAAGAGGGCACAGTTGCACCCAGCACTATGATGGTGCACATGATGCTCAACTGGAGAGTGAAGTGCGTACTGGGGAGCAGTATAAATAAGGCTCCAAGAGTATGGTGAGGGGACATCCCGGCTAGTCCGGAAGCTCGCAGAGCCCTAGGGGAATCGCAGTAAAGCATCCCAAGACTAGCAAAGTGTACAAGTGTTTATCATATGTTACTGCGAATCAAGTTGTGACTCCTTGTAATAGTGCACCATGTATGGCTATCAATAAATTGATGTCAACAGGAAGTTCTTGCTCGCATTGTGTTATTGCAGTTAATTGCCACAACCTACCCCATGAAACAGGTAGAGTGATTCCAGCCTCTCTGAACACTACACAAGACAAGATTTTCTGGTGTCAGATGTGGGGTAGTGGCAAATGAGAGAGGAGAATTATAGGTGTATGATGAGACGCCAGATGATTAGCATAGTGGCAAATGAGAGAGGAGAATTATAAGTGTATGAGGAGATGCCAGATGATTAGCGTAGTGGCAAATGAGAGAGGAGAATTATAGGTGTATGAAGGGATGCCAGATGATTAGTGTAATGGCAAATGAAAGAGGAGAATTATAGGTGTACAAGGAGATGCCAGACTATTAGCATAGCTGCAAATGAGAGAAGAGAATTATATGCATACCAAGAGATGCCGGATGATTAGTAGCTACGGTAAATGTAAGACCAGTTTTATTACATGCGAAAGAAGGTGCAACAAACGTGGAGAGAAGGGCACCGCCAGACCACAGTAAACCAGCCCGGGGTAAGGATACCAAAGTGTGGCAAGAAGGCACCAGCAGACAGTCCTGGGTCCAGAAGAAAGCAGGTGGCACAGCAGCAGATATAAAGGAGCTGTAAACAAGATGCGGTTGACTGGCAGTGTTGATTCTGCGGCGGGCGACGACAGTGCCCGAGATCAAGCAGTGGCACGGTGGACAGAGACTCTGTTGACCCAGTGGCAGGTGGCGGACAGCGGAGATAGAAGAGTCACAAACAAGCAAATAAGACAGCAGTGGAAGAATGGTGGATGACCGGGACTTCGAGATTATGGCGGCAGCATCAAAAGATGGACCACAACAGGACTTTGAGATATCAGTAGCAGGACGTAGGGCAGATGATCCAGGGAGGAACAAGAGGATTATTCCATGGTGACTGGAGAAGAGCGAAGTTCACGCAAGAAAAGAAGAGGTCGCAGCACAGCAGAAATCCAGCCTTTAGAATGTTAAGGTTTTAAGGTTAGTTGTGCACTAAGCACACATCTGATTGGAGGTAACCACATGTCCAGTGATCAAAAGGTGTAAGAGTGTAATTCCAAGCTGTCTATGGGGCTTCATAGAAAATATGAGTTTTATCAGAGTCTCAAAAGTAATTGAACGATGGCTGACAGTCAGGAGGGAAATGAGGTCAGAGATCAGTTTATCTCAGTCACATCGGCAGTAAAACTCATTGCACAACCATTCGATGGAAGTAAGGGTAAATTAAGGGAGTTTATACATAATGTAGACACTGCTTTTGATTTAGAGCATCTAGATAAACATTCCGTACTTCTGAAGTTCATAAAATCAAAAATAGTTGGGGATGCCAAATCTAAACTACTCGCTGAGAACGTACAGGAACATGGGAGGATGTGAAAGAGATTTTAGAGGAAAATTATGAAACTCGCTGGATGACTGATTATTATGCATGTAGATTATTCACTGGAAGGCAAGGAACAAGCGATGGAGTAGCTAACTGGGGCAGTCGGGTAGACACTATGGTCACCGATTTAAAGGAAGCACCATTATAGGTTTTTACGCAACCACAGGCAGACGGTGCGCTGGCATTAGTTTGACACTTGGCATGAGCATGTTTCGTACAAGGGCTAAATAACAAATATATTCAAACAACTATCCAAAGCAAAGGCACACAGGTAGGCCCACTGGGGCTAACTATTGAAGCCGCATTAGAGAAAGAATCAAACATACTATCAGGGAAGGATAGGCATAAGCCACCCCACAGTCGAGAAACAGTTGCGTAGAAAAATAGGAGCACTTACACTAACTGTGGAAAATGGGGACACTGGAATAATAATTGAACACTACACAAAGGGACAAGAGAAAGGTGGTCGAGAGAAAAACACATAAATATAGGACAAGCAACAGGCGGTACGTGACACCAAGGTTACCAGAATCAGCATCATACGGAAGATAAAGGCAGGGATAAGGACAACCAGAACACATGTTTTAAATGTAGTAGAAGGGGCCATTTCGCGAGAGCTTGCAGGGAACAGTAGAGAGAAACCATGGGTGACAGAAACCATTGAGTTTCCACACAACCTCAGAGTTATGGTAGACCGGAAGCAAAGGAGGTCTGGTGAAAAACCATTCAACTACAAAAGGAGGGACAAGAACCAGGGAAACACGAAAGTGGGCAGAGTAAAGCAGAGATACGAGGAACCCAGAGAGCAGATAGTAACTAGCTGCCACACATACCAGAATAATTAAACAGTAGGGAAATCAGGGACACAAGAAGGCATTGTTTTCCTATACATTAAGGAAATAAGAACGAAGGTGGAATGCCTACTGGATACCGGGTCAGACTTAACCATTATCAGGGAAAATATAGTGAGTAGTGAAGTAATAGCTAGGACGAATAGCGACAAATCAACTAAACTGAGTGGACTGGCCACAGAATTGATGACGACCAAGGGAATGATAGAAGTAAATTTAAGGGTTAATCACAAGGGCATCAATGTGGAAGACCCCTTGATTGAGTCTTCCCCGTATGAGTGTATTTTAGGGAAAGATTGCTTGTCAATCACTAGGACGGTAATTGACTATGGTAAGAACGGAGTCTGGGTAATGGGAGAATTTATCCCATTCCACAAAGTTTTAGACAGGAAACCAACGGTAGTTTCGGTACCCAAGAAATGTGAGAAAAAAATTCAATTAAACACAGTAAATGATGGCCTGGGTATTATCCAGAAACAAGAAATAACTAAAGGCATTTATATCGGAGAGTGATTTACTAAAAGGGAAAACGGTAAAAGTATATGCGCTGTAATTAACACCAACGAAAAGGAGGTTCAGTTGGAGATCCCACCTCTGGCATTACATTTCCCATAGAAACATGGATGTTGGAGATGAGGAAAGGCTGCACAATCATAAACCAGATTTTAAAGGAAACATTAAGACTTGATCACCTACACAAAGACGAAAAAGTAGAACTGATAGAACTATGTGAGGATTACAATGATGTATTTCAGTTACCAGGGGATAAACTGTCAAAACACGATCGAACATAGGATCTCTACAGCACCAGATTGTGCTCCAATCGCAACCAAACCTTATCGTATTGCAGAAATACATAAGGAAGATGTAAACAAACAGGTGGAGCAGATGCTTAAGGATGACGTAGTGCCAAGTAGGAGTCTGTGGAATGCACCAATATTAGTTGTCCCGAAAAAATTAGATGTCACAGGTAAACAAACATGGCAAATTGTACTAGATCTTAGGAATCTCAACCAGGTGTCGATAGGTGACGCACATCCGATTCTGAATATAAGTGAAATAATAGACCAGCTAGGTCAAGCAAAGTATTTTTCCACGCTTGATCTATACAACGGATATTTGCAGGTAAAGCTGGCAGACAAGGACTGCTCTACAACAGCGTTTAGTACGCCTAATGGACATTATGAGATGACACGAATGATGTTCGGGCTAAAGGGAAACCCAGTAACTTTTGCTAGGCTGATGAATATGGTATTAGCAGGACTAGTAGGTATTAAGTGTCTAGTGTACCTAGGCGATGTTGTAGTTTACGGTCAATTCATGCAGGTTCATAACAACAGAGTCAAGGAAGTATTTGAGCGGTTGAGGGAACATAACCTCAAGCTACAACCACAGAAGTGCAAATTTTTAAGAAGAGAAGTAGCTTATTTAGGCACATAAACAGTGATACAGGCATAAGGCCGGATCCAGCGAAGGTAGAGAAGGTTAGGGAGTATTCTAGACCAACTTCAGTGAAACAGATTAAGATTTTTTGTGGGTTAGCATTTTATTATAGAAGATTCATTGCAGATTTCAGTAAAAAAGCAAAATCTTTATATAACATTGTAAAACAGATGTACCTTTTGAGTAGAGGAATGAGCAAGAACAGGCATTCATTGCATTAAAAGAGTGCATTGACATCAGAGCCGGTACTACAGTATCCCGACTTCGACAAACCATTTGTCTTAACCATCAATGCGAGTCAGGTAGCAGGGGGGACGATCCTATCGCAACGAGAGATAGGAAAAGACAAACCTATACCATTCGTGAGCAGAACACTCAACAAAGCAGAAACAAATTATTCCACCATGGAGCGTGAAATGCTAGCCATAGTGTGGGCAGCTAAATAGTTTAGACCTTACTTGTTAGGTAGACAATTCAAGATTGTAACCAATCACAAACTTTTACAATATGTATTTAATGTTAAAGATCCTAGCTCAAGACTTTTAAAGTGGAGACTGAAACTCGCCGAATATTTCTTTGAAATAACATACAGAGCAGGAAAGACCATCACACATGCAGACGCATTAAGTAGCATGTAACATGTTGAAGTTGAGGCAGAAGCTGAGCAGTCAGTCAGAGAAAAATAAAAGGGGGTTCACAGCCAAAGAAAGAGAACAAATTATTAGGGAGCAGCACGATTCACCGGTAGACGGCCATCAAGGCATGGCCAGAACTCATAACAGGGTGAAACAATACGCAACGTGGCGCGGGATGAAAGACGATATAAAAACACACGTACGCCAATGCGATACGTCAAAGGAACAAAATCTCGAGACAATATGTGAAGATGTCGTTAGAAATCACAGACACTCCACAGATTGTTTGGGCAAAATGTAGTATGGACAATGTGGGACCACTACCAGTAACGGAATGGGGAAACAAGAAACGTGTTAACCTTTTACAATTTACTGTCGAAGTACACCATAGCAGTGCCAATGGCAAATCAAAGAGTAGCTACAGCTTTTGTGAATGATATAGTATTTAAATTTGGGATACCACAGACAGTATTGACAGATCAGGGCAGAAAATTTTGTAGTGAAATGTCCAAACAAATATATAAACTTTTGAAAATCAAGAAAATTAAAACTAGTGCTTATCGTCCTCAGAGCAACGGAGCGATAGAAATATGGCATAGGGCCTTAGCAGAATTCCTACGCCATTTTATTGCGAACAACCAGTGCGACTGGAATAGGTGAGTAAATAATGCAACATTCGTGTATAACCCCACACCACATGAAACTACGGGATTCACACCACATGAACTAATGTTTGGGCGATTACCAAATTTACCAGGTATTCTACAGAGGGAACCAATACAAATCCGGTATTGTTATGATTATTATTTTAAGGACTTGAAAACTAGGTTACAAGAAACGTTTCAGATTGCTAGAAAACACTTAATAGCATCTAAAAAGAGTAACAAAAGAGATCACGATAAGAGAGTTCGCGGACACATCTTCAAGGTAGGAGATAAAGTACTTTTGTTTGAAGAGACTCTAAGGAGGGGTAGGTCAAAGAAATTGTGTAGTCAGTATGTAGGACCATACACAGTTAAGGAAGTAAATGGAGTCAATGTAACTAACTTTACAGACTAAAAGAAAGAGGGCATTGAAAAAACATGCAAACGAAGCCGTACTTTTAATGTTATAGACGAATTATCCTTTTTCTGTTTACCGTCAGCACGAGTAATTCCAGAACTTAGGATTCACCCTGACTTTATTATGACTTTCAAGGGGAAGGACAATTATTTAATACCGAACAGAGATTAGTAACCTTCATCAATATCAGTCAGACTTGAACTTTGTGAAGCTGAGTCAGTATGCAAGTGTGACCAGTGAACTGTGTAATAAGGAAGAATTAATGTATAATACTAAGACACTATGTATGTCTAGCATAAATAGAATTAAAGACAAGGTAAACTCACTAGGCAACACAAAGGACATCATCAAGGAGTTGACGGGAAAATGTCGACAAAAGAAGCGCAGTATATTTCCATTAAATTTAATAGGACAAATAAGTCAGGTAATCTTTGGCACATTAGATGAGGAAGATGCCCAATTTTATAACTGGAAAATATCGAAATTAGAGGAAGAACAGCTAGACTTCCTGAAATTAAACAAGGAACAGGTACTAGTAGTGAAATCAACAATACACTCTGTTAATAAGATAATTAGACAATTATATTCTAGTGCATTGTTAAAATTAATAAATTTGGAGGTATTCAGTAGAAACAGTATATTGTGATATGTAATTAGATTGGCGATAGCAGAACATTTAATTTTCAACATCTATAAGGTGCTACCACTACTAATCTTAAATAAGAGGTCTAACGATCAGTAATGTCTTTATTAATTTTGATAAGGATTATATTTTTGATGGAACAGGCAAAGCAATACTATGCTAATCTAAGCAAAAGTGAACTAAATAAGTGTAAAGAAATTACTTCGAATTTTAGAATTTGTAAACAAAATTTCCCACTTGGAAACATGAACTCACCTAAGGAATGCCAAATCAAGTTGATGCTTCCTATCAGTTCAATACCAGAGGACTGTGTGACACACATTGTGAAATTAGTAGATACCTTATGGATACAACTAGATAACGAATGGCTATATGTAGCTCTGAATACGGAGAAATTAACCATAGTTTATAACAAGGATGAGCCCTTTGATACGATACTTAAGAGGACAGGAAAATTAAAGTTTTTTTGATAAATGTAAGGGTTATGGGTCTAATGGACTCATTGTATCTCAAACACAGAAGAATCAAAATATTAGTTATAAGGATTTTATCCCTAATGTATCACTAGATATAGATTGTTGTGAGACCGCAGAGTCAAATCTCGTTGATGAAGTAAAACTTAATATACCCCTAAGGACTGAACTAATAAATTTTATGACTTGAAGTTACCAAGTAACAAACTAAGTGAAGTTGAAAATCATGTGCAAGAAGAAGAGTGGAAAGTAAAGCACACTAGTCAAATGTTCAATGTAACTACAAGTTCTTAGGTAAACTTTGTGTTATTTTTATTGTATTATTTACATGTGTTTGTATCAAATGTGACTCTGTAAGTGTATGAAGAAGTATGTCTCCAAGAAGGGAGACGAAAATAGTTGTAGATCATTCTGTTTTAAGCCTACTATTGTAAATGCCTACAGTGCTAATAATGCAGATCACTACTCTCCTGGTAGACGTTCAATTGCTAGTTCACAGAGCGAACTATCATCAGAACAAATAGAGCTACACGAAAGTGTGACCACTAAGAAAAACTATCGCTAAGGTTGTAAAAAAAGCAAATTATTTTAAGTTAAGTTGTTTCTTTTTCATAAGGCAGGACATGTAGTGTAACTGTAGAATTGTACTAATTTATTGTAATTAATGAAGAATTAATGCAAGAATGTAATCAAGCATTATATGTGAAAGGATCGTGAGAGAGACAAATGTAAGAGTCCCTCGAGAGAGTAAGTTCTGGAGGGCAAAGTTGCATCCAGCACTATGATAGTGCGCACGACCCTCAACTGGAGATCGAAGTGCGTACTGAGGAGCAGTATACATAAGGCTAGGAGAGTATTGTGAGGGGACTTCCTGGCTAGTCTGGAAGCTCGCCGAGCCCTAGGGGAATCGCTATAATGCATCCTATGGCTCGCAGACTTTGGGGAATCATTGTAACGCATCCCACTGCTAATTAGTCTACTGGGAAATCGCTGTAAAGCATCCCAAGACTAGCAAAGTGCACAACTGTTTGTCATATGTTATTGCGCATCAAGTTACAACTCCTTGCAAGAGTGCACCATGTATAACCATCAATAAATTAATGTCAACAGAAAATTCTCATTCGCATTGTGTTATTGCACTTAATTGCCACAACTTACCCCATGAAACAGGTCAAGTAATTCCAGCTGCTCGGAACACTACAGTGTGATTGGATATTTCAATGTTATTGGTGGTTTATTTTTCAATTATGTAGACCTCCCCCCCCCCCCCCCCCCTTAAGGGGAATAGGTGACAGCTGCATCGGTTCACCTTATTTGGTTACGTCAACCACCATTGGTCGTGAATCCCACGACCCCTATATGAAGTATTGAAAATACCATTTAATTCTTGGAATCATGTTACTTTATGACAAAAATAACCTATCATTGCTATGACTGGAGACGCCATGTGGCGGAAATGTGTATTTAATCCCTGTACATGCTTTGTTCGGGGTCAGTCAACGGCCTCGAGGGGGCATACTTCTACAAGATAAGTTGTATTCTGGATTTGATGCATAAATGTAGGCTCTTCAAGCTAGTAGGACCTTCACGTCATTTAGAAGTTAGGCAAGGGCCATGAAGGCCGAAATTTTAAATGATCGCGGAATGTTGGTATCTTATCTAAGATTTGATAATGGGTGGAAAGTAATGTTAGCTTGTGTAACCAGTTTGCAAACCCTTATGAAAATCTGTGACCAAGTCATTAATGAAGGAATTCGTGGTTGTAATAATTTGTAATCCAGACAATAATTATGAAAGTTTTGGTCTTAAACTTTTGCAACCAAGTCACGCCTTATTGAGGTTGTGCTGTTAACCTTTTGTAACCAAGTCACGCCTGGTACGGCTATTGTAGTCAATACTTGGGACTTTGTGGTATTTAGCATTTGTAAACTCATGAAAAATACTTTACGAAGGTTTCAAAACTTTTGAAAATGTATTTGCTCACGGGAGTTAAGGCTGGAATTTGTTCAGCAGTTGCTTCTATCCACTTGGGATCGAGAGCAAATTATGTATATGGGAAAAATACAGTGTAAAATTTTGAGGTTACAATATTCACGTAACATTTATTCATGATACGTATAGTAATAGATGTTACCATCTTGGTTTCCTTGTGTAGGAAAAGATTTAATTCTTTAAAGTTCAGGGTAAATGTCAGTACGACAGAATTTAATCCGCCATTTCGTGACAATTGTATTTTGGGGTAACTTTCCCCAGTGTATTCTGTGATGGCCTTCTTTATTACTAAAAGGCCAGTTATTTGCATAAACACTACCCATATTTTAGTGTGGAAAATCAAATTGTACCAGCAAATTTATGTACCTGAACAATACTTGCATTTTACTTTTTTTTTTATTGTTAACATGGTGTTTTATGAATATTTTAATTAATTTGCAATTTAGAGGTAGGGAAATTCATGTTAGCTTTTCCTCATGTAATATTGATTACAAATGAAAATAAAAAATAATAACAATAAAAAGACAATTACCACACTTCCTTGTTTCTATTATAAGTCGTTTTCACTAGTCAACTCAACTTTACATTGCACAAATAAATGGTTCCTTTGAATGGCTTTTGCTCTTTGGTTCTCTGTTGGTTTTGCTATGTCTTTATGCAAGGTTGGCCTTGCCATGCCCTTGTCTTAGGGTGTACCACGGTCAGACAAAAATGTGCAAGTGTTTAGATGCTCAGCTTCAAACATAGTGGGAGCTCGCACTTGGTCGAGAGTTACCCACCCTGACCTTGTGATGCGCAAACCCACACCTGCAGTGCCCTTATAGAGACAGCTTCTTAACCAGTCCAGCAAACAGTCATTGAAGTGCTTGGGGTGTTCTACCCAAGTAGAGTGTTATTTGTGTACATGTGCTCACAAGCTTTTCAAGTGCTTAGAGTTTAGTGATCCTAACCCTAAGCAATGGTTCTCTGTTTTGCTAAGGAGTACAAATTACATCTGAATTGTCCCTTGCCTTCACACTACTCCAAAAGTTGTCCATCGTCCTCGTGTCATTGATGTGGTGCTCAGCACCACACATTGCTATATTTTGTCTCCAAGGAAGCTGAGGAGGGCAACTCATCATCGCAGGCTGAAGCAGTTCCTCTCAGTCTACTAACTCGCAGCCCACAACTCTGTCTGATGTTACACCAATGCTTTCAACACCATCTTCTATGGTGCTCCTGTCCATAGTCCAGGTATGTATCCTTGATGAAGCTGGAACACCTTATGCTGCCAGAGCCCTCCTAGACACAGTCAGCAGGTTAGCTTCATTTCTGAACACTGCCGCCAAAGGCGTGATTTGACTCATAAAAAGATGCATCTTCCCATCCAAGGATTGTCTAATGCAGCTATCAATGTGGCCAAGTCATTCATGTCCATTGTAAGTAACCCCTTGTGGAACTCCTGACACACAGTTTTCTCTCAATGTGGTTGTTCTCCCTCATATAACAAGTAAGCTCGCGAAGTGTTCAGTTGTCCAGTAAGGTGCGCCATTCAGTTGCCCATTTGAAGCTCTCGTCCAGCTTTCAATGTTCCTTGACCTGTTGATCTACTTATAGGAACAGATCTTGTTGCTTGGTTCCTTAATGGAGGTAAAATCAATGACTCTCCTGTGGCTCTAGATTCAATTTTCCGATGGATCTTGATGGGCAAGGTAGAAGCAGAACCTCGTGCTGTGTCTTCAGCATCCTATTGCATTTCATTGTTGATATTGAGCCCCCTAGAGGATATCATGAGGTGGTTTTAGGAGGTTGAATAGTTCCCACCAGCAAAACAAAAATTTGTCAAAGAGGTTCGTTGTGAGGATTTCTTTGTTGAGACCCACAGGCCTGATGCTACTGGTAGGTATATGGTCTGTCTGCCATTTCGCTCATCGATGCCAGAACTGGGTGCATCTCGGACTCAAGCGGTGAACCAGTTACTTTGTCTGGAAAGGTGCTTCAAGGGGGATTCACCACTGAAACAGATGTATTCTGACTTCATGAGGGAATACCTTGCAGAGGGGCATATGGAGAAAGTGCCAATTTCACAATTGTTGTCCTCGCCTATATATTATACTCAACACCATTGTGTCATAGAACACGAAAGCACAATCATCAAACTTTGTGTTGTGTTCGATGCATCTTCAAAGAGCTCAACAGGTGTGTCTCTTAACGATGTTCTCATAACTGGAGCTACGTTGCTACGTTACAGCTGATATTAAACGTATAGATAGATAGCAGTATTCCTGGTCATCAGGATCTTCGGCATATTGTTTGGCACTTTGACAACAGTAAATTGGTGGAGGATTATCGTTTAAAGACAGTGACGCATGGAGTATCCTCCGCTCCACACTTGCCACTTCACACCTTATAGCAGCTGGCTGAGGATTAGAAAGATTTATTTCCTGTTGCTGCAAATGTGCTGAAGTCAGACATATATGTTGATGACTTGGTCACCGGCTCTAATTCTGTTGGTTCTGCTTTGGCCCTGCGAAGGGAGTTGATTTCATTGCTCGCTGTTGGTGGTTTTAAATTGCAAAAGTTTGTCAGCAACCATCCTGCCTCGCTTGACTGGCTCCCAGTGGAAGATGATGAGGCCCAAGAAGCCCTGTCATTCGATCAAGACAGTCATGTTGCAAAGGTGTTAGGGTTGCAATGGAATCCCAGCGTTGATTGCTTCTCATACAAGATACAGCCTAGTTGCTAAGAGACCACTAAGAGAAATATCTTGTCAGAAGTGGCAAGGATTTTTGATCCTCTTGGGTGGCTCTCTCCTCTCACCATGTTTTCAAAACACCTCATCTAGACTCTCTGGCTGGAGAAACTTGATTGGGATTCTAAGCCTCCAGGTAATATTGTTGAGAAGTGGAGCCAGTTTAACAGCGAGGTACTGCTGCTAGCAACAGTTGTTGTTGCCCAACAAGTAATTGGTTCATTGTACAAAATGCATGGCTTCTCTGACAGCTGAGAGATTGGCTATGCTGCAGTGGTTTATTTACACCACACATTTAGTCACTGGTAAATCAAAGGTTGTTCAAGACAAGGTTCAGTCCATCCCAGGATTGGAGCTTTTTGGGACTTTATTGTTAGCTCGTCTACTTCATCATGTGGTAGATTTGTTCACCCCTGCCATCCCCTTGATGAACAAGAACGGCTGCGCTGCATTGATTTCAGTTTGAGACAGGCCCAAAAATTGTGGTACACTATCCATCCAAGGTCTGGCAATATTAGGTGGAAAAAAGACAGTATTTGTTACAGTAGTTATGATCAGTTGTGGTCAGTCATTTTCACCACACGTACATTCTCACTCAGTTGTGTCTTCAGTTGCGACATACGTATGGTCTCTCAAAAACTACTCTCCTCCCCTCTCTGTACGTTATCCAAGCAGCAATCAATATCTCTTAGCTGTAACTGTTCACATTTTAATTTTTTTGCATGAAATCTGCAGCCTTATAAGCATCTTTAAACCAACTTTCTAAGTGATTATTGAGGAAATTGAAACATGTTTCAGTTTGTTTTAATACAGAATTATTGGGTGAGAGATTGTGTGCTCTCTTCTGCTTCTGAAAACGTGCTTCTACATTAGCTAGTTGTACAGACATTCCTGTGAACGTAGTTTCTACTTCCATTCATTTCACTAACATGGAATTTTCCAAACAAGTGGTGAGGTCTTGCTGTACCTGCGCGATTGTAGGTGCAATATGATGTTTTTTGAGTTCTGCCTGCATTTCAGGTGCATGTGTCTGGCAGGATTTCTCTATGTTTTTAGCTGCCTCGTATAGCCCAAATGTTAATTCTACATACTGGCATGATAGTTCCTAGTAAAGCTCGACTTGTAGTTTAGACTTTAACTTATTTTTAATATTTATCAGTGTAGTTTGCTGTTTCGTTAAAGCGTCCTTCAACTCCGCAAAGCGTTTGGTGTTAGTTAACTGCATTGATTTACTGCTTGCTTTTATTTCTGCGTGTTCGCTTCTATTCTACCTATGCATACCCCTGCATCCCATTTTAAATCAGCCATGAGTTGAGAGTCATAAGCTCGGTTAATGCTATCATACTAAGAGTGAGTGTGAGTGCATCAGTGTTATGTGCATGTAACACATGGTTGTGTTTGCAGTTAAATAATTGTTATTCTGTTCCTTATTCACAGTATAGACTTTGTTTATATGTAGCGCTACTTTCTCTATAGAAGCAGTTGACTCCATTCTGTTCATGTACCGCTTCCGCTAAGTCTCCTAAACTTTTAATACTCCTCAAAAAGTCAGCTCTCGTGTAGTTAAAGGATTAATATTAACTGTTGCCAATTGTCTACATACAAATTCTCGGAAGACTCTTAAGATATCTCCATGGCCCCATGCTAAGGACAGCAAAAATTATGTCGGGTAAAATTATATGGATTTTTCGTGGGTGTCGAAATTAAATAGTCTTCACTGAAAGAATGTTTTGAGATGAAAAGAATTTTTAGCAATGATAATAATTGAGATCATACAAAAAATAAAACGTAAAACACCACACAAATGACACTTCTACCACTACAAAATATGATTTGCAACGGACAGCAATTTAAGTGGAATCGATCTTCAAACTAAATAAATATAAACAAAAAAAGATATGCTGCTAATATAAAACATTTTAATAGGGTTCAACCACCTCTCATGTATCTTTCAAATCCTTTATTTTTCTCCAGCACAACACAACTAATAAAGTAAAACCAAAAACAAAATGGCCACTGGGATGATACAAGTGTCTTAGGGTTTCCCAAAAAAATTAAATACTTAAAATGTGTCTGTTGCAAAATAAAAGTTCAGCACAAGGTTACAGTACAATTCAGTGCAGAAAGAATGATCCATAAAAAGCTGAGCCGGCATTTACACCACCTGGACTGACGGAGAGAATATTCTGTTGACATCGTGGAGATCACTTTTTAATGTAAACATAAATAACTGTCTAGCCATTAATGTCATATTTTAATAGTTCTTCTGAAGATTTCTTTCTCAATACCAAAAAAAACTTACTTATTAAAACATTATTTTTTCCACAGGCTAATCAGTCAATAAAAACAAATTAAAATTTTTTAGCACATTATAGGAAACTATATTTTGCAAAACAAAATTATACCAAAAGGACGAAAAATAAAATTACTAACTTAAAATTCAAAAACTTAACATGGAGCATACATAACCTGATTGTAATAGAAACACATCAGAAAGTTTAAGAGGTGGTAACTAACATAAATATCATAATCCTTGGGCTCAAAATGTCAATGCAAATAATATAACCCATATTATTATAAGCGTACAAATGTTGAAGTTTAAAACAAAATACATATATTCACTAACTTATGAAATACAAATAAACTATCAAATGAAATGTTACCATTACCGTATTAGATACTCGAGTTGGTGTTCTATGGGTAGGCAGTAGAGAGTTGGTGGTATCAACACAGCATGATTATGATTTGTACTCTTCAATTGCTGCCCAGCAGTCTGTTGTCAACCTACTGCGACGAAGGCATCTAGTAAAATTGTCATAACATGCAGAAGTCAAGGAAAATTTGTCAGATGTTGGTTCTAATTGAGTCAGTAAAGTGCGTTGGAATCCTGCCAAGTAATGTCATTGTAGAAAGGATTTTGGTCTCTTCTAGTTCCAACAGCTTTTCAATTAAAATAACACACTTGTCCGATAGTGCCATTCGTCTTGAGGAGGGGGGCTATGATAGGTGTTGGCAAGCAGATCACACAGGTACTTCCAAATGTTCCAGGAGATTATAGAATAAATCAAATAAAATGTCCCCTGACAAAAGTACTGGGTGAACTGCTAATACGAACAAGAGAAAATCTTAACTGGTGCCAGGAGAAGGTTGCCTCTGAATTACTGAAGAGAAATAGGATGCCTTCTCATGTGGACCAAATTACTTTGGAAGGACTAATAACCTGACCTGCCACCACACTGATGTAGAAGATGCCAAGCCCATAAAGCAGCCACCAAGAGGACTGCCACTAGCTTTGCATGAGTCTGTTGAGGGAATTCTGAAGGAGACAAGGGAATTAGATGTAATTGAACCATTAGTTAGTCCATGGTCACCACCCATTCATTGTACTTGTTAAGAAGAAAAATGGCTATCTGAGGTTTTGTGTAAATTATCACCAGCTTAATAATGTGACAAAGAAAGACTCTTATCTGCTTCCTAGGATAAATAACACATTAAACATTAAACACCTTAACAGGTTCGCATTGGTTTTATATTTTGGACATGAAGGGTGGGTACTGGCAGTGTGAGGTAAACCCAGAGCAGCACAAGAAGACAATATTTTGTGCCCAGGGTAAAGGAACCTGACAGTTTAAAGTAATGTCTTTTGGGCTATGTAATGACACAGACACCTTCAAAAGCCTAACGGAAAAATTCCTGCCTTCAGATATCTGTCAGGTTTACCTAGATGACGTGACAGGGAGGACATTTGAAGAGCACCTATTATACTTGGACTCTGTATTCCAGAAAGTGGTCACCAACAACTTGAAACTGGTTCCTAAGAAGTGCCATCTGTTCCAAAAGAAAATGAATTTCTTGGGACATGTAGTGTCAGGCCATGGAATTGAAACAGACCCCAAGAAGATCAAAGCAATACGTAATTGGCCAACACCAACTGACAAACTAAAGTATGGGGTTTTCTGGGATTATGTACCTATTATTGTCTATTTGCACCTGGTTTCGTCACGATTTCCAAGCCACTACAAGAACTAATTGAGACCAAAAGAAAATTTCTCTCGACCACTGAGTGTGAAGAAGATATTTTTATTAAGCTAAAGGAAATTCTGATATCTCCTCTAGTCCTGGGATTCCCAAAAAGTGAGAGCATGTTCATCTTGGATACTGAGGTTAGTGATGTACACATTGGAACTGCATTATTTCAGGTTCAGGATGGTAAGGAAAAACCACTAGAATACTTCAGTAAGGTATTGCATAAGCCTAAGAGAAATTATTAGGTTACATGCAGGGAGCTTCTGGGTGTGGTGAAATCTATTTCACACTTCCACCCCTAACTTTATGGCAGACATTTTATTCTTAGATCCAACCGTGCTTCATTACTCTGGATAATAAATTTCAAGAATCCTGAAGGTCAAATAGCATAGTAGATACAGCATCTTCAAGAATCTCACTTTGAAGTACAGCACAGATCTGGATGCCTTCACAGCAGGCAGATGCACTTGCTAGAAGGTCATGTGAGCCATTCTGTCATTGTCGCGAATGTCAGGAGGAAAAGAGTTGTGAATCGCTGAACGTACAGAGAACAAGAAATAAAGGTTAATTATCTTGTGATGGGTCACCGTCCTGGAGTGAAGCTGAATGACCACACTTTGCATCTATTACTAGAATGGAAAGAAGCAGGCTGTCTGTCAAAATGGGAAGATATCTAGACTGAGCGCAGCATTCAAAGCATACTGGGCACAATGGAATTCCCTCGTAGTAAAGAATGGTGTCATTTACAGAAACTGGGGACGTAATGATTGGAAACTCACACACTTAATATTGGTCCTTCCAGAATACAGGGTTCCCAAAGTCTTAAAGGAACTGCATAATAAAGCAACCAGTGGGCACTTTGGTGTTAATAAGACCCTTCATAGAGTTAGACTGAGATTCTAATGGCGTCGTTGTCTGCAGGATGTTGAAAAGTGGTGCCGAAATTGTGACCCTGGCACTGTGCGGAAAGGCCCAAGGACCAGTGGACAAGGTCACCTACACAAATGCAAAGTTGGAACCTCATTTGATAGGATAGGTCCTTTGTCTGTCACTGAGAGAGGTAATCAAAATCTACTGATGGCCCAATATTACTTTACTAAGTGGCCTGAGGTTATTCCCCTCCCCTATGGCTGATGCACTCATAAGAGCATGTCTTCTTGAGGTTTGGTGTGCCACTAGAACTCCATTCTGATCAGGGAAGAAACTTTGAAGCTGCAGTCTTCCAGTACGTGACAAAGATTCTGGGGATAAAAAAGACTAGGACTACAAACTTAAACCCTCAGTCTGATGGAATGATCAAGAGACTTAACTGCACTCTTGAGCAGTACCTGCCAATCATTGAGGGCAGACAACCAAAAGGATTGGGATTCAAAGGTGTCATTGTTACTCCTTGCTTACTGCTTGGCAGTTCACGAGTTCACATGGGTAACACAATCAAGGATACTGATTGGAAGAGAGCTATGCCTTCCTAGTGACCTGCTGTTTTGGCTGACTGACAAAGGAGGAAGCTGCGGCACCTGATTATGCCAGGGAATTATGTTATAGACCAGTTGGCATTCATGATTTGCTCGACATCACCTCAGAATAAATAGTGACATAATGAAGACGCAGTATAATAGGAGAATGTCGGCCGAGGACCTTCTAGAAGGTCAACTGGTGTGGCTGTACAATCCATAGAGGCAAAAAGGATGCTGCCTGAAGCTACAGAAATGTTGGTAATGCCCCTACAGGATTCTGAAGAAAATCAATGCTGTGGTAATTTGGATTTTTTGTTTAGGCTCTCGGGCGAAGCCAAAGGTTGTCCATATTGACAGACAGATACGAAGGTCCAGATGTTGCAAAGTCTGTTCGGGATGAACAACTTGGCCATGGCAGGTGTGGTGGTAGAGGAGATGGAGACTATCAATCAGCTGTTCAAAAAGATATTAGTGCACTTCAAAAAAAAAGTAAACAAAAGAGGTGGTTGACAACATAGCAGTTCAGATAGGGCAAACCACATCTTTTGATTTTTCTAGTGTGACCACCAGTCCTTCCTTGCGGATGGTAAATAATATGACAAATTGTAAACCACAGAATATTTTACAGTTTTGTCTTCATGTACATAAGTTGCAAACTAATAATATGTTTAAATCTGCTCTACATTTAATGCAACAATTAAATGTTTTGGCAAATTTTCTGGTTTAAATGTTGCTTACTGGAATTACAAACAAGGAAGAAAGGTATGAAATTAAATTTGTTTTCAAATGGCAATGAGCACACCCTTGAATTTAACAGACTGTTCAGGATTTATTGGATACTCTAATTAGTAACCAGAGTGAAAAGAAGTTTATTTATATTGTGTTAGAAAATCTGCTTCTTTGGGCCAGTAGCAAAATGCAAGACAAGTAATACCAAATATACATATTGAATTGCATAACTCGGCTGTACAGTAGTAAGTGAGTTAAGAGATTTGGGTGGCTATTAAGGCATTGAGAGCTGGTAAGAGTGAGCAGAAGTGAATATGGAGTCGTGCCAGAATGCAAGGGTGGGTGAAACTGAAGATCCCTGAGAAAACCAGCAAACCAGTGGCATCGTCTGGCACTATTCTCACATGCCAAAATCTAGGGGCGATCCCACTGAGAATCGAATCCTGTTCACCATGGTGGGAGGAAATCATAACATAACAAAACATAACACTTACGCTACTCTTGCACCAAACTATATATATATATATATAAACACATCCACACCCTTTCCCCAACCCATCACACCTCAGTACAACGCCGGACCTCCATGAGGACCTACCATGTCGCTTTCCAAAAATAAAAAAAATTAATATTTCACAATACCTATATATACCTCTTCCCCAATACATCACACCTTAGTACACCGCCAGAGCTCCGAGGGTGAGGAGCTACCATGCCGCTACCACACAAAAATAAAAAAATAAAATAAACACCCTTAGACACTCTTGAACCAAACTATACATTTATCAATTCACACAAAATTAAAAAAAAAAGGTTTGATTAATTCAATTAAATTAATTGGATAAATCAATCTAATTTCATCCCATTAATTTTATCTGATTAAGATAAGCAGATTAAATTTTTTGATCGGATTAAGATCAGATTAATCTGATCAATCAATTTTATATCAAATTAATTAATATATTAGTCTAACCACTACACCAACACAGCCCCTGTACAGTTGTAGTTATGTATGTTACCAACATGTATATGCCATAAATGGAGGAGGTGAAACGCGCTAAAAAGGAAATATGAAATACAGGTGCCTCTCAAAAGGTTACCAAGTATGTATATGATGATTGAAATGAATGGATACTTAACTTTAGAAAGGTGCAAAGTGCCCAAATTCCATAAACAGTGATATTGCAATAGAATGGTGTGAAATACCATAGCGAGTAACATACGAAAGGGGCTAAGTCAACAGAAGAGTCTAACGTGTTGCCATGACCACAAGATTGCAGTAATATTAAGTCCCTGACCTCTTTCATAAGAAAGGTACAATGTGTTTGTTGTGCTCTCTCTCCAATACCATGAGTTGTTTGTTACGTCGTAGCATAGCATTGCAGCTGAAGGATGTTACTGACTGTATTCTGCGCTGTTTTCTACAGAACTATGAGGTGGGTGTTAGTAAACAATAAAGTATATATATCATAAATACTCTGTGCATAATACACAGTTGTTGTTATTACAATATCATTCTATATGAGCATGATATCCATATTCTGATGAAAGCCACATAAGCAAGAAGCGCAGGAAGACTGGAAGCAGATCATTTGTGAATGAGCAAAGGAAGCTTAAAGCGAAAGGTACACTGTATAAAACAAGCACAAATAAGGATATTAGCGAAGAAGTTGCTTTCATCAGGGGTAAGGCATTCATACAAAATTAATTAATACTGGTATGTTTGTAGGGATTTATGCGTTTATCTAATTATAAAAATAAACTTAGACACACAAATTTAATTACACATATTTTCATTTAGTAAGCAGGGTAAAGTATCAGTGTTTGAATGTGATGTGTGAATCTTACAA
The DNA here is from genome assembly GCA_029891345.1 of Dryococelus australis. Lineage (NCBI taxonomy): Eukaryota > Metazoa > Arthropoda > Insecta > Phasmatodea > Phasmatidae > Dryococelus > Dryococelus australis. Next base: position 176,938,640 of record CM056994.1, on the reverse strand, counting down.
TATATGTATATTATTAACGGACCATGTACCGTATCTATGTTTTAGGTGGCATGCAAATGCAGACTCAAAAGTAGGGAGCTAACACCCCAGACAAAAATGGTTTTATTTTCCAAGTTCTATGACCAAGAATGTTCAACCCAAGCAACATTCTTGATGAGTCTTCTTATTAACACACCAGTACAGCATCAGCATCATGGAACTTATTATACTCCTAATAACAGTCGCAGACAGGGATCGGTTCAATAGAGGATACCAAATTGCAAGGGTGATCTATTACGTATCTGCAAAAGTACCTTTATGGATGTATTTGCAGTTAATAAAAAAGGCCGGAAATACTTATTAAAAAGAAGAAAAGTGGTGACGCTACGTTCACTGACCGTTGAACAAGAAATGCACCAAGCGAATATTTTGAAGCTGCTAGAATATGCGTGAAACAGCACATAAATTCCTTCCCTTATGAAGTTAGCCATTACAGCAGAGGAAGGTCAAACATGGAATACCTAAGTCCGGACCTGAATATATCCAGACTGTATTTACACTTCAAGGAGAAATTTTCTGCAGCAATGGTCAGTGTCATGTATTATCGTAAGTTATTTCTAAACGACTTTGTCACCTTTCCTTCCAAAGACCATGAAAAGCTACCTGCAAAACTTGCAATTGTCTGAATATTGACGCCAAAGCAGGTTCTCTGCAGTCAGAAGCAACTCTCAAGAAGCACCATAAGAAGGCTGAGGCACATAGCTTGTTAAAAAGTGATAACTCATCTCAGCGCATTGACAGTGACACCTGCTGCATGTTGATGATGGATTTACAAGTGATGTTTGTTCCAACATTGACGCACTCGGAGATGTTCTATCGCCACCAGTTATCTTGCTAAAACTTTGGTGTTTCTATCGGTGATACTCTTGAGTCCTACAAATGCATGTGGGATGAGAGTGATGCAAGAAGGGGAGGCAATGAAATTGTATTGTGTATTCTCAAAGTGTTGAACCCAGGAATAACAAACAAAACAAACCTCATTGTATGGAGTGACAACTTTTGTGCACGGAACAAAAACTGCATGATGGTTTTTATTTTTTCTTTCCTGGTGGCAAATGGGTTGTTTGCAAGAATACAGCAACGGTTTCTTGTTAGCGGACATAGCTTTCTTCCACGTGACTCTGATTTAGCTTTGATTGAGAAAAGGAAAACAGTAACAAAGGTATTTAAATCCAGTGATCGGCATACAATAGTGACAGAAAGTAATGTAGTTACTTCCCATTTGAAGTAGTTCTTACATGGGGTTCAAATTTCTTTGATATTCAGGCTGTGGAAGATCAGATCATCAATACTAAACATCTCAATATATTCAAAGCTGTCAGCATCACCTATGATTCATCAGACGTATGATGTGTAGTGGTGAACGAATCATTCTGTAACATTAAGACTGGCCGTAAGATTAAGGTACTGAAGAAAGGGAAACATGCAACAGACGTATGATCTGTAGTTTTCGAAGTTAGTTCCGCATTACATTCAATTACAGCTGAAAATAAGAAGGATTTGCAGGCTATGATTCCCTATTTGGTTCAAAAGGAACAAAAAGAATACTAGAGCCAGCTAGACATAGTGGTGAATAAGTGGCACATATCACCTATGAAAACCCTATTGGATTTAGCACCTATCTTGTCATGTTTGTTTACATCTTGCTAACACTATGTTACTGGTATCGTGTAACTGTTTCTTGTGGATGATAAAGAAGTGGCATTCATGTCGTTCATCACATTTTTGATAAATGCACCTTACACTTCTCTAATACAGATATGTTTTTGCATTTTACTTACTGTCCACACATTTGGCACTTTGCAGCTTTCTAAAGTTAAGTATCCAATTGCGCTTGTGTTTTCATTGTAACAGTAAGGGGCATCTGGTGAATATGTAGTTGTTCCACATTTAAAGGCATTGGATACCAAAAAATGAATTATTTTATAATTGTACCAAACATTGTTCAACTTGTAAACATTGTATGGATAACATTTTCCTCAAATTAAAATATCTACACTTCATATTTTTTGAATAATGTCTTGTAAAATGGGGTGTTATAGATCTAAGCCATATGATACTAAGGTTAACTTATAATGAGCTCGTTCACTTAAAGCCATACCAGTGCGTCCCCGCAAAAATGCAGCCATTTGGAAATTATTGCTGATTTGAGTAAGTAAAAAATTACTAACCCTTCAGATTCCTCATAAGCATCACCTACATTTCTAGTGGTAAAAAAGAAATAAGGGCAACACAGTTTAGTTGTGGATTACCGTTTAGTTGATAAAAAGATTTAAAATTGAACAACTCCCCACGCAAAATGTTGAGAATGTATTGTAGTATTTTGGTCAAACTAAAGTTTTTTTCAGTGATCCATTTTAATGACTCCTTCAATCAATGGTGAAGATGGCTTTCCTGACCTTTTTGGAGGTATTACAAATGGAATCAGGTTCCATTCGGAGTAAATTTTGGAGGGCAATGTCTCTCTCATTCTTTATATAAGAGACTAGAAGATTTCCACTTTAAGTTTATCATCTTGTTTCTTGATGACATATGCATTTACTCTATGGCTGAAGAACATATGGCGTACACCTGTCTTGTGTTGGGGAAGTTGAGAGAATCAGGTTTCACTGTAAATACCACAAAAATCTTGGGCTAAACAAGCAAAAAATTTTTTGGGTTTTATTTTGTCTCGAAGGAAGTTAATAATGTAACCTGCGAAAATCACCCCCATTGTAAACTTTTCACTGCTTAAAGAGGATAATGAGGTTCATCTAAATGTTAGGATATTTTTTCCACTTTATAGACAACTACGCAGAATTGTGGGCCATTCTTAACAAGTTCAGGAAGATGGGAGAGCCCTCTATGAGGAGAACAGAAGGCCTTTAGTAAATGAAAGTATGTATGAGATCTTGCATCCTTCCATATTAATTTTGCCCAACTTCAGTAAAAGTCTCATTTTACAGGTAGAATCGTCATCACTAGTCTGAAAGTTGTGGCTAACGGGAGGACTCAAGTCACTATGGAAAAGAATTTGAATGCTTTTGAAAAGGAAGCATAGTGTGTGTTTGGGGTACTGAATGATTTTCAACCAACTTTGAACATGATCAGTTTGACCTATCACAGATAAGCAAGTGTTAACATGCCATTATTTCCCGTCCCCAACAAATTGGGAAAATAGGATACTGGATCACACACTTAACTATTTTTTAATTATTCATGTCAAAAGGCAAGACAATCTTTTACATGATTGTTTTATCTAGAATGTATGGTCCAGCAAGAAGTTCAGTGAGAGGAACTGTAAATTTCCCAATGCAATCCCTGAGGCTTTCATAGATATTACAAATTGGCAGGAGTAAGATGAGACATGTCAACAGATAATCAAAGAAATTTCTGAAAGGACTGGAAATGGATAAGAGAATCTTGTACAGTATTATATGACTTGTTTAAATGGCAAGAAAGTGGGTGTGCCAGAGAAAGTGTGATGTCATATTGTTGAAATATTTTCACAACTCAGTCATGGCAAGTCAAATGAGAGTCACAAAAACCAAATCACTTATCAAAAGAGAAGTTTATCGGCCAAATATAAACAGTAGCATTGTAACATATGTCAGAAGCTGTAAAAACTGTGAGCTCGTGATGCAACTGTGTAGTAATATAATTGGACAATATTCTGTTGAGCTGCCGACTCTGCCGTGGAAGAGTCGTTATAGATATTTTTGAGCCACTAACAAGATCAAGACAAGAAATATTTGTATTCTTATTTGGAAGATGGTTTAGTAAAATTTATGCTTTTGTTACCCCTTTGCAAGCTATGAAGAGGAATAATATTTGCAAGGCCCTAGTAAAGAAAGCACGAAGGTATTTGGAGGCCCCCCCCTAATAGATATTCATGTCAGATAAGGGTAATAACTTTAATTCTAAATGTGAAGGACATGTGCTTCGAATGAGATACAAAACATGTAAATACCAGTCCTTACTATCCATTCCCCAATGTAGTTGAGCAAATTAATAAGAATGTCAGTTGCACTCACTATTTTTCATAACCATGACAATCGAAATTGGGATGAATCATTGGCATGGCTCAATTTGGCCTCTTATTCAGTGCCCCACTGCTATGTCTATGTTAAGGGCTTCATTGTTGAGTTACTTGTTGTCTGAGTGAGGAGTGGAACACAGCTCCGCCCTCCCAAGGTGACTTGGGAGTACCATAGTACAGTATCATAGTAATAACCGCAGTGAACATAATTTGTGATGGCCGTCTATCTTTTAAAGTAATAAATATTCTATTTAAAAAGTGTGATTTTTGAGAGTAGCAAATACTGAGATTAAGATTTGTTTCTTTACAACCTTCAATAATTAATAATTTAAAACTACAATCCCTGGTTTTCCGTTAAATTCCAATTGTGCTTGCCACGAGTAATGTTGCACTAAGGCACGGTGCTTGCACATTATTTGGCAACAAAGGGGTGTAGTACACTGTAAAGGTCAATCACGTTAAAGTGAGCACTCTAGAAATCAACCTTTGAAAAAAACCACCGCCCGCAACTGCGTATGTATAACCAGGTGTGTCACCACACATGCTGGGGATAAACACACCCAGTTATGTTGGCAGTGAAATGTGAAAAGTAGTTCTACAAAATAAAGCGGTATTGCAAGTGTAATGTTTAAATTTATGGCTACTTAAGCCCTTTAAAGTTTATTTATAGACTTTAAAGTAATTACTGGCATAAAGATAATGTATTTACTGTAACTCATAATTATATTATGTCACGTGATCAGCGCAGCGGACAAAACCAACAGTTCCTTCATGCTTATTGCTTGGCTTTGCTTGTGAGACAAACTACAAATTTGGAAACTGGAAGTAGTTGTGTTTTAGTATTACTCATTTATTTTTCGGCTTATCTGCAATCAGCATTGTTTTATTATAGGTTGTATAGTGTTTAATTGTGTTGGTAGTGATTTTGTGTAAAGTTATGAGTTCCAGCAAAGTACGTACAAATATTCAGCATCAGGAGGACATTATAAATCTTGCCGAAAGTATTTATTCTTTAATTCGACAAGGAGAGATGAAGCCGTGCAAGGTGACTGAATGAGTTGCAGAAATGATGAAAATTTCAACTGCAACTGTAAATGTGTTTTTACGACGTGCTTTAGCAGCTTATCCCCAATAAAAAAAAGTGAAAAAGAACAAATATAAATTGACAGTTAGAAACGTGATATTATAAACGGAAAATTAAATAACAATTATAAAGTAAATGAACAACAGCAGAAACGCAACATTAATATATTCATGTTAGTTTGTGAAGAACATGTTATATCCTACGTTTGACAATCTGTTTAACATTTATTTCAAATCTGTCATTATCACACGTGCAAATTTGGCAGTCAATAATTATACATTAATTTGACACGTTTTGAAATCACTGTGTTATTTCGTAATGTAGGCCTAACCTAAAACTTGTGTTCATGTAGTTATTCATCCCAAGTTACAGTGTTCAATTTTACTATTGTTAACATAACATAAATGCCGTAGTTTGATGCTACACCAAAGGTGATCCAACATATAAACTATAAAAGCTTGAAGCTGGTTTTGTTAACTATAGACCTATAGCTGTGCTTGTTGCCGGCATTCTTTCGTGATGCAAGTGTAGGCCTAATTGTTTTATTTGGCAATGCTTGCCGTAATAAGAATTAGAAAGTATTTACAATTAATTGTCAACAATTATGCCTATAGAATAATTCCATGTTTAAATTTCTAAATGGATGTTCGACAAGACAACTTGCTACCTTTTGAGAAATATCAATGAAGATAGTATGCGTTATTGAGTAGGCCTAATTGTTTGTAATATCTGCCACTTTGGCCGCAAAAATATTGTAGTTATTGAAATTTAATGTAACTGTAAATTACATGTAATAGTCAACACCCCAGGCTCCCAGAGCTCCTGTTTACTTGCGAGTGCAAGTTTTGTATAGATTACATTATGCAGTGTATGTGTTAAATTAAGTATTTCTAGAAAAGCTTTATGAGCTGACTTTCAATAAGGGCAGGGCAACAATTGACACACCAAACACATTCACAGTTATAGCACATACAAAACACAAAAGCACTGTAGCCTGGCTACAATTGATATAACAATAATAATATTAGTTAGTTTATGTTGCTACATTTCTACCGAAGATATTAAGGTATATACATAGAGTTGGTAGTGGGTTTTTTCAAAAATAAATATTTCCAATTGATCTGAGACATTTTTTAAATGGTAAATTATTTTACATTTCAATTTTGCTTTAAACATTACCTAAAAGCGTTACAAAACTTCTGTGGTTGTGATTATCCATAAATAAACAAAAGAAAATATCTTCCCGAGGAATGAAGTCAAAATACACACTTTCTTGATTTGTAAATAAGTTTTTCAATTGATAACAAAGTATAAGTGTTGGGGCTTCTGATTGGCTGTTTATTGACGCACAGCTATAGTAACAAGGAAAGTTAAACTAAGTGCTTATCGCTATGAACAGTAACTTGCCTGTAAGTATTACTTTTATAATTTGTCCTTTACATTATCATTTTGCTGTCATTTGTGGTTATGTATTGGTTTTACATTAATAATAAGACATTTATTTCAGCTTTGTGTGTGCACGCATGAACCATTTTTGTAAGTATAGTAATTTTCTTTAAATACTTTTCTCATTTAAGTTTTCAGAATTGCTGCAGTCATTGCAATGAAGGAATCACAACAATGATGAGAGTCCATGCACTTTACCTGTAAAATTGGTTTCTTGAGGTTTGTGTGTGCTTGACAAAAAAGAAACGTCACACCCATTTGGCCCACAAGAGACACCGGAAATGTGGCCATCACCGGATCAGCATTTCACTTAGCTATAAATAATATACATTATTTTTAGAATTATTTTGCACAAATGAAGGTGTTGCCAGTTACAAGCCTGGTATACCCTTCTTTTACCACTTCAATTCACAGTATAAATGTTCAGTTCGTTTTTGGAGGGTCTCAGAAGGGTACAAACACAGAGTAACGGTGTCAAAAAAAAACTATATGTACATATACGAAATTTTATTTGTTGATATGTTTATATTTTTAGTGTAAATTATTTTTATTTTATATATACATTATAGGTCTATGTTGAAATATATTTATCTCCCTTTATAAAGGTGCATATAAAACTATCCTTAAAATGCACATGTGAATGCACATCTTTTTTTTTTCTTTTTTATATATTACATATTTTTATATACTGCCACGTTTGCGCCGTCACATTAAGTTTATTAGCACCATCTTTTTTTATATATTACATTTTTTTATATACTGCCACGTTTGCGCAGTCACATTAAGTTTATTAGCACCATCTACTTCTGTGCAGTGGTGTACTCTTTGCTTGGCTCAGATCTCCTCGTCTTTTCTTGCCTTCCCCTTTCCTCTTCGTGCATCATTATTTTTTGATTTGTCATTTTTTATTTAAGTCATTGCACGGCCTCACTCTGTCTACTTTATATACTTCAGGCTTCTGCTACGTTACACCGCTACCTTATACCTGCAGGATGTATGTTTTTTCCTGATGGCTTAGTTAGTCAACTTAAGTCAGCTGAGGCCAAACACCCATGTTTTAGAGCTGACGTTTTACTTGTCATGTTACAGAACAAGGGCACTTAGAAAACGGTGAATCATGGGAAACGTTAAGTTTGCGGTACAGTTTTTAAATGTTTGGTAATTTGTGTGACAAGTGGTGTAGTACCTTGAGTGTGCAGCAGTGGTAGTCTATTTCAAAATCTGGATATGGCTGCCCTTCCAAATTATTTTTCGGCTTAACTAATGTGTATCCTTTTTTTAACATGTTATGTTGGTCCTTGTTCACCACCAAAGTTTAATGTTTGCTTTTTCACAGTTTCCATGACTTCATTGCCAGGGCGTTTATTTTTGTTTATTGTGTAAAGTTTTTGTCTATCGGAGCTATGAAATGACCCAAACAATTATAAATGTTATGTATTATATATATATATATATATATATATATATATATGCACACACACACATATATATCATGTTATATACATTATATATGTTACATGTTTTATATATAATATACGTGTTACATTTAGCAGTCCTGAAATGTAAACATTGAGTTTATTAATATGTGGCAATGTTTGTTTACATGTGGTGGAAGGATACATAATGGGCAAGAAAGTAGAATTTTAGCAGGGCTTTCAAAAGTGCTCACTTTATCGTGAACGGCCTATACATGCCATTACATGATATCAGTTTATTCGGAAGAGTTGTGTCTATTAAAATTAATTAACATTTTAATAACAATTCCTCTGATTCACCAAGATGAAACTAAAAACGCATGGTAAAACATACGTGCTGCTCAATGTTGGTAAACATTTTTTATGACAAAAGGAGGTCCAATGTGCCTTTCTAGGGTATAATTTTTTTTTTCAGAACACATCTGACTATTGAACGTAATTAATATTTTAATATCAAATATTTTGATTTTTTTGCAAGAACTTACTGAAAATGGAGTTCACGTTTGGTAAAAATTACGTGCCACTCAATGTTCGTAAACTTTTTTCAGCGAAAAGGGGATGTCCAATATGCCCTTCTAAGGAGTAATTTTTTTGGCAGGTGTCTGCCTGTTAACATAAATTTATATTTAATTAAAAAACTTATTTTCACACCAGACAACTGAACATGGACTTCATATGAAAAATTGCAAATTTTGATGTAAAGGAGTTGGGAGTAGATCAAAATCTATCCAAAATTTTCCAAAACACAAGACCGTATTCCTAAAAACCATGAGGGGTTGTAATGTTGGGATTCTACTGAGTGTAGATACATACTTTAGCAGGTCTACCTTTCAATTTATTAAATTACCTTGTTATTAATGTCTGTGAGTAATTCAAAAACACATTAATCTTCAGAAATTTATATAATTAAGTATTTTTAGATGTATTTATATGTTCAAATCTCAGCACTGACATAAACTGACAAAAATTGAGATATATACAGGAAATCTGCATTTAGTTTTAAATTCACAGAAGAATCTTCCAAAACGCTTTCAAAATGGCCAAAGAAATATAAAACACATATTACACAAGAAATAGTAATAACAAATGGTACACTTTTAACTTAGCTCAGAGCTATTTCCCAATGCTACCAATATTCCACAACATATTTCTTTAAGGCACTTCAGAACTCTAGCAGCAATTTCAGCAAATTTTTATACCATTACTGAAATATTCTAATTTAAAAAAAAAACAGGAAAAAATTATTTTAAATATTTACCTGACAAGAAGAAGACAACAACAAGGGAATTAATAATTGAAAACCAGTGTATCTGTACATCGCTCATTCCCAAGTATATATCCCAACGAGATGCCCAGCTGATGTCAGATTCTTTCCATTCCACAGAGTAGCTGAAATACAGGCTAGTACTGCCTTGTTTGCTGACAAACTGCGGTTTCAGATGGTTGGTGAAGAAACATGTCTCTCCATCAAACTTGTATTCTGTTATGTCCACACTGCTTGTTTCAACTTCAAAACCAACAACTCTGTATGTCTCCCTGTCAAATAAAACAGACCATATCAATCACACACAAAATTTTTAATACATAAATTTACTTCTAAAAACTGATACATACAATCAATATACAGCAGAACCTCATCAATACAAACCTGAAGGGACCATCATTTTGGTCCTTTGTATGAGGTTTTTCAGTAACGAGGTTTGTACTACCGAAATTAAAACCAATTCATTCCAACTAAAAAAATATTTCAACATCACATCTCAAGAATTAGCTGGTAAAAGTAACAATTTTGCAGACAATTTTTTACTTCTATAACAGTTCTCAGAGAACAGAACAAATAATATATTCACTATTATTAACTAAATGTATAATATGTGAATACAAATTTTTTGAATAATTACATATTCTGTACATACTATTTACATTGTTTCCAGCATGGACTTTGTGGCAAATAGCATACTGTTTTAAGTTTAAACCTGTGACTTAAAAAACAAGACTATTTTAGTTTGCTTTGTTCCTTCTGTATAGACATTACCAACAACAGTAAAGGTTTATCAAATTCCAGAAGCATTTCCCGATCAACATCAATGTTCAAAAGCACATTTTCCAGGGTGGCTAAAGCTTGGGTAGCATCCTTCTTCATTGGCAGTAATGCACAATAACTATCTTCAATATTGTCATCTTCAGTTTCTTCAACAGTCCCAGCACTTGACTGAATGTCAACACATATCAGTTCCTCCACAACAGGTGCTGCAGATGTTGCAATAACATCATCCACTTGCACAAAATGGCTAAAGTGCTCCTGGAATTGCAGACCTTCCTGAAGATAATCCCATCCTTCTATGTTGCCATTAAAATCTTCCTCACCAGCCTGTTCTTCTTCTGTGGCACCAATACCAGCTTTTCTGAAGTAGTTGACTATTGTAGACGACGTGACTTCATCCCAAGCCATACACAGTATACATTCAGCATGGCATTCCAAATGTTCCATCGCAAGTTGGTCTCTTTCTTCAGTTCCAGCTGACGAATTAAGAAATGTGTGAGAGAAGTTCTGTAGTCTTCACACACTGGATAATACCTTGATCCAGTGGCTGTTGAAAACTTGTGGTGTTGGCTGACAGGTAGAGCATTGTCACTTGTGACAACTCAAGGCCAACAGCAAAATGTGCTGCACATCAGTCCCAAAGAAGTAAAATATTTCTGTTTTTGCATGCCATGAGTCGTTCCAATTTCATTAATCGTTTCTGAAATATTTTCACTATCACCCAAGCAGAGGAATTTGCTACAGAATCACATGGTAAGTTCACAACATTCTTGAAACATCTGGTTTCTGAAACCTGCCCACAAGGAGACATCATTTCTCACTACCACTTTGGTAACAGCAAAGTAATGCAGTAACACATTCCTTTCTATGTTTACCTCCATGGCACTTCTCACCTTTCACAGCCAACGTTTTATTTGGTAGCAAGTTGTAAAAAAAACTCCAGACCACTGTCAACTGACCATACACAACTTTTGCAATAAAGTTGTTACGTTCTTTAAACTGCTGCAGCCAACCATTGTTAAATTTGAAGTTAGGAATCCCTAACCTCAAAGCCAGGTAATCCGCCTTATGCTGGATTGAAGGACCAGAAATTGGTATGTTCGTTGCACACATTTTGTGATACCACTGAAGCAAATTGGTTTCCATTTCCACATGTTTTGGTCCACGCAGTCGTTTTCTTGCTGAGAGTAAAGAGGCATTGTCCCGAGCAAGTTTAAGTTTGTTAGGTTTTTTTAAATTGTACATAAAGACGATCATAGAATATTAAATTCTTGTGCAATTTCTGTTTTTGTTTTACTGCCTTTGTCCACTTCACTGATTATTTTAAGTTTCAATTTTAACGTAAGCTCATTACGTTTACATTTTGCAGCCATCACTAAACTATCAAAAGTCAACTAGCATGATCAAAAAATATTAAAACAGCAACTTTAAAACAACTTTGGACATGTTAATAACAAGAAACTATTATTCATTGTACTGGTAATTGCTTTTCTTTTTTAGCAGCAGTGGCCTTGGCAATGTCTGTACAGCCAGCGAACCCAGACATTATATTCTAATGCGCTAAAATATAGACAGCGCAACACTTGATGATTAAAAAAGTAACAACATTATTTTACATGTGTAATAAAAAAAACCTGTAGTGCACAGCACATCAGGAAATAAATGCATCAGTTTTGGATTGTTTCCATCGAACTTGGTGTTCACAAGATGGCAGCAACTTGCCGCTACTAAGGTTACTTCTAGTACAGGTTAGGAACTTCAATGTTATTAGTTTGGCACATAAAGATTTTCACAGCCAAGATAATTTTAGTGGCACTTGTGTGCCGAATTTGATCACTATGAAATAAAAACCCATTTTATAGATGCAATTTTAACCTAATAAACGTAATTCTCTGATTCACCGCAATGATGAAATTTAACTCTCTGCGACCACAGCGCTAGTATAGATTTTCATAATTCCTGTTGTGATACAAACTACAGTACATAGTATGTATATCTTTGGTCAGTTGTTGGTTTATGTTTTCCATTGCAGTGTTACAAAAATTGCATAATGGCTGTGTTTGTTTTCATTACGCTGTGGAATTCGTGTAAACGATTTGCCAACATATGGAATTACTGTCCTGCTGGATTAAAATCACATAATATTACATATTAACCACATTAAAAACTAAGCAAATAGTTTAACATTATAAATCCTATATCAACTCATAAGACAGCAAAAAAACTTCGCACAAACAGGCATTTTGTATTAAACTGGGAAGTATTAATGAGGTTCGACTGTAGTGTACCTGCACGTGCGCAAAGAGGCCAATAATTTGAACTTTCACATAAATACTATTTTTCAGTGTAAAATGTGTTTTTTAATTGTATTTGCAGGGTTTAATATATCTTAAAATGTTTTAAAGTGTTTGTTGTATTTTGAAAATGTTTGGTTATGAAATTAAATGAGCCCGCGGTACTGAGATTAAGAACACTAATATTCTGGCGTGAACACCGCCATAAAGAGACACTGAAATAATGTGAAAAATTCATAAGAAAATTAAAAAATGTAAAACAGTATTAAATTTGTGCCATTTTTATTTTAATAATAAAATATTTTACTCAGCGTGCATAGCACTTCCGCTTATGTGAACCCCGTAAGCGGTCATGGTAGGTCCCGTGCGATACTTGCCTCTGCAGAGTCTGTCAAGGAGAGCTGACGAGGTAAGACACTGTCATGTAATCACAACAACTTTTTGTTCACTGATGTAGATTTCAGATTTCAATAGCACTTTTGGTATACTGGTTAACCTTTGATTGGGTACTTTTGCCAAACATTTCCCCAGCACTATTCTTCCACTGAAATAATTTATTTCGCCCTTGTGGCATTTCCACTTAATCAAGGAGGAGGAGGAGAAAGACGTCGGAGAGGTCAAGCGACCTGCGAAACTTGAATCAGGCGCCAATTGCCTATGTTAGTGGTGTTTCATCATAAATTTTGTATTATTGCTACATGCAATTTGAAAGGCTTTGTTTTCATATATGCATTTTAAGGGTATTTTCATGTTTGAATATTTTACGGCACCATCATGTATAACCACGTGGCTAACCTATGCCAAGTATATGTCTACGGCGTCATTGCGTTTTGAGCGCTTATTTATGTAATATTGTATGTGCAATATTTTATTCAGGGTTCTATGTTAAATTTTGTCAGAGTTCCCTGTAATTTCATGTAAATAGATGCTTTTGTGTTTGACCATCCTGTCACTTTCATGTTTGATTTTTCCGCCACCAGGCAAGTTACAAGCCTGTAATCACTTAAATCGCAAAGAGAATAATTTTCTCTATCACAATAATATTTTGTCTGAATTTAATTTGCCCCTTTCAAGAATAAATATTACAACGTCATCTGCACCACGTGGTCCGCTACAAACTTCATCCAGCGGCATTCGTACCAACTAAACTTGTTTTCACACATGTGTGTGTTTATTGTGAATACTCATCTTGTGCCCCATCATTTTTAAGGGTCTTTATGTATTTTGCGTAATTTGCAATTTGTGTACGGTGCAATTACTTCCATCCTAGCAGACTCTGTGTATAGGCCATCACCACACTACCCACATGCTGGTGGGCGAGCCCAGACGAGTTTGCGTTATTGATGCTGAGTAGTCACACATGTTAATATGTTTCATCAAGTGTTTTTATTTGTAATTCACCATATCCTGTCTTCAGGGAAAAACCGTCAGTCCACCCTAGCGGCTGTCGGCCCTCTTCCCTTATGAAGGCTGTGCTTTCACGCACCTCTGTTAGATCATCCACTAGGCGTGCTCTAGATTAATTGCAGGCTGGGGAGCACCCAAGTAGAATTGGCTAGTCATGACCGAGATTATCATAATTTCATTGGCACGTTAATGTGTATGCATAGAAACAATAAAAACAAGTCTACAGTGAACTTACCTCTTTTATACAGTAGTGACAGTGTCCTAGCCACATGTATTTTATTAAATGCTTCTTTTCAAAGTGATGTTTAGTAAAAGTTTTGTATTGCATACATGTTTGTAACCACGCACGGGTGAGACAGACACACAGAACTCACAGCATCCCTGAGAATCCTGAGTCTCAAAAGTGCGGTGATTGGGAAGCACCGCTGGCGCCCACATTACCAGTAAGTATTTGTATCATTGTTCGTCTCGTGTCTCACCCAACGGTGTCAAACTTAAGTTTATATATGAGAGAAAATAAATTATGCAAAGGTACATCAAATATGCAATTGCGATAAATGTGAAATAGATGCAAAATGTTCAGTTTTTAGCTAAACATTTGCGAGATTTTATGAAAGTTCATGACTGCTGAAAAATTTCTGAAATAACTATCTTTTTGAAATTTAGGGTTAGAACAACATACAATCAACGCTACAGCATAATCATGAACTTCATTCCATGATTTTTGACAGGTTTGTTTTATACTTGTAGTGCTAAACTTCACAAACAGTTCACATTTCAGTTCATACAGTTGACGTGTGCCGGGCTATCTATCTACAACTCACCTCCTGGTAAACCATTAGCACTCCCGTGGTAGCAGGAAACATTGATGGCTTCCAGACTTCTTGCACACCCACCAGATGGTGCATAATTTGTTTCTTAAGAACACGCCCCAAATAGACTAGGCACTGTCAATTGAGTTAGCTATTTATGTAATCCAGTTATAATCAACGTTACACCTAACTAATGCTCAGATACGGTATTCTTCACCTGATTTGATGATAGGTAAGTTTCCATAATCTATTTTTTTATAAATTCTTTTAGGAGTTAGTGTGGCTTCACCATGTTTTCTCGGTACGTAAATTAAGATATGTATTTCCTACCGTACTTTTGTGTCATTTAACACAATTATGAAATTGTTTTACCTTGCTTTGCTAGACATTTATTTACTAGAATAAAAGCTGGTAGCCACGAGAACCACCAAGGTAGAACAGCCACACCAGTAAGATGCAAACCGAGATCTTTCAGTAGGTAGACCTCCGGCTGCACCCAAATCCACTAGGTACTCTAATCAATGCAGAGAATTGACAGAACCAGGTGCTCGCAACTCTCTCTCCCAGCTTACAAAGGCCGGAGGGGAACTGGAAACCCTTGTTGCTGATAAACCTCTTGTGGTGCCACACCCAGGTCTCAGCGGTGGTTTGAGTTGCTCGGGCGGTTTTGTCCCAGCTTGAAAAGGCGGACGGAATCCAGAGAGTTCCTACAGGTCGCACGTCCAAACCTAGAAGTACATGCTAGGGCCGTATAAAGTACCAGCTTCTCCTCTACGTATTGTTTTAATCAGTGTTTCAAAGCCATATGACCAGCAGGGACGTGCAAGTAAAAGATACAGACAAACCCTATGGGCCACAATTAAAAATATAGTGAACTTAAGGTCAGTTGAAACAGCAGTAATTGACATTAACACACCTCACCTATCAACCCCAGATATGCCTCTATTTTTGCCCATAGTAAAACTCCCTGACAGGGAACACCCAGCCATAGAACATTTCGGACAAGAGGGTAATGCCCTCTTAGGTATAGTTTGATACCGGTTAAAAGAATCGCTACAAAAACCGCAGCATCTGGTCATCCTTTCAGATGCTGACGCCACCTCCACTCCCCTTACCGAGCCAGCACCAGAACAGTCGTCCGCCTGCAGTGCGAAGCCCGCAGAACTGAGAAGGAGCACCCTTCTCCTCAGCAAAACTAAGGTACCATGTCCGAGATGCAGGTTTGCGACTATAGTTCCAGATTTTGTGCCCTCCCGTCAGCCTACCAGGCCAACACTATATACTGGTAAGGCACCGCAGAAGTCTAAGGTCCCGGTCTATTACTCTCGTGCACCCTGTGAATCTGGACTCGTCGTATTTGACGTCTAACAGTGAACGAAACCAAGGTTACATACAAGCGAACATATCTGGTCAAGTTTACTTTAGAATTTCAACCCCCTCATCTTTGGTCCCGCATTAGGATAAAGACAACCAAAACTTAGAACTCTACCCAATGTGGGAAACTCCCAACCCAGCCAGGCATTTGAATTTGAACCCTAAATGCTTGCCCACTCTTAAACACCCTATAGTGAGTACCAGAGAGAGAGGGAGGGAGACGCCACAATATTAACAGAACAGCTAGTAATTTTATATAAGCAAAAAGATATTTGTAGTACTCACTTGTTTTTGCTGTGGTACAGCAAAATCAATTTCAGATGGTTGTTGATGAAGATGCTGTCTCCAACAGCACCACCCAATCTATAGCCATGCTCATAATGAACTTCTGAAGTTTCCTGATTTTTCAGCTTTGTTGCACATGGCAAGTTATCAACAAGCCTGGGAACACATAAAAAGGTTTCAAAGAATAACATTAAAATTTAAAAGTGACCCTTAGCAAACTAAATAGGTCACATGCATGTTACTTCAACCCTAACACATAAAACAACACAGGCCTCCCTCACGAACACATCCTCATTTTACATCACGTACATGAATACTACCTCACTACTACAACAGACATTATGTATTGGGTACCCTTCCTTAACACACAATAAAAATAATCTTACTGCATATCTATAGGAAACTATGATAAAGGTGCTAACCTATCTAATGAATACTATAATAAAAAAAATTAATAACAAGGTAAATAACTAGGTCAACAATAAAAATCCATAATACAAGAGCTTCAATTTCACTTTTATATATGTCTGTGAATGTTTATGTTTATTAATATTATTATTTTTGTTCCATCACTCTTAAATTAATAACGATTATACGACATTTGGTGGGCAAAACTAATACTTGGGTACTACCTTAACACTCAACAAGGTTGGTTCTGATCTGGTTGCATCAAGTTTGGCATCATTTATACAAGCTTGTTAGCTTACGTTCAAATGGGGATATCTGCAGCTAACATGTATGACAAACCAGTTTAGATGCATTAATGAGGCTGGATAGTGGATGACAGCATAGTACCAGACCTGGTGATGTTCACAGTTTTCTAGTCACAAACATATTCTCACTGTGATCTACAGTCATCTTTACAGGCTACAAGACTGCCAACTGGATCTTCAGAGTTCAGTTGAGTTGGAGTGTGCTCAACTAGTGTTCTAGTGTACATGGGGATGAAGTACTGTAATATGGAGATGGAGTAGCAGTAAACAAGGGCAGGGAAATAGGAAATTCCCAAGAAAACCTGCCAAACAATAGCAACATCTGTCATGTTGTTTACATTTCAAAATTGTGTGTTACCTAACCTGAAATGAAACCAGTTTTACCTCACATTTCTCGAAAGATCATAGCAGCAAAGAGGAACATTAAGCAGTGAGAAATATATTAAAATATTTGTTGCACCTATGTAAACCAGTCTCTCCTATACTTCATTCATGCTAACAGACACTGACAACAGGCACAAGGTTAGGAGTTATTCAAATATACTGTCAGCAAAAGCAACCAATGTCCAAAGTGATGATCCACCCAAGCCTGCCAAGTATAACTGTATGTCTACCAAAACAGATATTGGATTCCTTCAGTCAGTGATGAAGGAAAAAAAGGGGTATAAGTAGGATATTGCAGGTGATGAAGCAGTTGGGTGACAAAAGGCCCATCCCTACCCAAATTCCTTTTTTTTATCATGATCAACACACAATAGTTATATGTAATCTGTATCCTCCTTGCTGACTGTTGCTTCACATACTGAAAAGTCAATAGCTCTCTAGTGGTCATGAGTCACTAGACTTGTCTGTACAGTGCTTGAGTGAATCACAGCTTAACGAGTCCTATATATGCAACTAAGTAAAGAACTGCTGAGCAAGAAAAAGTCTCATTACTGTGCCTAAATGACATGTCTTATAAACTCTTGCCATGCCAAGTGATAATGCAATGTACCGACATGGCCATCAACTGATGTGTCAGTTGTCAGTCAGCTGATTATAACGGTGGAGGCATGGCATGCCTTGGTATGTTAGTTTAGGTTACAGCGAATGGCAGTGAACAAGATCATTACTCACACTCTGTAAGGTCATCTTGAGGATGTCACTACTATATCTCAGTTTCATTTTCCTTCGGTGGATGGATCCAGACTGTTGAGCTCTACAGGCATGGGATGAGGCAAGATTATAACCCCCTCTCCTGAAAGTAGATGTGATGGCTATTTCCAATTATGCATTGTAATCCTCAATGGATAAAGGTACAACACATCTTGAAGGTACAACACATCTTGAACATTGATTCAAACTGTGTATTATCAAGCAGACTTCTGTCACTACCGCCACTCATCACTATCAGCCAGGGCATTTTATCATTCTGCCCCAGTTGTTTATGGAGACCCATTGTTTACCCCCCCCCCCCCTTTTTTTTTCATTTGTCTTTCTGTGAGGCTACTTTCATGGACATGCAGGTCTTATATACATATGCATCCTGGTATCAATCATGATGCAGGGAAAGTTCTTACTGTGTGTCCCATGTAGATATTTTTGTTATTTTAATGATTCATCACACACAATTTAATTCATAAGATATGCAACAACATGTAATAGTTAATTATAGAGTTATTAATTTTACACACATTGATTACAAAGTGTTCAGACCACCATTACTGCTTAATGACAGCAGGACTTCACATAAATATAAATACTGAGCTGTAAAGTTTTTTTTATTAAAAAATACACATATCTACATAAAACAGAAATACTTGTTGCAGTAATCATACAAGTGCACGAAGTATTCATGCTGAATCCTGTTGATGACCATCTGTGACTGATCATCACTCCAGTGTATGGGAGTGTTTGGTGAGTGGCACAGTAGTTTGCAAGATATGTTTACAGCCATCTGCACTTCGTACGGAGTGTTCACAATGCGATCTCCACGCAACACCTCTCCTGGACACATACATATAAAAGTACAATTACTCATTAACTATATAGGACAGATGATTAAAAAATATACCTATTTTTATCTATACCTTATTATCTCTATCATCCAAGGGGCAACAAAATTTTTCAATTTACAAAAAAAAAAAATTAATAAAAGTACAAAATAATCACACAAGTCATACTGACTGAGGTAACAGCAAGCCTTGAAATTAATCTGTTTTGATTCATGCAAAAAAATTATTACTTTTTAGAATCTGAACATTTATACAAGATGTATTTCAGTTCGTTCTATTATGGAAATTTTAATTTTTTGGTGCAAAACAAATAAAAAATGTTTAATTCATTTTATATCACAGAAACAGTAAAGTACTTTGTACACATAACCATGTATCGCATGTAAGTAACTACGTGTATTTTCTTCTTGATTTGCAAATTCACTTAGTCAAGTGCTAAACATAACTGGCAACTAAGAGCTGCCTCATCAATAATTTATAAGAGTATCCTAAGAGACAAATATCTGCATATTACTGTGAATGCTTTTTACATACACATAAGCTTCACATGCCACATGTTACACACGTATGTTTGGGAAAAAATGATTATAAATTTATGGCTTCAGTGGTAATGACAACACACACATAATTTATGCATGCTATTATTATTGCCAAGTTGCTGGCACACAATGTCAATAATGACTTTTCTGTTGGTATTCTTCCAACACTCTACTCTCTCTGTACTCCAGGGATATGTGTTGTAGACAGGTTTCGCAGAGGGAGAATAATATGCATCACATCCTTCCCCCAGGGTCTTGCATCTGAACCCAAGAGTTCCTGCACAATTTAAAAATGTTTTGGGCATGCCTCCACTTGACACAGGCTATCTTGGTTCATCCCATTCCGCACAATGCATCATTACATCAACTCTTTCTGCACATGTGGTTCCGACTAGTGCAAAAACCAAAACATATTTCATGATGCAATAGTTCCACTATCAATTGTAGAGTACTATTGATAGGTTCTTCCAGATGAATGACATGAAAAAAATATTCTTTTTACTGAAAAAATTATGGTCATCTCTTTGCTTCTGTCCTGTACTTGGCAATATAAATTCCCTTCCCAGGGTGGACATGCTCCCAAAATAAAACTACAGTCTCTTCATGAGCTTTTTCCAGATAAAATTAAACTCACTATATGGCTGCTAAAGGCCATTCATGGTTACTTCACCCTTTTTGAATCAAACCTTTGAAAAAAATCACCCAATTATAATATATTTGGGTTTTTCCTAAATATTTCAAGTATCACATGCATTTTATACTTCTTTTAGTACAACAATATTGTATTTGTTAATAATCTGGCCTTTTACTTATATTTTATTTAGAAATTATTTTATTTTATGGTACATATGAATAAAGCCAGGGAGAAAATTTGTGTGTTGCTAATGCCTAGAAATAAATAGTTCTCATGCAAAACATTGTGACGTAGCAAAAGCTAGCCCCACTGCAGTCATAAAGGCTATTCATGGTAAAGTGAGCACTTTTGAAAGCCCTCTCATCTCGAATAATAGCAAATAAATTTATTTTATTTTAACCTTAGATGATAATTTCCCATTGCAGTGGAATATACACATTGTATTTATTACTAACATCATAGTATTTATTTTAAAGGATACAAAATTACTGCAAGGAAAAAGTAACTAGGGCTTCAAAAGTGCTCACTTCACTGTGAACAGCCTATAGTCAATTCCACTATGTTAAAAAATAAAATGAAATGAATTCCAGTTTGGAATATTTCTCAGTTTACTGAACTTTCCAAAACCCAATCACACATTTACAGGACAAACACGAACAGGTTAACTAACTAGGCGAACTTTGAACAGCGTCACAGTAGTAATTCGTTAATGTTCCTTCAAAAAAAACTCGCATAACATGAATAATTACGAAAGCAAGAGACAAAAACTTACCCACGATGCCCTGAAGGCCTCCCACACCCCCGGAAAGAATTTCATAGTCGAGTGTTAGGTATCCGAAAATACTTGAAGTTAAAATTAATAGAAGATAGAAGTTGCGGCCACGGGCGCTTGCAGGTGTGGGTTAAGTTCGTTCCGCCTCGATGCAACGTCTTCAAAGGTTGCTGTTCATTTGCTCCCAATCCCAGGGCTCTTTGCACTCAGCTAGGCATGTAGCTTACCCCCACTCCTAACTCGCACTCCTGTTACTAAAATTACAAATTCCCTAGCCTCAAATCCCTATTCCTTACTCCCATATACAGCAGCCATTTTCAAAACCTCCTCTCATTGGCCGAACCCTAGTGCATCACAGTTAACTTCATCGACTTCCACAACAAATACTGCTTACGATTGGGAAAAATTTAAAGTCAAGAAAAAAAACTTTTACCACAAAACTGACGAAACCTCACTACGATGCTAGAAACTGCAAACGCACTACCGACAACCACTCGAATGCACCGAAATAAGACATAAACTGTTCCCGCTCCACGTCTCACTGACGAAAAATTAACACATTGATAAGTCCTTCTCAATGTTACCCAATTTACAACACATGAGATTGCACTTGGTTTTCTTTTATTGATCTTTCTTTTCTTTTGTTCATAGCAAATTCACATGATTGATAAAGTATGTTTTGTGAAAAACAACACTTCAAGATCTACATCCTTATGCCCATATGGCATTTCTTTAAACGTTATCACCTCTATATCAACTCGAATACAATCATTAAAAATAATAATCAAAAAGATTCTTATAAAACCAGTGGTTTTCCAACATACCACCATTAAAACATTACCTGGCCACATTAAAATCGAAATTAAAGCCAATCATGTAACTTTGATATGGCCACATTCACAAACAAAGGTCAATAGACTAGATGACTGACAAACTTTTACTGGCTGTTCTCAAACATTAAGGCCAACACCAAAGGAGATTACACGTTCCTTGCAAATTTTATTAAGTCCTTTTAAAATGGACACTTTACTTCCAAAATTTCTGGCCATTCAAGAAATACAAAGGCCAGTTAGTGAAAAATTATGACACTTTAAATGATTACGTCCTTTTGAAATGGACACTTTCCTCACAAAATTTCTGGCCATTCAAAATTACAAAGGCCAATTTCCATGAAATTTTACAAGTTACTACGACTTGAAAAAAATATTTAAGTCCCTCTGAGTAGTTGCCTACTGGACCTATCTTTAAAGTCGCTCTCATGGTAACTTAACCCGACCAAGACCATTGATGACACTACTTTAAAAATTGGAAACTAATTGTAAAAATCATTAAAGAAAATTATTCTCGAATCTTGCAATATTTTCAATCATGGAAAAACTACCATCAAAGTTACCCTACAAGGACTCCAAAATTAACGAGTCCTTCCTGAAGACTGCCAGAAATTGCCTACCATTATGTCTTTTTAAATTTCATTCTTGGCAATATTACTAACGCCATCAAGGTCTTTCTGCTGATCCTGGGAGTCACATTCTCTCTCGAGTCAGAAAACTTCCAGGATTATATACTCTAAACAAAATACAACTCCAGAGGGAAGTAAAACCCCTCGAGGCAATCACATGGCTCAGAACCCTTAACCCCACACTACTAGGGATGGGGAAAATTTAATTTTTGTTATTATAACACTTCCGCCTGGTAACACACTTTTTTTAATCAGCTAATCGAATTCCACCATTGAAGTTACTTCCGCCTAGCAACAGCTGGACGCGAGGCACACTGCAGGTAGAAATTCTCAGAAGTCAGGCAGAACGCACTGCAGGCCTAAATTCCTGGAAGTGGAAAGGGTGGGGCGCTAATTGACTCTCAACGCCATATAACAGGTGACAGCAGCAGCGCCGGTCGCCATCTTGGCCGGTCCGCACAGTCCCTGCCCAGCTAGCAGGCACGTACCATGCGCTCATTGCAACTACTCTCACCCATGCTGGTCACGCGCAGCTGACGTTCAGCTGCCTCCAAGATCTTCCATCGTTCATGGAAATGCAGGTTAGTACCAAGGTAAAGTAGATTTTTAAAGTAGGTAGCTGAATTCTTGACTCTGGGCTGCCAAAATACGTGCTTCCTAAGCAGGGACGTACTTTATTTCCGAGATTGAGTCGTGAATTTGAGTACTGAACGTGACGTACATTGCAAATTGAGATGCTCTGCATCTCAAAGTTACACTCACTGACCAGAAAAAAAGCATTTAGCCATAAGTCTTGATTGAAAAAATAGTATAAAAACACTTAAAAATAGAAATATATTGCAACGTTACAACATTATTAAACGGAGTGTGCACGAATGCGGTGCACTGACTTTTTGGTGTAATTTTCTAGACTTAATTGAGTTTTTCTGGCATAAGGCAGAGGAATAGCCTGAAAGCAGATTTTTAGCAGGACTTCAGAAAAGTTGGAAGTAACCGCAAATGGACTATGCACGTAAAGTTTGTTTATTTGTACAAATGTCAACCCACTAACTATGCACATTGAACCTATACAATATTCTTCACCCAAACCTAAGGATCAGAAATATAAAGACCATGGCTACATTTCTCTCAAACAATACCTAACAGTGATTATCTTGCACACATTACCACACACTATTTACAATCCAATTACAAAATATTAATAATTTAACAAAATACTGGCAGCACAAAAAAATTGCCCAAAGCTAATCAAGTCGCCAATATATAATATGGCTTACTGCTAATAGTCTGAGAAATTTGTAGGATTGGATTTACCATGTGCAGTTGAACAGAAATAACTGATACATCTATTCTGAATGGTGATTCATAGGGTAGAGTGTAGAGAAAGTTGTTTTAAAGCATTTATGTAATAACGTACACAGCGCTACAAACTTCACACAACCAGAAGTGTAAGAAGTAATTTTTCCTTGTTTGATGTGACAGAGCTTGTCCTAAGCACAGGTACAGTTACGTCTGTACCCCCGGTACACTATAATGAGACATATGCCTACAGGGTATGTTGACGCATGCCTACAGAGATTACACACACGTGACAGAAATTGTACGGTTTGCCTAGCTACTTCAAAAGCAGTCACGCTGACGCCTTACCCCAACATGGGATTTTACTGTCGGCTGAGACATCGCTACACTCCAAGATGGTCAAGCTAGTGCCTCTGTTTGCCACTGGAGGGCAACATCCAGTCTACTCCAGCAGCATCCAGCCTCTCACTGATGCGATAAGGAATGTCAACGCCTCTAGCTGAGATGAAAACAAATGAAGGGCACTCCTTCAGAGTCAGAATAAACAGCCCCTGTGGAAAGAGGCTATCCCCCCCCCCTACACCAATCAAAGAACCAATAAACCTGGAAATTTAGTATAAAAGGAGGAGCCATCCCTGGCTCTGGGCAGGCCCTGCACCTTCCAGCTTGCAATGGCCGAAGGATAGCAGTAGGGGTAAGTGGTTGCCAACCTTCTCTCTAAGCTTGCAAAGGCCAGAAAATTTCATTAAGGGCTCAGACCACTAAACCACCTCGCGAACGGGCTTCGGAAGTCAGTGACAGTAGGTCATCCCGTATACAGTCACCAAGGGTAAATTGTAAACCACCCTTCTTTCCCAGCTTGCAAAGGTCGGAGAACTATCATAAGGGCGCTGACCACTACGCCTCTTCACGAATGTGTTTCAGAAGACTGATCCTGAGACTCACCATATCACAGCTACTGCCAACAGCCACCCTGCAGACTCCGCCACTGCTGGACAACATCTAAATGTCTTATGCCCAGCAGGGTAGTTTAAGTAAGCATCATAGAAAGGCCCTGCGGACCGCTGTATATAAACCTTTTTAATCTTTTTAGTCTCACATATTTTTTTCTGCATCACTGTTCATCAGGTTGCAGCCTGAAGTATGGAAGGGGCCACCAGTGTTTAGCTGCACATTTTTAGTCTTTCTAGTCTCATTAATTATTAAATAAAAATGATAAAACAATACATATATACACCTGCACATACACGTCCCCACCTCAGCCGACCACCAGATGTCCAAGAGTGAACATCGATGATGCTGCTGCTCTCCAAAAATAAATAAATACCCATCACTCTTATGACAATCTTGCACAAACACACCAAATATAAAATAACACAAATCAATCAAATTGATTTCATTTGATTAATTTCATCGGATTAAAGTAATTTTATACACACTACTCAATGCCATCATTTGATCAGATTAATTAAATGGATTTACCAATTAATTTATTTGATAATCCAAATTAATTTAATTGATACTCCAATTAATTAAAAGTGAGCCAGAACCTGCCCACCCCTACTGTTAAAATTCACTAATTGCATTTGTTTTTAATAATATTACTATCTCTATGTCACACTGATTGTAAAGTTCTAATGTATTTACATGTTATATAGGTATATTATTTATACATTCACAGACTCATCCCTCATCAGGATCGCAAGCGATACCAATGATGGACAAGTCCATGAATGTATAAAAGGTCTACCTTTATAATAATAAAAAAATTGGTGAGAGTAAAAAGTGAAAAATAAAGTAATTATAATTTTTTAATCATTATTTTATTTATAAATGCACTAAAAAAAGAGAAAAAGAATTAAAGTAGTAGTTATATAATGTGTAGAAATATTAAGACATGACGAACAGTAGTAATAAACTTTACTACAAATTGATATTTTTGTATACATTTATATTTAGTATATAAAGTGTGGCGCAATATAGAACGTATACTTAATTAACGTAAGCATAGGATGCACATGTATTGCGTAAGGCTCTTAACCTGTATTAGTATATGTTAAATTTAATAAAAGTTAAGATAGTTTTATGTAAACAGATACATAAAATGCTTGTGATACATTACATATTTAGGAAATAACCAAACACTTCATACATGAGGAGATAATATATATCTGTGTGTGTGTATGCATGTGCATATATGTGTGCATGTGTGTCCTACCCTGGGGATGAAGTTAGGTTGCCTGGCAGGGTTGGGGATCTTCCCATGCTGGGAAGATTGGGCTTACGCCCTTTTGATTAGATGACCTTGATAGGAGAAGGAGGGGAATAAAACCCCAAGGTAAGTTTAATCAAATAGGTCTCCTTTCCAGGCAGTTTAATCCTGCTTACCGTGAAGGTTATCAAAAAGTATGATGCCAGCTTTCACGATACAGGAACGTAATAATAAAGGAGAGCCTGACTCTAATTATAATTTTCAGATTCTGATTTTAGGTGTCTTTTATAGGGAGCCGGTCGCGTTGGCTTGTGAGTTGGAATAAATTCAGGGGTCACGGTTATCACTTTGCAGCGGTTAGAAACCTGAGGGGGTGGGGTGATTGAAATGATTTTTCCGGCTGCCGTGCGTACTTGGCATATGGGGCCAGGGGGTTGTGCTGTCCGAGCAGGACAAGAAGAGGTACTTGGTTCAGGTCTTGGAGGATTTTACCTCCACCCTTGACCCCGGGGTGTTCTGGGATATCTGGTTTTATACACCTTCTGAATAACAACTAGATACTAGATTAGATGTGAGGGTTACACTATCAGTCGTTGGAATAAAATTACCACTTAAAGCATTTAGTTCCCTTTGTAAAGCTCGTTGCGCTAGTCTTTGTAAGTTACTGTACTGTCCCTTCGTTACATAAGGCATTTCCACAAATAAAATCAAGAGCACGTATAACTTAGTGCACACCCCAGAATCACTAGGCGATATCTGGCGCCACCTGTGTCCGGCCTTGTTCAGGCTGGGACTGAAGCAGAGGATAAAAGATAAGTCTGTGTTCCTGGGATCAAATCCCGCCTGAAGGCCGGGCGACCCAAGAGTGTTCCCAGAATAATTCGCCTTGTTCAGACTGGGAGTAATTCACAGATCTCTGCTCCGCTTGTTCCTCTCGGTGGGAGTGCCCAACTGAAAAGTGAGGTTCTGTCACAAGTGTGGTCCTTTGATCAAATTTGTAATGTTGATTTCTCAAAACACAAGACAGCAGCCGGTATCTCCTGTATCCGGCCTTGTTCAGGCTGGGATTGAGATGGGGGCAAGTATATCAGTCTTGGGGTTTTGAGAGTTCTTCCCGTTGGAGGTTGGACGGCCTATAATGAAACTCAGATATCTCGGCCTTGCTCAGGCTGGGGATAATAAAAGATTATTAACTCCATCATACTTTTCAGTGAGAGAGAGAGAGAGACAATTAATAATTTAGGACCCACTTAAACTAGCCAAAATTAAATTAAGGGTAAAAGAAGGTACACTTAATATTTTATCATACTGTAACATACTTATTTGATACATTAGGAAAACGCTGGGATGCGTAGCTCTATCTAAATTAATTGGTAGTAATAGTTTTACGGCAGATGAAGGTGACCGTCATAAATAATTAAAGCAAAAGCTCTTAGTTTTCGGGTAATCAAAGAGGGTGGGATGGGGGAAGGAGGGTAGTCCAGAAGGGATGTCTGCATGACCTGCTACCGCAGGTGAGAAAAGAAAGGATATGACTTTTACGGTAGGGAAACAGGTGAGGACGTCAAAGTACTCTTGGACGCTGGCATAGTGGTGTCTTCCAGCTGCTGCTGATGTAATTTCTGGAGACAATCTCCAGTATTTGCAAATTGGGAGCAGTGAGAGTAGCACAGTTTACCCCAGAGACTTTCACTACGACATCACCGGCACGGGTGGCCTAGTGGCAGAACCCTGGAGTAGATCAGCTCAGTCTTATACAGACTGTGAGGTTAGGATCTTTTCCACTTTCCTCGGTGATGTCCTTGGCTTTACTCAAGCTGGAGGGGCTGATGACTTAGTCCTACTCAGACTGTTGACCACGGCCATGTTCAGGCTAGAAAGTACATGAACTTTCCTGTGCCAGGAATTGGCACCTCCTTATATACCAAAATCTTTGACTTGTAGGCTCTCAAGAGGGGTGTGGAGGTGGTTAGTCTCTCATCACAGGTGTCTTTTATGCTGGGCTGGAGGCAGCATCACCCTTATCTTATCTCCTCTGTTGGAGGCTATTGACATATCTATTGCCTCGGCACGAGGCTCTGGCGGCTGTGGTGACCTTGTAGGTGGTGTGTTGCCATCCTGTAGCAACCCTGGGAACTAGCTTCTTTGTTAGCTGTGTGTCGATGACTCGCCAAGCAGTACAATCTCTTGGGAGGGAAATAGGCAATTGCATGGCGACTTCGGATAGCCAGTACAATTTTTATTTAACCACGTGTCTGTAATCTCTTGTTATTGGACCCTGTAGGCATATGATTAATTAAACTGTAGCGGTGTGACTTGTCCATATGAGTGCAGCAACTCAAAGAAAGAAAGAAGTCAAAATGTAGTGTGCACATGCCCAATGCACACGGATGCGCCATGCATCAGACTTTAGAATTAAAATCAACAAAATCTCATTTATATTTAAATTGTGTTCATGATGTCACTACTACCCTTCCAATTTCTAGTAAGAATTACAATTTTCCAAGAAATTGAAGCAGGTAATGTTTTCCCATGTGAACGTAATTTCACAATTACGGTCCATTTTTTACATGTGGGTGGTGAATAAAACCTTCAAGAATTGTTACTTTTTTAACTTTAAATGTGAAGGTCATGTGTGGAAATATGCATAAAATTGGTACCAATTTTTTTTACCACTGGATGTTGGAAAACATTTAACCAATTACAATTCTTATGGATTATTTCCCAGGATGAACTAGTTCGATTGATTAGCACATTGAATAACTGATGCCCGGTTGCACCATTAACAGCAGTGAACCAAGATGCTAAGATCTTGGTTAAAACATGATCTTCAGTTGGATCCCAGTTCTAATGTGTTAAGTGTTACACCAATGGAATCAGCCGAGTTCTGTTAGTAAATCTCCTGGTCTCAGTTCAGAACTAGGCTTGAGATTAAACATTGTTTGTGATAGGCTCTCATTTCTTGATGTCATGATGCAACTATTTATTTTAAAGTTAGAAGACAATAAGTTTTTGTGGACATTACCTCTTAAGACTAGGATTTTTTACTATATAATCTATCTCGTATGCACTGCAAAATTCCCTTTTTAGTTTTTTTGTCTGATTGGAAACATTTGCACCAACTTTATTCATTATTTTTTATACCAATATTAATGAAGGTAGTGGACATAAAAATAGATGGTGCAACGTTTTCTCTATTTTAAGTAAAATAGATGTACGAATTTTACTGAATAATATTCAAGAAGTATAATATTGTATTAAATTCTAAAAAAATATTTTTAGCACAATTTTTTGGCATATCTTCGAAATAAATTTGTCTGCAATGGCAGCTCTTTCATGAGCAAAAAATCTGAATGAGATTCACTTTACAATACAGCTTGTGAAGAAAATTAATAGTTTCTGATATTATGAATGGCTTTTCCAGATATCTGTTGTGTTTACTCGAAGGGATAAGCATAAATTTCATTCTATAATTACAAAACATTAATACATCTGTAACAAATTTTTTTTTTGGCCTTTGTAGTGAGTCTCAAATTATATTTTACAACAGTAAAAAACAACTGAATCCATATTTAAAATTTTTTTTTACAAAGTTTATATCTAGAAAATAAATACATTTAATAGTGCTTTTAGACACTTCTCTGAACTTGGATTGAGATTTCGAACCACCTTATTCGACTCAAATAGTGCAACAGTTTTCTGTGTCGGTCTTAGATCAAATTCGGTCATGATCTCGGATCAAGAGATGAACCTCAATGGTGCAACTGGCCATGAGTGAGTGAGTGATGATCTTATTTTGTAATTATGCACAATTTATTTTGCTGAGCTAAACACTCCCAGAAGCAAAAATCCATAGGTGTATGATACAGCAATTTTCTAAAAACTCCTAAGTTACTTTTGAGAATGAATTATTTTATTTTATTGATCTAAAAATTCTTTGTTACATCCTGTTTGCTTTACAATAAAAATTGTGAATTGCATTGGATGTACAACGGTTTTTAATCTTAATTGATTAGGCAGGTAGAGGGGCCAGAAAACTATTTCTACTATTTTAAAGTTTCGTACTAATATTTTCACCCAATATTTTTGACACTTGCACTTCAGTTTTTATTGGGATTTAGTTTGAAACCTCAAAGCCGCTTTTGGGGAATGGTTAAGGGACTTAAACTGCAAAAGAGCAATTTTCGGATTTTCTTTAATATTCAAAAAAAGTTAGACAATAGTACTTGAGATCTACAAACCTTCCTTTAGAGGCACCATTTTGAATGCACATACAGCAATTTTTTATTTCCACATGAAAATTTGTGTAAGGATGCTGCAGCAACATCCTGTGAGGTAGGTAACACAGAATGTAGCTCGATGATTAACTGCCTTATTATCACAATGACTCAGTAAACTGAAGTCATTTAATAGCGCAACATGTTACTGGCTTGCACTGCTTCCGAGAGTTAAGGAGTGTGTGAAGACCACACTAGTAACCTGAGAAGTACGCAGTGATTTACAAAGGCCAGCCACCACGATAAGTTTATTGCGACTTATTCACTCCTGACTTTCAGTGGCTTGCATCTCTGGGCTATCTTTGAAAAAAAAAATTATCTAACATCTCTAGTCTCTTTCAGCGAGACTCAGGGTGCAGGGAACATTATAGATAAAGCCAGCAAGACTACTTGAGTCAAGATGCGCCTCTGTTGTTTCGAGTTTGGAGGATTGTGAGACCTTAAGCAGTAGGTGTGCGAAGAGAGCAAAGCGACAAGCCAGCAGAGTAGCAGCGAGTGACCAGCAGAGTTAACACTGCGGACTGTGAGCATCGGTACAGCGGGGAGTGAGACTGATAGGCGGGAATATTGAACTAGATGTGTGTGTAAGACATTTGGTATATGACGGCAATAGAGAGATTGAGTATGTGTAAATAATGAGTGCGTATTAATTGACTGTAACCAATATAGACATATTGGTCAGAACTTTAAATAGAGTTGAAATAGACATTAAATACTGCACTCATTGAGTATAAGAAGAGTAATGCTTGTGATATGGTAATTGTGTGAATAAAATTTTAAAAAATAATTTAGTTCTTTTATTTTTATTAAGACCTCCATCCTTCACAAAATTGAATATACCCCTCTGGCATCTTGTAACACTGGTGTCAGTAAAGAGATAGAGGCATTTAACTGTAAAAAGCTAGGCAATAGGCTAGTAATTAGTAATAAAAATTAATTAGTTAAAGCAATACACTACAAATTAAGAATACTTTGTACAACTATCACAGAGAATGTTAACTAGAAAAATGTCTGCAGAACTGGAAGTATTGTGAGCATTAATTTGAGAGACTAGGTAGCCAAGTGACCGCAAGTGTTAATAGCTTTGATAACAAAATTAGTAGAATGAACCTATCTGTAAATACCAAAATTAGAAGTGTGAAATAAATTGACGTATGACATATTTTCAATAATGATAGTAAACGACTTCGCCTCATCAGTGACCAAGCCTTGCCACTCGTTTTCAACAGAGTTTTTATTGTTTACCACGGATCAAGAGACAAAAACTTGTACTGTCTACCAACGGCAAGAATGGACGTTCCAGCCTGAGGATTGTATTATTCGCTGGCCAAGTCACCAAGGTTATGCATTCATGGCATCCTAGTACCATAACACGCCGTCTGATGGCTCTACCAACCAGTATGATCCGCAGCATCTAGATCTCCAAACCGGGGTATGGCCAGCCAGAGTATAAATAGTGGGCCACCGCCCATAAACGTCAATCTACCTCAGGCCTTCACCGCATTCTTGCTGAAGGTCCCAACGACAGCCAACCAGTCTTAATTTCTCCACCGCAGACTCTGCCGGAGAAACTGATCAGCCTGCTCACTTCCTAGTTCTACCTGCCCTTCCTTCACCACATTCGTGCCAAAGGAATCTCAGCTCCTTGGTCTCCCCCACAACTTGTTGCTGGAGTCATCCTTTTATCCAGCTTAGTCTTCACCGCATTTGTGCCAAAGATCTAGTCGTTGCCTACGTCGTCTACACCTAGACACTGTGCCCCTTTTGGGCAACACTAGTAGGAGTAGTACCAGTTTAAGTTAGTTTCATAAAACTCATCTACCATGTCATTATTAACTTAGGCCCATGTCACCTTCACCTGGCTCAGCGTAGGTTAAGCTTCGTAAGCTCTTGCCAACGTTAGGAGGTAGTTCGACACCGCTCTGTTTACTTTCTGTAGAATGGTATTAACTCACGTTTTTACCAACTCCAGGGTAGTTTTCCAGGAGTTTTAATACCCCTCCCAGTGGACCTCAAACCGTCCAAGGGATTGCAGGGGACTATGAATTTTACTCTCAACCGCTGTACACCAAAGCAGAGCACCCACACGCATCCTAGACAGCCACCCTACCAATGCACCACTGTGTACAGAATGGTAGAGCCCGCACTAGGTACTCAGCCTCCTGAGGTCAGCTTGTTGGCTTGGTGCTCGCCCTCTCCACCACGCTACTTGTGCCGGAAGAGGTGTTCCAGAGTTGGGAAGAATGATCATCCCGAGACACACACCCATGTGTTGGGACTTTCCACCAATGAGACCTGATTCCCAGTGTTCATTGCGTTCCAACGCCGAGTGCTGGGATAAGGAAACCGCTTTTAGGGTGGTAGATACTGCACCCGGTTCGAAACCTGGGTAGGACAACATGTCACCTACTGTCTCTTCATGGACGTGAGTGTGTGATTCCATACAGATGCCCAACTCCCATCATAGTGGTATCCGAAAGAAGTTAAGACAGGTTCTTATTGCCTCTGGGCAATCGCAGGAGCTCAATTCCCCTCCTTCTGACTCCATTCGCGAAGCTCGCACCAAGGGAAAAAAGACCAGATATTGTGCCACCTGCAGATTACAGTCACACCGGAGATACCCAAGGACCTATTCCAGGACCCCATATGTCTGAGTGAGGAAATATATGCCCTATTAGCAGCGTATATGAACAGACCAGATAAGTTCTTGGGACTCGCCAACACATATCTCAAAGGATTTGAGCCCTGCAGAACCTACTCACACGACCAACTTACCCTTTGAGCCACCAGAGTAACTAACATTACTCATACTTACGCCAGCCAGAGTTGATACAGGTCAAGCAGCCGCCACAGGTTACGTGTCACCCAGGCATACCGCTTAGAGCCAATCCTTTGAAATGTAATGTCGTTCTCATGGAAAATTTAAATTGAATTGTAAATAACTAATGAGTTGTTTGATTTAACTAGAAAGGAAAATGGACATCGTAAATGAAAATGTAGACAGGAAAATACATGCTGTCTACACTTTATCCATTCCAAGGCGGCAGCAGATATAAACACTGCCAGCGGCACAATCAAAGCCAGTAGCTGGCTTGTCAGTTCACAGTATGCCTATACCAACCATTGGGCTATATCATGCTATAGGGTCACAGGCTACAAATGGACCTTCTACTATGCAGGCGCAAGTTCCGGGGAACCGGTTAGGGGCGGTAGGGGTGGTGACTCCTTCCTTGTCCCTGGCCACAACTTACACGAACCTGGTACCGTACACAGTTGCAAAGATATCTCCGTGTTAACAACATAGCTGTCGGCCCACATGTAATACTCATGGCAGCTAATATTGACTTTTATTGAACAACCTTTTTGCCAATTAAACGAAGATCAACGCTTTAAAGTTCAGGGCGATGCAATATTAACGTTCCACAGTTTTCATGCCTGAAGGCTTATAACATAACTTACGACATAACATAAAATTGACACCCATGCCTTGCACGGGATTCAAACCCATAACCTCCCGAACCAGAGACCGCAACTCCAAATGATCCAGGCGTAATGTCGGCCTGTGCACAAAGAGGTTGTACCACATTACGTATATACCAGTATATGCGGTCTTATTCCGAAGCATACAGAACCGCAATATTTAATCGGGTTTAAGAGATATTCTGTATTCCTCTAAAACACATTTTATGTCTTTTCATCTTTTTGCGTTGAATAGCAAAAAATCCTGAAATTACATTTTATGTATTTACGTAAGCATCAATATGAAGCAAAAAACACCTCGACATTTAATTGGTTCAATATGATTAACCGAAAATACATTTTACGTCTTTTCACCCCCTTAAAGGTCTAATATAGAAACATCCTTAATTTCACTTTTTAGGTATTTTCGTAAGCATCCTTCTGAAGCAAGAAGCATTTTGATATATCCATTATATTACCACAAATGTCGGTTTGTTTCTAATAAAGTTGGTAGTGAATTAGGTAAAGTAGTTCAAACTTGTAATGTATTATTTATTATGAATACAGAGTTTACATTAGTCGCACGTCAAGTGCTCACTATAAAGTGAATGGAATATAATCAAATAAGATTTGTAACAGACTCACATATTCGAGCCCGAGCCGGAGTTGATACTGTCAGCCGTTTCTGTGTCACTCGATCCTATGTCACCTGAGGAATTTTCGTCAGAGGATATGTAGAGGTTTACAATTATCTTGTGTATTTTTATGTCCACTTTTGCATTGACCTTGAAATATTTGGCTTCAATGTTTATCATGTGGTCGCAATAATTTTTCCACTGTTCAACCGTAAACGAACCAAATAACTTTTCACACAGCTTTTGATCTTCCAGAAATGATATCTCCTTGCAGATTTTTGGTTTGATATCCCCACACACTAGTTCAATTGGATTCGAATCTCATGGTATGGAGGCAAACGAAATACGCCATGGCCACATTCCTCGATTATTTGGTCCACTGTGAATGTTTTTGTGCTGTGATAGAATTTGACCAAAAGTAGCAAATCTGCTTTGGAAATATGAGTACAGTACTGAATGTAGTTGGCTTTTAATCAGTCTTGGATGCCAGTTTTAACAGTAGCAGATGTAGGCTTTTCATTTACTTGAACAGTGTGGTAGCTGGCATTGTCTAGAACTATGACACAATTTTCAGGTAAATTTGGAAGTAACTTCTGTTTCATCCAGGTGGAAAATTTTTGGTAGTTCATGTCATCATGATAATAACCAGACTTTTTCTTTGATTTTAAAATCAATAAAGCATTTGAAACAAAACCTTCTTCACCCTCAGCATGCAGGATTATCAAACGTGGCTCCTTGCTAATCAATTCTGTTACATCTACTTTAGTGCTAAACTGTCCGCAGGAATTAACGCTATGTGTTCCATGTACATATGTTTCCTCAACATACACAATATTTCTACCAGCATTTCGCTACTCACGAATTTCCCGTGGATACCAAACCCTCGATGCAGCAATTTCCAGTTTTTCTATCAAAACTTTTCTTTTAGAATGGCATTTCTTCCACCAAAACCCTAACTCTTTCAACAAATCCCGCAAGTACTCTCTACTGCAATTTAAAACTCCGTCCTCTCGTAATGCACTGGTCAATTTCTTTAGTGTTGGAACTGTTTTCCTAACGGTGTAAAACTCGTGAATTTTCCACAGTATAGCTCCACGCGTACTGTCATCAACTTCGATTCTTTTATTACGTTCCTTACTCTTCCCAGTGTGTGTAGAAAAACTATTTTTGCTTTTAACTTTACCTTCTGCCACAATTATTTTCACCGTTGTTTGAAAAACTCCTGTTGCAGCACTTGTCGCTTCAGCAATGTTATACTTTAAATTGTGTAGTCACTTCTGTTCTTTCAAATGTGTTGCCACGTTATAAACAATCTCCCTGTGCCTGACCCCGCAACAGCATGCCACGCGAAATCAGTGACTTATGTCGCAACATCGATGCCATACATAGAGATTATGTAACCAGGATTGCGAGGTAACCGTACCAGACCGATGTTTCCAGCAAACGGACGACAGTTTGACTGCCCCCAACTCTGCCGCAAGCGCCAGTCACGTGTTTGCTCCCACCCTCCACTAGCTTCGACTGTACCACTGGCAATGTTTACATCTGCTGTCACCTTGGAATGGCTACAGTATACACAATTCATGGTTACTTTGCACTTTTTGAAACAAACCTTGAAAAATCATTCGAGGTTTAACATATCTACCGGTGTTCTAAAAAAATTAAATACAACAAACGTTTAATAATATTATTTAATGTTTTCTTACTTTGACTAAACAAAACTTTTACTTGTATATTATCTCTAAATTAGACTATAACCTTAGCTTCATAATTAATATGAAATAAAAACTATAAGAATAGTGCTGCATTGGTAATGACTAGTACGGAAAAGTTTACCTGACACATGACGCTTTTTGAGATATAGTTATTAACTACTTCAGCTCCATCCCTCAGGTATTTTGCACGGAGTTTGAAGCTTAAAATTATTATGTTAAAAAGTGAGATTGTACTGTCTGCCTTGCAGCTTTTATTATTCACCGGTCCACCGTAGTTATGCTAGGAGGACAAGCGAGTTCAATTACTCCCAGCTAGATCATACTAGTAGTAATATTATTTGTCTTTTGTTCTGAATCTCCCTCCAGCCGGCCAGTGAAGCCACAGAGGCAAGTCATGCATCCGGATCCTTCGTTCAACGACTATACCTCGCCCTAGTGTATAAGCCAATCAATGATGGGCACTGGCCCAAGTATAAAAGGTGAGACATCTCTTGGTGAGATATTGTTTCCAGCACACGCTGCTCAGATCCAACAAAATTGTACGTCTCTTCCAGCACTCCCTGCTTGGAATTGATCCCCGTCTTAAGTTTAGATTAATCATTGTTGCACCCAGCATGCGTTGCTCAGGCCCACGCCAGTTGCCACATTAGTTTTGTATAGTTGCAGTCAGTCCAGCATGCATTGCTTGAAGCATACCCTCTTGTAGACTATACACATCAGCAGAGCTTGCGGTAAGTTAGGATTACGTCAGTTAGGAGATATCCACTACATACCCAACAACCTACACCTCCCCTGCCTTCACTCATGATTGCAGTGGATCCTATCATAGTCTTTGTAAAGACTACCATCCTGTCACTCTCACGTTTAGTTACCCAAGTGAAGTGCCAATGACACCGTGATGTCATTTCCACAACACATGTACAACAATGCAAGATGCTGACCTGGAGCAAGAGCACTATCACCACATTTTTAATTTTTTAGAAAATAAAAAGTGTGGGACCTTTTACTTTGAGTCCACTCCTTGTAGATGTAGTACCTTGTAGTTACTCTTGCCAAATACTTGCAAGTATTCATGGGAAGTTTACTCAACGTTCAACACACGTATTTTAATTTTCAGAACACACACTACTACTGGCCATTCCTTTCCAATAATTCTGGATTGTGGGGAACGGAAATGTTGCCAAAAGGTACACTGTCTGTGAAGCAACAAACTACGTTTGGCGATTACTACTCCCCGGAGCAGACTCTGCTGGGGATCTGTAACCCCCAAATTGGTTGACCCTAGTGGTGAAAGACGTAATTTTAACCAAACGAGTACCAGCATGTGCAAAGCAGCTTGAAGGGGTAATTTCCAACCTCTTGATTCCTTTTGCCAAAAGGAGAGGACTGAAGGAGAAGGTTAAGGGGGCACTCTTCAGGACGAGTACATGAATATCAACCCTCTGTAGTTAAAGAGTTAGCTAGCCTTCTGCCCAGAGAACAGGTTGTTGCGGTGCGGCCAGGCCTTTGGCTTGGTAATAATACGAAACTACCACCAATGTAAAGAGGGTGAGGTCGCGTAGGACCTAAGGAGCGCACAGCGGCAGGCTCGAGGTCTTATGTCACCACGCCACCAACGAGGAAGATGGACCGGCTCCAGGGGTTCAACCCCAGTAAACGCAGAGTCTTCAACCTACGGCATCACTGCAGGTAAAACTATTCCAGTAGGATGTGACGTAAGGACTCTCAGCTAGATTCCGCGGCTGTTGGTACCATTGCTAAATAATGTAGAAGCTTGCAGAGTCAGACAACTTATACCTTCCCCCGGCACAATGTAAAGTAGTAGTTATAATGTGTTGTACGAACCTTATTGTAACAGATATTTATTGTTAAATATAAATGACGGAATGACTTTAATGTGTGTTTTACCTTGAGTATACAAACTCCCAAACAGCTTGTGCAATAGCCCATCAGGCAAATCACAACATTGGTGGAGGCTAGGGCTTTCCCACCTCTTTTAGCGTGCAAAGCTCCACCAAAACCGTTAAAGAATTTTTATAAATAGCTTAAAATTGGTAAAGACAAAAAAATCAAGTTTAATTTATATTCATTCACATAGTGCAAAACCAGTAACTATAGTGAAAAGTAATAGGATGCCATGACGGTAGATATTAAAGACTCTGTGTGCAAGGTAATGTATATAAATGTAATTAAGAAACAGTTTAGAGTGTTATAGTTCTAATGTAAATAGTATCATCGTCAGATTAAAACGAGAGCTGAAATGAGTCCATATGGAAATTAATGTACAGAAAATAGTGTTAAATGTGTAAATATTAACAGTACATGAAAAAAGGTAGAAATAATAAAGGCGGCTAGCATTTAAGCCTGCCATATGTTAGCTTCACCAGTGGTCACGCGACACCGCAGCGACGTGAGCTTTTGAAACTCAGCAAAGTCAGTGCAATGCAAACTGTTTGTACGTGCGAGTAGTACGCACGGGGGGGGGGGGGGGGAAAGAGTCATGGTAGACTTATTTCCTTAACATATTCCCTTTCAGGCATCAGACATTCTAGAAATTCATTTTCATTATATACTAATATCGGGCACACTTAGAGGTCAAACACATGGTTCATTTCACGCACGAGCATAGAAACACACTAGGCACATGTCGGAAACTGACCCAAATTTAATAAGGCCTAGGTATATGTATATTGCTATACTGTCCTGTGGAGGAGCTCCAGGCAGTGTAAGTATTCAAATGCGCTGGGAGTATAACTGTGGATTCCAAACATATACGATTATGCAACATATGTAATTATGCAATGTTCCACCGAGGGCACTGCCACTAGGCCTCAATGTGTCACTCTCTGCCCAGCACAGAGAAAGTGTGCGTCCCGGTAATACATGAAATGTAAATCAGTTGCAAAATAGTTTAGCCAATTGAAAAGACGTTTAGAAGATAAGATATGATATTTAAATAGTTTTCTATGTTACACCAGATGCTAAACTAAACCGTTAGATGAAAAGGTAGTTTATGTAAATATTTTCTACGATGAACTAGAATAAGTTTATGTAAATAATTTTATGTACAACTAGAATAAACGTGTGTAATTAATTAGCTATGCTAAGCTGCAGAATATGTATTAAGCTAAGTACCAATTAAGAAATTATAAGTGTAAACAGCGCACAAAGAGGAAAGTATTAAGATATAAGTAAAGCATTATAAATTGCATGTAAATATATGAGGTAATGCTATAGTAGAGCACAAATAACAAAATCGCCACGGGGAGTAATTAAATTATCATAAAGAGAATATTAAATATTTGTTACAATATAAATCTTAAAGTGACAGTAAATTGTACAAGTGTCCATTAACAAGAGTGAGTTTAAAAATGAAAAATATAGATATTAAGAATTGTATCTCTTGAAGTAAATTATGAAGTATACATTTTTAAAGCTATGATAGTTTTAATGAGAGAAATAAGTCAGTTCTATTCAAACTTAAATAAAAGAAAGTGTGTGTTTAGAAATGTTATTTGTAGAAAGTTAATTAAAGTATTTAGTTTGCTATATTGCGAAAGCAAAAAAATTCAATTGTGAAGTTGTGCATTAGAGATGAGAGCACAAAAGTAAATCACAATATTTTTATACACCATGTAATTATATCAGTCAGAGGAAGGGCAGAACAAAGTACGAGATAGTTAAATTTAAGTAAATAAACAGAAAATTGTATATTGTCCACATGTTGAATACAGAGAAGTAATGATAAGAAGAGGTTAAAATAACATAAGTTATTAAGTTAAATATGTTATACAGTAATACACAGTTATAAAGTATATTGAAAACTATAGTTTAATAAAAGTGCATTCTAGCAAACCAGAGAGGCTGTAAGACGTGCAAAGAAACACGTCACGGATGCGGTAATGTGAGGTGTCTTACATTGCGTACTTACACAATAATCACAACTAATGGCCTCACCTCCCTTCCTCCCCTCAAGTCGTCAGCACTATTCACGCTGTCCGAGCGCGCGGAATGTGCAAAACGCCCGAGACGGTGCCAACATGGCACATTTCCTGTTCACTGCTGTCTGTACGATACAGAGTTTATATGTACACATACTTGTTGCTATACTAATTTAATGAGAAAATCAGGATGACGTGGAAGATAATAATTGAATGTAAAGGGCATTTGCGAAAATGGGAAAAATGCTTGAGACTGACCCTGTTCACCATGTCGACTGACTGCATTTTCGCCCACATCAGTTACGACGTTCCAATAGTCAGACAGGAGGTCAAAATCATTCTCGCAAGAGGTAATGGGGATCTGACGGCGTAGCCAACCGTGCAGAATTGCCCATGGATAGTGTTTCCCACATGAGTACGACGCATAGGCTCTGACGGGACTCGAACCCGACATGGAGATGGAGTTTACACATCCCCTCTTTGTCGAGGAGTCTCCAAACAGAGGGATTAGAGAGAGGAGAGAATATATTCCTCGCTAGCCAATAGAGGAGCCTCTTGGTAGCGAAGGTGCTAGAGAGAGACTGGATTTCCCTGTGGTCCACTCCATGCGACACATTAGACATATCTAAAGACTTTGTTGTGGGTCAAGGATGCGACGCAACTGTACATACGAAAGGAATTCCTACTATGGTTTGTGTATACTACGTAGTAGACTCTGCATGTGTATCCTGAGCACATTGCATTGCATGGACTTCCTGTGGCTAACCGAATTAGAGTAAATTCCTCTAACACAAATATTATGAGCGAAGCACAAGTGTTGTGATATGTTGTGATATGCTGTAGTATATTGAGAATACGGAATAGCATAAGCCAGCAGTGCTATGATAAGGGTGTAACACTAATGAATTGAGATTAATACCACAGGGAGCTGTATGTTGTTACTGATGGTCAACATAGTTTCTACAAAGAGTGCAAATTTCCATCAAAACAATAAATGTGTAGAATAGTTCGTTTCTTCTATAGTGAACATTATCAGAATAATAATTCAGAGAGAAAAGACTATACAATAGTATAATTGCGTATAATTGTTGCGTAATTATCAATTATATATTATGAAAGCACAGTATTAAGTTAATTGTATATTAAGAGCAATAAATGTGCTAAGTTTTAATAAATAACATAAATTAAATTAATAAACAAACATAGCATGTAAATAATGCAAGGGCATAGAGTTTTATGTTACTTAAACACAATAAATAGGCCCTAATAATTAACTTTGAAGTGAAACTATATAAATTATATTTTATAGTATAATCAATTAGCGGGACACTTGTACTAA
Organism: Dryococelus australis; assembly: GCA_029891345.1. Taxonomy (NCBI): domain Eukaryota; kingdom Metazoa; phylum Arthropoda; class Insecta; order Phasmatodea; family Phasmatidae; genus Dryococelus; species Dryococelus australis. The sequence goes on along the minus strand of CM056994.1, from coordinate 176,897,374 downwards.
ACTAACCAACTTTAGCCACACCATATAAACAAAGCAAATATGCCACCTTGTTCGTCACAAATAATGATGTGTAGTGTCATTATAAGAAAAGCCATTGTAGTTAAAATTAAATCTGTACGAAATATATATATTATGAAAATATTAAATACGAGTTATAAAGTTTCTAACTGTAAAGATTATTGTAAGTAATCAGTAAAATTGTGCAAGGGACTGATAGAAAAGCACCTTCCCCCAAATTTACAAATAAATATCACTATAGGCAGGTAGTGAATATTATGAGAACATTTACTGCAGTACTTCAAAGCCTCTGTGAGTGTCGGAAGGACCAGCAGAGTTTATAGGATAAGAATGAATATTATGTGGTTAAATTTTATTAACTTAAATATCATCGCATGGATGATAAGGTGTTTTACGTAGTTATAATTATAAGGGAATATTACGAGTTCAGAGATGTGCATTAGCGATTATCATAGTTAGAGCAAAATTTTGCAGGGATTGTAATGGCACGTAGGAGTTAAGATGACCATATCTCCAGTCACGAGTGGCAGCGTAGCTGCTGCAAAATGTGGTATTTGCACGTCAGCATGACCTTGCACGGCATGCAGGTCAGGTGCGAGGCAGCACACAGACCCCAGCCATATGGCACGGTCACACACACTGTAAATAAAGCATTCCCTTGTAGTAACACTTCATTCATTTCAATTGCATGCATATGGAACACATCAGAATGGAAACAAACAGGCCTAGAAGGAGCTATGATCCGGAACATCGCAAGTGGTTCGATCCCATGCTAGAGACGTGGATCACCAGACCACTGGGTGCACAGTACTCAACTTAGGAACGAAAGTTAGATTATTGTATGTAACATTAAGGGCCTTACAGAAATGAGACACATCCATTTCACCTCCCAACAGGTAAACCTACGCACGCGCAACAGAATGTAGTATCTGATCCAGGAGGTAAAATATATGCACCGTTTTGCGCAAGAGCATCAAAACATGTTTGGGCTTTTGTCAGGTGACCTGAAAATACAATGGCCCAAGACAGGGAATAATGCGCCACTGACTGGTAGACGGAGTCCAGACAGTTTAAGGGCATTTGAGATAAGCGGAACTTTATACTGTGGAGTCCAAAAATATATTACACTGTATGTGCAGTAAATCACGAGATTACTGCAAAAAAAGAGACCTCCTTGGATAAGATCTTGAGAGCAGAAAAGCGCCTGTGTCCCAGGAACGTACAAAATATGTATATTTGTAAATTGTGATAAGAGATTGAAATAAGTTAGCAGAATAATATACTGTAAATATGTATTAGTAATTGAAACAATATAGTTAGGTAAGCCTCACAGTATTAAATACATATCATTATTATAATGAATTAAAGTAGTCAACCTCAGCACACACAGAGAGCAAAATTTAAAAGTAACAGAAAGAAAAATTAGAATAAGAAATTGCATAAAATGGAATAAAAGTAGCAATTATTGAAGTAAGAGAAATATTGAAAACTGTACAAATTAGAGACAAAAAGTAGAAAATTGCCCGGGAAGCAAATAAGTAACTAAATGTAGGAAGTTTATAATAGTAAATCTGCAAGTTAGTAAATAGAATTATTGCCAGAAATAGGTACAGTAAAGTAATAGGTGCTGTTAAGTGGATAAAAGAATAGTAAATGACATACTTTTATGTGTGTTATAAATGGAGTATAATTATGAGTTAAATCAGGACATTTAAAGGTATAAGTAGTAAATTAAAGTAAACTGTCTGCATACGTCAATTTCAAAGTATGCAAAAGAAGTTGTGATCTGCAAAGTAAAGGAATTTAGTGCCATGCCAGGCAATATTATATAAAATAATTAAAATTAGATGGTTATATTTAAAACACAGTGCCTTACAGCAGAGAGAAATTGAGTAAGACAATTTCAGCGTTAAACACGCTGTATAATTAAGAAATTTTAATGTGCACTTAGTATCAGATTTTAAAGGTGTGTATTTTCGCTGTAGTAAAATCGCCGCAGGAAAGCAACACTTGAAACACTCAAGGCTGCAAGTACGCACGGTATATATACATGTTTACGGTTGCACCTGCACAACACTCACTCCCTGCTCACCACCTTCTCTCATTCGTGCGATTCAGCATTTCCGCAACACGCAAGGCCAGCGGCGTATTGACGAAACGCATGACAGTGAAGGCTACACTGTAAACAAACATAGACACGTTTGAAGGCATACGCGATATTGTACACACTGCTCGGTGATGCCAGATTGAAAATCTGTGAATGAAAGTGTCACACTTACAGCCAATACAATTATCATGCATCGGGAATACTGCCCAGGGTTCTTGGTTTCAGGCAACAGAGAGGGAATACAGATATAATTACATGGTACGTGATGGTCTAGCCAGCCAATCAGCCCAGACAAAGTAATTGGCGCACGAGCGTACAATAAAAATTAGGCAGTCTAGCCAGCTGGCTTACACAGTATCTTCTGCGCACGAGCGCAGGAGGAAAATATAGGTCAATCGGGGATAGAACTCGGATTATTGTAAGTGCCCAATTTAAAATATTCATTTGTGTGGTTGAGGTGACTTCCACAGAACTGAATTAGATAGAAATAAAGCAGTCTAGCCTGCAATACAGGAGAGGGCCATTGCCTTTCGCGCCCGAGCATTGAAAGGAATTTTGGGGCCTCATCGGGAATCAAACCCGAATTATAGTGACAGCCTATACGTGTAGGCATAATTGCATAAATGCATTTCCTATCCCATGTGATTGAGGTGTCACCCACTGGAAGGACTTTGCGGAATGAGATAGTGGGAGATATAGGGCAAATGACTTTTTCTGTGGAGCCGATGTGCTACACAGTAACCAAAATTCTAAAGGTTTTGTTAGTGGGCCGAGCAAACGACACTAACTAGACATTACTAAAGACTTTCTGCTGTGGGTCGAATATGCTACACAGTAGCCTACTAGTGTCCCTGAGGTCACTAAGTTTTTCACGAGAGATCGCACCAGGCGATATACAGCAGCTGTTTCACGAGGGCAAACTGCGTTCCAGAACTCCTGAGCAAAAGCCAGTATCCAACAATCAATAAAATTCCAGTGTAGCACCTAAGTGTTGAATTCCAAAGTAAAAGCCAGCAGTAGATATGAATTCATATAAGAAGAGTGATATATAATAAACAGCAATACGCATTACAGTGGATAATCCAATAACAGCATCAAAGAGAGGATAACAGAATGAGATGTAATATAGAAAAGTATGTATAATTGTAGCACAGAATTAGCGCATAAGACTTATGTAGTAGAGAATTTTCGCAACCTAAAGTGTAAATAATGAATAAATATTGTTAATGATTATATAATGGTGTAAATAAGGCAGACGCACGCAGAACAGTAATACAAGGGTATTCATGAATAATGTAAATGACATTATTTAGGTGTAATGTGCATGAAAGTATATAGGACATTAGTTACAAAAGAGTATTTCATAGATAAGGCAGGATTGTAATACATTAGAGCAGTAAGGAATAGAAGAGTACATCAATTAGTGGATATATAATACCAGTGTAACTAAGCATAATGAAAGTGTACTAATTCATAACAAGTATAGCAGCTATAAAGAAAAATTAAGAATACAAAAGTAGCACACAATATTCAGGCAGCATGAAAGTGTTACATGCAGGCCAGACACAGCAACAGAGATTCCAGCACGACGCCAGCATAAGACGGGGAAAACTACATCACAGCACTGCGCGCCAATGGGAGCCACGCAGCAGACGAACCACATCACGCCAACCGCGCCATCAACCATGGCAGTGCAGCGAGAAATGCAGCGAGGCGCAATGAGCTGCCAGAGCACGTGGCGAAAGGTAACAGGGCAGCACAAGGTAAAAAGTCTCCAATTTTACACCTCACTAACAAAACATTGAAATACATCTGGATACAGACTCACAAACAAATACACACCACAAACAGCCAACAGCGCGCGCGTAGTACATTCAAACAATGTTGCTGCAAATTAAAAATGTTACATTTAAAAAAAAAAGTGCTTTAAATTAGTTAAAAAGAGAAATTGCATACATTTAATATGTATTTAAAAGAAATAAAAGTATGCTGCATTCTACTTAAAGTTTAAGAAATGATGTAAGAGTATTACATATAACTTAAAAATAATGGTCAGTTAAAATACTGAAGTAAATAGATAAATGAATAGTAAGACAAAGCAAATAAATAGCAATATATATTTATTTAAATCGAATCAGTTTCATTGTCAATAATTCTAATGTGTGTTTCAATGAAGTTTTATGTAAAACGTTTTACAAGGAGAATGTAGAAACACAATGTAATATTTTCGCAGAGAAAAAAATATTCATATATTACAAAGTTTTCAGATTTCAAGTAAAAACATAGCTTGTTGAAGGCCTATAGCAGATTAAGGCCCATTAATTTCATTTAATTTTAAAGTATTAACATTATATGAGTGCAAACAAAACTTCATTTATTATTGCAATATATTTTCTTAAAGCAAACCAAAAGCATGTTTTTGGTCAAAGTTAAATTAAAAGATTCAGTATACACATAGAGTGACCCCTAATTATCACATTATACTAAGGTTTCAAAGCTTACTGCAAAAGCATTTATATTAGTTAAATATTATAAAAATTTTGAGAGCTTAGAGTATGATACAATCCATTTAATACTTCCCTAGTACCGAGGTGTAATGGGGAACAATATTTGAATTATTTTAATTTTAAACTTGAGTTAACTTTAAGTTAGAAGAAATTACATCTCAATACTCAATTCCATCTAATCCCAAATTAAAAACACAGAGCCAAATGTAATACCTAGTAAGTTAGTAATAAAACATACAGGGCGTAGTAATTATTGTTAGGTAATTAATATTGGTACTGAAGTCTATGTTTAAATATGAATTTATTCCAGAGTACATGTAGCACAAGTTCACAAACGTACTTGTAAGGTGTTTAAAACATTAATCAATTCTTTATTTGAGCATCACAATTTTCATTTTAATGGCACACTTGTTCAAATGTAAAGGTATTACAAATATTTTTCATTTTAAAATATGTAACATTTAACTTAATTTTTAACACAATTTGCAAAGGGATAGGATGAACTTTTAACATGTTATTTTGTAAAGTAAAAGTTTGTTGTTTCACAACCATTTTAAATGTTATATTAATGTAATTCGTATAGTTGCAAGCCACTGCCAATTAGGTAGACTTAGGACCTCAAGAGAGGCTGACGTGACAGTAGCACCATCGTGGCGACAGCCGCATGGAAGACTGTACACCCCTTACATACAACACGTTCATGACCAGGAGCATGGTCAAGCACATTCATTCACCAGTACATAAACAAACAGTAGTACGTTGGAACCGCAGTCCAAACAAAATTTTGAGGACGTAGATACAATCAAGAAAGAAGGCAGTGCAGTTCCTTTACCCCGCTATCCCTGCTTCGTACTACTTCCCTTCCAACAATATCCCACCGTAGCGAAGACGATTCTTCATCCAATATTATTCCTGCTGCCAGGAAGAAAATGAAGGATCCCAGGATCTTTCTAACAGCTTCACCGCTCCATAAAATAAATTCTATTATCAACCACAAACCACTCCGCGAGATGAGAACATCACGCATGTTAGAACAGGAGGGCAATGTTGTGGTGCGGCCAAGCCCTTGGCGATAACATGAAACCACCACCAACGTAAAGAGGGCAAGGTCGCGAAGGCGAGGCATCGCCGAGCTGGTTATGAAAACAGATCCAACAAGGATACAGCCCCCATATTTAAGGAGCGCACAGCAGCAGGCTCGAGGTCTTATGTCACCACGCCGCCAACGAGGAAGATGGACCAGCTCCAGGGGTTCGAACCACAGTAAACGCAGAGTCTTCAACCTACGGCATCACTGCAAGTAAACGTTCCAGTAGGATGTGACATAAGGACTCTTAGCTAGATTCTGCGGCCGTTGGTATCATTGCTAAATAATGTAGAAGCTTGCAGAGAGTTAGATCATTTATACACTCCTCCGGCGCAATGTAAAGTAGTAGGTATAATGTGTTGTATGAATCTTATTGTAAGAGACATTTACAGTTAAATATAAATGACAGAATGACTTTAATGTGTGTTTTACCTTGAGTATATAACCTCCCAAACAGCTTGTGCGATAGCCCATCAGACAAATCACAACAAGGTGCAAGTTCTACACCAACTGCAAGAGCCAAGAGAAGTTCCAGTACCCAGCCATCTGTTCTCTCCACCTGTATGCTCTGGACTGGCTGCTTACCCTGAATACATCAAAGAGTACGTGAAGAAACCTGAACTGCCACTTACAACAGCCATAGCTCACTTGACCACAACAATACTTCTGCCCCCTTCAGTATACAGACAACAGGAATTTCAAATCACTCCACCAACAGCACACCCTACTGCACCACAGAATGCTCCTGCCTTATTGAAACATTGCCCAAGTAGTCTTCCATCTGCCAAAACTGCCAAACACAGACTTGCATTAATCAGCCAAGATTTCGTGCCCTGCCGAGTAGCCTCAAGGCCAATTCTGTATACCGGCAAAGACCCTGTATCACTTCAGAACTGAACCTCTTCAGGGGAGAGACTGGTTATCTCATCAAACAGAAACCCAGGAGCTCCCAGACATTTAATTAATATCTAGCCCATCATGCGTCAAGGCGTAAAACATTATTGAACTGAGTTCTGATATGCTATTTGCTAAATAAACCACTCATATTTATACAATCACAATTTCATGTAGTAATTGTAAAAACACATTATTTGCTGCATATTAAAAATATTTATCTTTTTCCTGTCTGATCAGCGAAAAATACTCTATGTAGGTCCTGGCTTTTTCTCGTTTTTTATTCCATGAAAAATAACTTTAGGCAGGACATTTTTTTTTTCCCACACTTGCATTTTTTCTCAGCGTTTGTTGTGTTGCTCAGTGCTCGCATGAGGGTCAATCTGACCAGATTTTACACTTATGTAATAAATAACTGTGTCTGAATTTGAATTCATAGTTAAAATGTGATTTTAAAGTTAAAATACATATTACATTTTTATTAAGCTCCAGATGTTATGATGGGACTGTTACAACTATGAAGTTGACATGATTTTAACATGAATAATTTCTTTATCTCGTGTATTTTTCTTTCTGGCGAAAAATACTATAGAAACGAATCTGTTAAAAAAAAAAAGAATTTACAGCATAGAAGTATTGGAGAAATATGACAACACAATAATGAATGTGATAAGACAGCTACTTAACTAAAATATTTAGTCAAGTTTTAATTTACAACTGGCAAAATAAAAGCCTGCACATGAAATAATAAAGAAAAGAGAGCATTTTGTTACTCAAATATTGTTTAACCCTAAAACACAAATGTGTGAACACAAACACAAGAGTGAGATAAAATACATATTTTTACATTCACACACTGCCTTCCTACCATTGCAAGTTTCAGTAAGGTTAAGAAGAGAGTAACAGGCTCTTATTTACACCAAATATTAACAGTGTATTATATCTTAATTTAAGTATACAAATATTTTATTACCTAGCAACACATTCACAATAAAAATGCCTCTATCAATGCAGAAATTGTTAAAAATCAACACCCACATTTTTTATAAAGATAGGTCTACATTGTTCGAACAGTTCAAAACTGTAAACAAAGTATTTGACATTTAAGCATATGCAAGTCAAATGGTCATGTATTTGTTTACATATGGCAAGCCCAAAAGTAGAATTTAAGCAAGGCTTCAGAAAAGGACGTAATTGGTCATGAACAGAATTATTTCCATGACAACAGTCCATTGAGACAAACAGCAGTAGCAAGAAATTATATGGTGAAATATACTGTAAATAAATTTTTGGTCAAGACAATTGGTTTGAAAGATGGTGTATGTGTAGCCTAATTATTTGTAAGCTGACAAATGTAGTTTACTTACTTTGCAGCCTCACAAGTATTTGGGTCAAATGTACCATTTTGTTTTCATAAGGTCATGGATGTTTGTGCTGCTTCTGTTGCAAGGTTAGTAGTTTTGTTGTCAATGTTATGATGATAGGTTTATGGTTTTTGTTTATTCATGATTTGTAATTGTTAGGAATTTTAACTGACTATCAGCTAGCTTATAAAATTAATTCATGCAAATCTATGCCAATCTACTTCCAAGGGCGGAAGCAAACACAGAGGGCTGCACCAATTTACCTAAGTTTTTTTCATGTAGTAAAAAGTATGTAAAATGGTACATAGAATGAGTGTGTATCTGTGCACTCGCTTAGCTAGTGCTCGGGGAAGCAGAGTGGCAGAGATCTGCGTGAACTCATTTTTCTGGATATATCTGTGAATTTATTTATCACTTTTCATGACCAGCATTTATGGTAATTTTTCAACATTTTTACCCCCATGATTTCCTTGCTCTTCATAGCCCTCCCACCACCTTTCATAGTAAAACTTACAAATATAACATGCCTATGCAATTACAATTTCAGCATTATTAGTATTGCAGATAAATTACATTTTCCAGGAATATTTTTTTCTATCTAAAAAATGCCCACATTTTTCATACTGTAATTATTTTCTATGCAAACCATGTAATCAACTTGCCCATTCTACAATTACATGGATGCAAATAAGTACCTACCATGGAAGCGGAGCACATAACACACACTGTGTTCAATCTGTAATTATTAAGAATCGTGGCTTTTCCAAAAAACAAGAAAATAATACCAGCAAGCAATATATATTGACTTTACTAATCACACTAAATATGAATTACTTGAGGACATCACATTATTTGTAGTATATACCATGAAATATGATAGTTGAGAGTGCTATGAAAATAAAGGAATTTGTAGAATAAAACACATAAAATACATTTCAATTAGGTTGCTAAACTGTGTTAAATGCAACAAAACCTCACCAAACCATACCTAAGTGCAAAATATGTGAATCGATGGGGATGTGTTTCTACACACTATGGGTGTAAAGGAATCGACAGTAATCAGTGTCAGAATAACACTTATTCCTGTTGTATGTTGCAAGGCGCACCCTGTTGATATTCTTGAAACGATTGTACCTACCTAACACTTTCTGTGGCAGTAGTAGAAAAATATTATGTATATCAGACAGAGGTGTTAAAAGGCTATGTCTTGTGTATCGCCATAACACATTAATTTATGCTACAATGGTGTACTAAGGAAACAAATGTGCATCAAGTTGACTGTTAGTGGAATATAGCCACAGGCGTTTGATGTTCCGTGTAAATTAAATCATGTGGATGGAGGCTTGTGATTTATGAATTAGGCCAGTATCAATGTTTCTTTGTGATTATTTTCACGTGAAGTGTTAAATATTATTGTAGTGCAGTGTAACGGGTAGTTTTATGGTAACCGTGCTGTATGTAAAGTAAAGTATGTTTTCAGTGAGAATTCCTGGGTGACCTCCCCGCACTACAAAGCTGTGTGGCGGGCTGCTGTACTCGAGGCATCTGGGGTTGTTGCAGTGCTCAGGAACACCACCTCTGTTTGAAATTCTCGCTCATTGGAGAGAGAGAGAGATGAAAGCATTAGTTGTAATTTTGTAGATAGCACTCTGAAAAAGGTGGCGCTGGGGTAGTAAAGAGTCTGCTGGGGGAAAGACCTTGGAGAGGGAGTAGCTGAAAGAGAAGGGGGGGGGGGGGTGAACAATATAAATTGAGGCTTAAAGAGATTCGTCGCCCGCCGGAGTGCGGGGCTCTACGGTCGTGTGGATCCATCCTAGAGCAGGAAGAGAGTGCAGAGCTGCAGTACTAAGTTAAGTATGATTGTCAACGAAGTGGACTTAGAAAAAAAATAATAGTTGGAGCTATGAGTGTAGTTGGACTCTTAACATTTTCTGCGAGAAGTGGGACTCCAATTTTTCTTGAGAGAAGCGTGGACTTAGAAAAAAAATCTGTGTTACAAGAGGAAAACAGGGTGATAGTTTCTGACCATCAGCCAGCTTAAAGACTTAGTTTTCTTGGATTCTTATGGCTTGGATGGACTTAGTGAAAGGATGGCCTGTATAGGGACTTAGGCTTGAGGGAGAGTGAGCGTAATTGGACTTCCACTTTTGGCTGTGTTATAAAAACATTTAAAGACTTTTTTTTCTGTCGACCAAGGGCTCTATTTACACCAGTGGACTTGGAATATGGTTGGTTTTACAAATATCTCTACCTTAACAAAATTAAGTAAGCACCTTCTCTTAGTGTGGTTATTTTGAAGTGACAGAAATTAGAACCTAGGGTGTGTTTGTCAAGAGGAATTTTTTTTGTACCGGACACTTCAAGAAAACATGAAGGAGTTATTGGAGTCAAAACAGGACAAACAAAAAGAGCGTGTATCCAATATTTTTCCCAGGGGTGGTTGGAGCAGCGAATCAATTTGTGTGTTCTTTAAAAAAAAAATTTTAAGGTCAAAATTTGTGCATTTGCATTGGTCAAAGGTTGTAAGGTAGGTCTAAGGCCATAAAGAATGTTTTTAACAAAGATAAATTTTAAAACTGTTTTTTAAGCAGTTTTAAGATAAAAAGGCAGGAAGAGCTACCAGGAGTTATGGAGTCTTGTTGAAAATGGTTAAAGTGGCACGTTTTATTTGAATGTTTTAAAGGTTATAGGTGCCATTTTTAAGGAGGCTTTTCTGATTGTGAAAGGAAATTGTATGGTCAAAGACATTCTAGTACTCATAGTAGGTAACCTAGTGTGGGTTAGTGGGTAACTTGGAGAGTTTATTCTTATTATAATTGTTCTATATTGGAAGGAGTTTTAAAAAATCTTTAAAAGATGTTATTGTGATATCAAAAAGGGTGGAGGAAGGGTGATAAGTCATTGTTCTTGAGGTGTGGGATGTTTTGTTTTTTCTATCAAAGCTAAAGTTGTAACTACAGAGATGATTTAAACAATGTCTGTTGTCAAGTTTGTAAGTAATTTTGTGAGAAATCTTGCGAGTGTTTAAGTAAAATAAACTTTATGAAAAGCAATCAGTGAGTGTTTAGTTAGGAGTGAGACCTTGTTTCCCTATAATCAAGGTCAATGAAGTGTGTGCCACTAGTTATACTATATTCTTCATCTTTTATTTTTGTTTGAATCTTGGGGGGGTTTACGAAACACCTCATCCTGTCCTCTAAGGGATTGTATAGGTAGGAGGGGTTGGGGCGGAATTGAATTTTCTGGTGCCAAAACACTGGGTTCAGCGGAAATAAGAGCGTACGCGAAATTTATACTCAGTAGAATAGAAGGTAAACGTGTCCTATATGCAAATTATAGCCCATTCACGGTTTCTACAGCCTTTTTGAATCAAACCTTTGAAAAATCTCCCCATGTATGACGTGCTTGGTTGTTTCCTAAATATGCTGTGTATCACAAGTGTTTTATAGACCTACTTGTCTTCATTAAAGATACTTTTTTTTCTCTGTAAAATTGAAATGTTGTTAAGATTTTATCTATAAATTATAATGCTTCATTTATAAATGAATTTAATAAAAACAGTGGTACAATATGTGTGTTGGTAGCGCTTAGTGAAAAATAGTTCTTATACAAAATACGGTTACTACAGAGCGCTAACGAATCCAGTCATTGTCGCTCTGGTGTAATGTTCCAGACTTACTTAAGCTTAGTTTGCACGAGGCGGAGGAATATCCTGGAAGTAGAACTTTAGCAGGGTTTCAGAAAAGGCTGAAGATACTGTAAATCAATTATACCAGCAATACATCACCAAGAAAGTATATTCGCCAGGTAATTCTTAAGAATAGGGGCTATACTGAAAAAAAAATCTCGAAAAGTGGTATAATTTCACTCTACTAATTACACAGAACACAAATTTACTACGGGCATCTACATTTGACCTATAGAAACCCCCAAAAAGATAGCGGAGAGGGCTATGAATATCAGGGATATTGTGGGGTAAAATGGATGAAAAATATGTAAACAATGAAATATTTGTTCATGAAAATACATTTAAAAAAAAAAAAAAAAAAAAAACTGAACCAAACATTAACACTTAATAGATAATATTACAGCTACAAATACAATAGTGGGGAGGACTATGAAGATCAGGGAAATTGTCGGGTAAATAAAAAATACTCGTACGCACATTTTCATTATAAACTTTTACCCCTCAATTTTCCTCCAGTTCATAGCCTTCCCCACTATCGTATTTCTAAATTGTATTGGTAACTGCCAATTTAGGTAATGTTCAGTTCAGTTTATTTTTGCAATTAAACATGTTTTCATGAGACAATATTACAGTAATATTACAAATAGTACAAAAATATGTTAAATCGCAAAACAAACACAAATCTTTTCGCAGTGCAAATAGGCTACACATGACAATCATTTATGGGGAAACTCCAAGCTTCGCTGATGCCTAATGCTTTGCATCACCACCTAAAAAAAATGCTGGCGCGCCTTGAATCACTGTTTTGGGGATTTACTCCCCTGCTGGCGCTGGGACTCTGGCTCGGTGCATAATGTTTGGCTACACTTGTACAGTATTCTTAAGAGCGAGGGGGCTAAGCTAGGAAAATCATTTGTGGAGAAACTCCAAGCTTCGCTGATGCGTGACGCTTTGCGTCACCACCTAAAAAAAAAAACTGCAGGTGTGCCTTGAATCACTGTTTTGGGGATTTACTCCCCTGCTGGTGCTAGGACTCTTGCTCGGTGCATAATGTATAGCTATGCTTGTACAATATTTTTTGCAATTTAACATATTTTCATTTTACACCATAATTTCACTTATCTCCATAACCCTCCCCACTATCGTTTTTGGAGTTTCTATTGGTCACATGTTGAGGTACCTAGTAAATTTATGTTCTGTATAATTAGTGGAGTGGAATTATACCATTTTCCGAGATTTTTTAATTTAGTTAATACTCACCAAATCACTCGCCATTCATATGGCATACATGAATATGCATACCACAATGTCAGTCCATTTGACCGCACTACACACACACACACACTAATCACTGCACATATATTATAATTTACCTTATCCCTTGCTATAATAGCATAGAAACACTCGTAATTTCACACAATTATTATATTTAACACTTCAAACAACATGAATTGCAATAAAACACATGTTTAATAACTAGTAAATCCGAAACCTCAGACAGGACCACTGCAAACCAACGTCCGGCAATTTCCCATAATCCACAGACAGCAACCAACATGGACACACAGTGTGTTGAAAATAACATGGCGGGATGCATCGCCTCCAAAGATAAACACTGTCTCTGAACAGGGCTCTGTATCATCTATGATATCCATATTTATTCTACTAGTAATAAGTTTTATCCTCTCAACAATATTGAACAGGTAAGACTTGAGTAATTCACCAGAATTACACAATGTCCCAACACTGCTCCATACCTGTGGTGTTTACCTGTATAAGCTCGGAGCTACACTATAAATATACCCTGTAAATGATGTTTTACGAATTAAATATTCATTGCAAATGGTATTCTTAAATGTAAAACAATTCAGCAATTTTATAAAAATATATTCTACGTAAATTATACGTATTTTATACCATAAATACAGCAATTTCTATCACCCTCCTCCCCAACACATTTTATTCTGTTTACAGAAAAGTACTTGAAACCCCTCATAAATTCCTAGTAATTATGATTACTAATAATCATATCTAACATATACAGGTATTATTTACTCAATTTTCAAAAAAGCTCCTATTCTGAAGAATTACCCCAATAACATAGCCTATCGCATATTAGTTTCCTTAAATATCCGTCTATTGCAGAACAGGCCTTAGAACTGGTGCATGCAAACTTGCCACTACATGACAAAACCAATTCGCACTGATAAAGCACACAAAAAACTTACCCAAGTTTTCAGTTTTATAAATAACTTTTCCATTCTTTGGTAAGCAAAATGGAAGAGAATAGTACTCGTAGGGTAACTGAGTGTGTGTGCTCGTCATTTTCACTGCTTTCACATCAATTTTTTCTGCTTTTGTGAATTCCACAGGAGCAACTCCTGGCACATAGAACCCTCTGCATAATTCAACGAACACCACGAGAAAAAGCAGTTTGGTCAGGTGGGCACTCATCTATAACACAAGAACACAACTCAGAATCACTACTGAAGAAAAAACCTGATGGCGTAAAGTGTTTTACTGTACTTACTGTTTCAAAGTAATGCCAAATTATAGGCGGCATATTCGGAATAATGAGAAAGACGTCGTCTACAAAGCCTAGAAATGCATGCTTTGCAAAATTTGATTGACTAAAACTTATACAGTTAAACGTATTATTGTTAAATAAAAATTAATGGGGCACTGTAATTAAATAAATCCTTAACATCCACACGAGAATTACAAAACGACACCACTTACACCTAAAAGCATTAATGTTTACTTTTTTAATTTTTATCCGGTATGCAAAGATACATTCAATAAGGTCTAAAATAATACCATCCCTTGAAAGGGTTTTTTTCTTGCGACAAATACCAGCAAAGCTACGCGCAGTTATGATTAGTCGATAGTGTTTACATTACAGTGGATGCATGTAATAAGAGGCACTTTTCTTGGATTTGATTTTCATTTCTTGAAATATTTTTAAAAAATGGAATTCAGGCCTTATAATTAACTTTGGTCACAAAGAACTTGATAATTTTATTTATTTTTAAATATATGTTACTGGTGAGTCCCTATGAAGCATAACTCCAGCCTGGGTCCTATTAAATACACGTTTCTATGGGTTCAACTCAAAATATGCACTTGCGTAACACAGAAATGGGATTATATATATAAAAACAGAGATGCAAAAAGATGCGTAAAACACAAACTACAAAAAAATTAGCGCCCAGGCTCGCCGCAAGTGCAATTGCTCTCGCTTCGCATGCACAGTTGACACATGTAGTTAATGATCAACATGGCTATCATTTTAGTAATTATCAAAAATTACGTCTAGGTTAAATGTTGTCCTGGCAAATTTTGTAAATTACTAAATAGAGTGATTTCAAAAACAAATTAATGTGGATAGAAAGGGGAAAGGGTGCTTTTGGCTTAACTTTTCACATTAGATAAAGCACTTTTATTTCCATCAAAACAGTAACAAAAAATTTTTTTTTATTGAAGTGATTAAAATTATTTGTTTCATATTTTCGAGGGGGATTTGTTATGGAACACAAAATAATCTTGTTTCATTAACTGTCGAAGGTAGAGCCGACGATTAGTAAAAAAATTGCTTATGGCACGACATGCAACAAATATCGTTAGAAGTCTGCGAATGTAACATAAACATACAAACGCAACTTAGGCCTACATAAAGCTAAATATTCAATATGAGCACTGCATAGATTGCATTTGCGGAGAAAATATCAGCCATATGGAAATTCGTAATGAAATGAAAAAAAGTCATGAATAATAGCATGTTTTTTGAACAAAAAAAAAAGAAATAAACACAATATCAAGTCGGTTAAGCCTAGTCTACAATAGCTGGTCCACAGTTGAATGGTCCGCGGACCTACTTCGGTTGCATTTCACTTGGCACTGAATGAGCTGACCAGTACTGATGAGTATTTTTTTAAGCAGATTTCCCAGTAGCATGGTTCGTTGCGACACGTTGTAGAGCATTGCAGAGCCAATCAGAGTCGGGCGATGGTGGAATAGAATAACTGTTTGTTTAAAATATTTGAAGGCATAAGTGGCGATAAGCTGATATAAATAACTGAAAACATACATATACGGTTTGCAGATATACTAATTAGAGCCCAAATTTATATTAATTTTACCTACTGTTAGGAAAACAAAGGTATGTTTTCTGATGCCTGAAGATTCGTTCGTGTTCTACAACATCGTTTAGAATTGTAATATAATACTTTTATTTTATCGAAAAGTGTACATCAATGAAAAATAACAATTTTATTAACTAAATGGAATGAAAGTTCACTTCATTTCACTCGTTTTTAGCATTTCACTGCAAGCTCCCTTGCAGGATACCAGATGGCACCATGGTCTGTGTCGCCGGTGGCCAGCATCAGAACATCACTGTATTGTGAAGAGACAAATAACGCTCATCGCTAGTGGCGAACATCGGATGCGATGCACTGAATCGAACCACGCTATTGGGACACCCACTTAAGGTACTGATTCTGCTGATCAGTAAAGGAGGAATGGTGTTGTAGCATCTGGGTTGGAGACTATACTTCTGGCTGAAACTACTGACATGCAGAAGGTCAGTCAGTCTCAGTAAAAGCAGAGGACACAACATGGCGACGATGTATAACGAGCAAGCTACGTTGTTATAATATATGCAGAAGATGCAGGTGGAAAGTATATTATCAAATTCTTTGATCTCATAATCAATTGACGAGTTTAAATCATACGAAAATGAAAATAAAAATATATCCATCCCTGTTTACAGAATGTTTAAGCCTATCATTGCTTCGCCGCATATAGCAGAGATCATTATTCCTGCTGAACACTACTGACGAGTTTTCCACCTGGTTCCAGTACTGAGCGCTACTGGAGTGCGAATTTTTACTGATGGTGTTTCTTTGGTGTGCTACTGGTCAGTTCTTTCAGAACCAAGTGGAATTTTGCCTTTGTCCGTGGACTCAAGTCCCAATGTGCATGTTTACAATAACCACGTCCGAAGCTAAGCTTTCAAACACTAGCACCAGAGTGCACCAAATTCGATGCCATCCAAAGCTAAGCTTTCAGGCACAGAAACTAGAGTGCACCCTAATCAGTGCTTTAGTAAATTGTATGCTTTTACTAATAAATATTGACATTTCTAGCTTATTATATTATGTTTTCTAATTTGAGTTATGCAAATGAGTATATTTTGATTTTGCTTTAATTTAACTTAATTTGGATACTGTTTTTTTTTCTTTTGATATATTCAGTTAATTTTTGTATTTTTACTTATTAAAGTTTCATTTTTATGGATATGAGATTGAAGGATATTACTTTGACCAAATAGTGAGTTTTAATTATAATAGCTAACACATCCACAATTTATTTTATAGTTTGCACACAGTACAATGTTCACAAAAACCATTTGGAAAATGTCCATGGACTGTGGTCCGTGGACGAAAGTTGGAGTTAGCGAATGATCTTGGGACATTGGACCTTGGGAAATTGGGACAGTGAACTATGGTGTCAGAGGGTAACATGCATTAACCAGCAGTTAGGTGTTTGCAGAACAGTTATTGTGTACTAGGCCTTACACTTCGAACACAGTCACAAATTGTATTAATGCATATAAAATACAATATCACATCTCTTATTTAATGTAAATAACATCCAGCACACTATCTCAAGTGTGTTTGATATAATGTTGCATTATTAAAATTGTAATTTACTGTCTGCTTAAAATATCTAGTTGTCCACATATCAATCACAAATCGTCACACTCCATTAATTAGTTAAATAAGAGGTTGTCCATTTCCAAACGTCGCAGTATAATCATAACATCTGCCAGTTGTCATTTAGGTTATAATTACTACAAAATATCAACAATTTTTAAGTGAAACAAAAACATCTTTCACTGCCACTTAAAAACACAGTTGTGCATTAAAAATCCTTTCGAACTTATGCATCTACATGACTGTGAAGACCTTGTAACAAATTATTTCAATATAACAACTGTATTTTGGGTAGTGATAGTGAAACTGTGTGGCCAAAAGAGTGCTACCCACTTGCATTTGGTGTATTTAATTGCACCTGTGGGTATGGGTGCTAGTACAGTGGAGTTTTATTTGTGTTGCGTTGCGCCGGTGCAAATGTTAGGTACTTATTTTTAATCGACCCCCAGATTATAACCCAGGTTGTTGCAGTCATCAGTATTATGGAAGTCCTGTGTGTCTGTTTATGTGGATAGAGTTTCATGCTATTCTAAAACTGTTGTTGTTTTAGGTGCAGGTGCTTTTTTTGTATGCAGTATTTGTTTGTGTGTGTTTGGCTTGCATTATTTTTATTTTGTCCATTTGTTTAGTGTGCCAACCAAGTGCATGCCTCTAAAGCCCCTGTCACACTGTCAAATTTTTCCATAATACTGCTTCCAATAAGTTTGGCCAAATAAAGTTGGACAATTATTACATCATAAAAACGTCATAAACACCACCAGATATGTATACAAGAGTTGGATGACTTCAGTTTCCTTCAAACATTTAAAAATTGGACAAGTTCTAAAATTGATTTTATGTTTCACTGTCTCAGCCAATCAAAATCGTGCACAACAAAAATGGACACCAAGAACTTAAAATAATGAACAATCGCTGGAAATGAAGTAACTTATGAAGATAATTAATTTATTGGCATAACATCATGTTGTCAGATGAGGATTGAGGTTAGGTTAGAGGAGTGGTAAATAGAGAATGTTTAAAATGAAAGTTTAGGATTTTTGTTACCTGGGGTGCTAGATATTATTGTCCAGAATAATGCCAGTGATGGGGGCAGAACTAACTTGTTCTCCTCAGGATTGTTCGACCGACGACAATGGCATAATCCCTCCAGGGATTGGAAGTACTCATCTGAAAATTATTATATGTTCTTGCTTGTGGTACTATGGGATGTCAGGGTTCCCCATGCACATGTATGACAATTTACTTACGTTTGATGTGTTCCTGACATCCACATATCCCTTGTGCCTGTTTGTTCCACTGCAGACACATCAACCACACAGAAACAATTGACTGATCGCCATTAGGTCGCGGTCCTGATCAGTGCAGGTTAACAAGAATTGCGTTTACACTTTCCTTGCTGCCCTGTAACTCGTGGCCGTGGGTCATAATATTTAACATTCATCACAATAAGTACTCTCGTGATGAATTGATATGTGGCCTAAATGAGTGTGTCCCGTGAATTCACGACCGTTCGACACAACAGCCCTTGCAGCAAACACTGGAATAAGCTGTGCCACTTATTCCCACAGCTTTGCGATGTACGCGATGTCGACGAGCCCCGTGGCCGAATCTGGAGTGCGATGTGGCTCCAAGTGGTATCAAAATACGTGGAATCACATTCCTGCAAGAAGAGTAAAGTGGCGAGTGGCTCCCAAGAAGCATTAATTAATAGGAGCATTTGTAGTCATTTTAAGTGGTGATTGTACCACAATAAGCTAGGGAAACCACCCACTCCAGCATTGAGTGTTGATAACATATTATAGAAGACAGAGCATAGCTTCGTCCCTAGTGATGAAATCTGTGTGTCGTCACATCCATATACATTCCTGTAATTTATAACCATTACAACACACACTGATATTAGTATGTTAATTATAAGAGTGAACATGTAATCATCTATCGAGAATCAGCCACCTGAGGTATCATTTCATTTGATATCACCCTTCAACTGTGGTGACATACTCGTGACCTCACATTCTTAGCCATATCTGGGGTTCCGGCGTTCACGGGTATGTCCTAAATGTGTTTTAGTTTAGTAATCACAATTATCTACAATTTCAGTTGCATCTATCATGTTAGTTATTTAGTTCCATTTTTTCATGTTTTCATTTTGGCGCTTGATTCACCAGACATGTGATGAAGCCGACACCATGTAGTTAGTCATCAGACTTCAGCAATCCAGACAACCAAAAGGGCAGATGGTAAGCTCTGTGTTACCCTCCTTTGCGCTTAAAATTAAGCTGTAACCTTTCAATTCAATAGTTAACATAACTCCAGAACATTTGATTACTTAGTTAGCCGAGAGGAGGTCTCCCTGCATCCTGAGGTAGCATACCAGGACTTCACGCGTGAGGCACGTTTTTACACAATTATAACTTACTAGTATTTCAGTAGTTAGAAGGTTATGTGTGTTGATTCTGTGACATGTTAATATTTATAACTATGGAAAAATACCTCTTAAGATCATGAACAAATACATCAATTGTTTTCAAGCACTTTCAAATGAAAAATTTAATTCTGAAACACAGAATACACTGATTAGATTTAATTTAATTCTACTCATACAATTGTCATGCAAGTGAATGTTACTCCTGGGCTCTCAGGCTTCCACAAATTACTAGTTATATGTTTTGTAGTGTGAGCTGTGTGGTCCTGTGTGCAGCAAGGGTG
This sequence comes from Dryococelus australis, assembly GCA_029891345.1. Lineage (NCBI taxonomy): Eukaryota > Metazoa > Arthropoda > Insecta > Phasmatodea > Phasmatidae > Dryococelus > Dryococelus australis. The sequence goes on along the minus strand of CM056994.1, from coordinate 176,877,283 downwards.
GGACACTGGAGTGAGGTCAAGTGTACACTAGGCAATAAGAATAAACATTCACTGCCTTCTATCCCTGCCTTAAATGTACATGTATAATACTGCACCTGGATAGCCCAACTAACATACTGGCACCTCAATGTGTTGGCCGACGTATTAAAAACCAGTGAGTGATGTTTGCTATGACAGTGTGGCAAGCTAAGCCATGCGGAAACTGAATGTTTGAATGTTAAGCAGAATTTTGAGTGGAAAATTCGCGAACTGCAAAGCAAACTAAATGAATTGCAGGGCCAATACAGGCTAAGTACTGTACACGAAAGTGTATCTCCTTCGGTGGATAGTCTGGGATCTAGATGTCCCATTAGTATGCATGATAGAAATTCTCCATTGTTTAGCAATAATGAAACTGTCAGTCACCCAGTATTTAGGAATCCTACTGTGGCTGTATGGCACCTCCCAACAAAATAGTGGACAGAGGAAGTGCCTAAATTTTCCGGTAGCAGCAAGGAAAATCCGGTAATTTATATAGAAAAAGCTGGAAAAATATGCTAGATTATTTTATTAACCGATCAAGAAATATTTCTCTGTGTATGTCTCAACCTGAAAACTACTGTTTTCTTTTGGTGGGAAGTCGAAAGAGAACACGTTCAAGTTTTCAATCAGTTTGAAAAAAAATCTTATCTGAATGCTGAGTTCCCTGTGCTCCAGAGTACAGGGAACTTTAAGGGCACGCTTACATCTAGAAATGTACGACCTTAAGCATGACAAGGCATTGGAACAATATATTGGTGTGATGTATGAGTGCACTCGTCAGCTGAATGCATCAATGGAAGATGAGTTATCCGAGGTTATTCTAGGACAGCTGCCTTCACATTATCAGGATCGATGGTCAGACCGCCCATTCATAAATTTTAATAATTTCAGGGATCAAATTTTGTGCATTGATCAGTCAGAGCAGCTGAAAATATCAGGTAAAAGAGACCACGACAGAGAAGCTATGACTCGAACACCTTCACTTTACCCACCACAACCTGATAGAAATTTCCACACACAAAATCAAAATCAGGGCAGTGGAAATCCTAGGGTAAGCTACTTAAGTGTCGGCGAAAACGACACACACGATAGTTCACACAAATTGTACAGTGTATGTGTTACCATCGGTTAACCACTCCGATCCACGAGGTCAGCCAGAACCATGTCAAGTTGTTACAAATGGTAATCCTATGGATGTAAGCTGACCAAATAACTCTGTTGGCATAATACAGCACACATTTGTTCCGAATGTACACTCTAACACAATTGCTGTATCTAGGGAAACATATGTTCAACCACCATGGCAATTTATTCCGCCAACAAATATAATAAATTCACCCCTGACAGGTGACCAAAATAACCAAGGCTATTTTAAGCGAAATTTGGGTCTGAACCCTACTGCGACTTCATTTTCACCTCCTGTAAGTGGTAGTATAAGAAATGGGGTGGCAGATGCCTTGATGCAGCCAGCGTTAAACGGGTTGAGGCAGACAGTTCCCCACACCAATCCAAGTTCAGCCCATGGGAGCACCTGTAGCGTGAAATAAAATGTATAAAAGTGCAAGTTATTTGGATTTTGAAATATTTTACATCAAATGAATACAGCCATTTCAGTTTCTTCTTTGTTTATGGATTACACCGAAAGAGATTTTTTTGTTGACAGAAAGAGCCCTATGTTTAGGGCTTCTTTGTGCCCTGGGTTGAATTTGACTGTTTGTGGAATAAAGTTCCCTGCCTTATTCGATAGTTGTGCGGAGGTCACAGGTGTTAATTAAGAGGAGATTTAGGAAATAGAGAGTACAGGGATTCTGTTGCCTATTCTCCCTGTACCACATCTAAAAATCATAGGCTTTACCTCTCCTTCAAGTCCAGTCGTCACTCGACAAACTGTATAATGTATTAATGGTGTGTGTGAAACAAAATTGGTTAATGCATTAATTGTGAAAGGTTTAATACAATCATTAATCCTGGGAATATATTTTTTGACGATGTATAGTTTGATATTAAATTTTGGCAGTTGGTTAATCACCTTCACAGACAGTGAAGTATAAATCCCAGTGCCAGAATGGTGACAAACGTCCGTTAGCTTAGTAAATAGCATAAGAAGGGACATACCTGTATTTTGTATGTCTGCATCACACCGAAATGATTGTCTGCTTAGTTTAAATGAAGAACTCCCTAGTGCCATCTTGGCAGTTTGTAACATTAGTAATTTATGTCAAAAACTTTATAACATGCTCATTCAACATAAGGATTCTATGTCAGAAATTCTGGGCCGAAACAAATGTATGAAGTTCATATCAAAGTAAAAGAAAATGTGATATTTCGCAAGAAATTATATCCCATACCGGTCAAATACATGGTCAAGGCTGAAGAATATTTGAAACTTATGTTGAGTTGGCAGGTAATTAAAAGACAGACTAGTCCGTTTGCAAGTCCTATGTTGTGTGTTAGGAAAACGGATGGAATGGTATGCTTGTGTCTTGATGTGAGAATCATTAATAAGATTACAGTAAAAGGCAGAGAGGGTCCTATAATAATATGGGATGTGCTCAGACTTTATCAGGGTGTTAACAATGGATATCACGAGTGCCTATTGGCAAGAGCCCCTTTCAAAATATTCGCAACAGTATACAGCTTTTTTTTTTAAATAAACAATACGAATTTTTAGTAATGCTCTTAGGTTTATGCAACGCGGTTTCAAATTCACTCGTCGCCTGGATTTCACACTTGGAGAAGAATGCAGGTCATATGCGAGGGCATACGTAGACAACATTTTGGTAATGTCACAGATATTTGAAGAACCTGTTGAACACATTCACTCCAAATCACGAAAATTGCAAGCTGTTGGAATTACAATAAAAATACGCAAGTCGTTGTGTAGAATTGAGCTTCCTTTTCTGGGTCACATCCTGTCCAGTGGCGGAATTCGCACCGCACCAGACAAATAACCTAGAAATGCTAAGCAATTAAGAGCATTACTTGGTGTTTTGGGATCTACCAGAATTATTCCAACAAAATTTCCAAAATCTCTGTGCCGTTGTTTGATTTACTGAAGAAAAGCATAGAGTGGAATCGGAATGCAAACCATCAGAAAGCTTTTCATGATCTTAAATGAATTTTTCAGTCAGAAAACGTGATCTACAAACCCGTCCAAGTACAAAAGTTTTTATTGTACACGAACGCTTCCACTTACGCTATTGGAGTGAAGCTGGCACAACTGGATGATAATGGAAAGAAAAGGTTGTGGCAATGGCGAGAAGAAATTTGTCTAGCACAGAAAGGAATAATACTATGACAGAGTGAGAGGCACCCGCAATATTTTGATCCTTACTAATGTTTCGTGATTTGCTTCTGGGGGAAAAATGAAAATATTGACAGACCACCAGGAACTTACCTGCCTAAAGACTGCCAGAGGATTTGGTGATCGACTCATGCAATGGTTACTTTAATTACAAGAATATGAAATGGAGATACAGCAGATAATGTCACCGTGGACTATCTTAGTAGAATTCCTGATGCGCAAAGAGGTGTTTTGCAACCACCCAACAAGATAAGATAATTGGAGGTAGCAGGTACAATACTGCAATTTTGAAGTCCAGCCCTTGTTTAAAAAATTTTGTTAGAACATCTAGCTTATCTGCAAGCCTGCAATTAGTATTGCCAGAAAATATGTGCCAAGTTAACTACAATATTGCCAGACCAAGGTTTTCACTGCTACTGTAGTGTTTCTGAAGAAAATGTTTTATGCTATCAAAGTTAGAATTTGTCTGGGTCCAAACAGGAATGGAAGCCTGATATTCCAGTAAGCTGCCGAGTCACCATAGTGAGTGATGTACATATTATATTAGGCCATGTGGGAGCGAAGAAATTGTACAATTTCTAGTTAGTTAAAGGCGAAACATGTACTTGCCAGGTATGGTTTCCACTATACGTGAAGTTACATGCTCATGTTACTTGTGGCAGAAAGCCAAATATCCGACAGAAACATTACCAGGTGTATCACAAACTATTCTGCCCCGAATACCACTTGACCTTGCACCCATGGATATTTTTGGTTCTTTACCACAGTCAAAAGCCAGTGTAAAATACATTTTTGTAATGTTGGATTTGTTCTCGAAATATGTGAATCTTTACCCAATAGTGCAATCCAACACTGTCACGTGCTTACAAAAATTGAAAGTTTTTGTTATAGCTGTAGGAAAATCAGCTTTTATACTTTATGACCATGGTAGTCAGTTTACCAGTGACACGTGGCAGAATGGATTGCATAAACTTGATATTGCTCCTACTACTAGTTCAATCTGGCACCCACAAAGCAATCCTGTAGAAAGGTACATGAAAACCCTGGGCGCAATGTTAAGATGGCACTGCCCCGATTTGCCAATCAGACTGGCTAGACCACATCCCTATTATGGAGTTGGTTTGCACAGTGAACGCAGCTACAGGTGTATCTCCCCACAAGGTACTGACAGGGCAAAACTTGGGTTACATTATAAAAGAACTGGAGGTGCTACCTAGACTTGAAGCAGCTACCATGACAAATGACCAGGAAAAGATGAGAGAAGAATCTTTAGAATTAGTAAGGGAGAAATTATTTTTGTCAGCTTAAGGTTGCCTTAAACATTGCAAAATGGGTAAACAAAATAAATTTGTAATCAACAATTTGGTTTTATGAAGAACAAACCCTGTAAGTAAATATTGGGCAGGTATGATGAAAAAGTTATTTCTTTTATTTGAAGGCCCTTATAAAATAACTATTATAATACATGATTAATTGTTATGAACTCATGAACCAGAAAGGTAATTCTGTTGGATGAGCAAACAATACACAATTGAAGCCCTATGTAACTTTGAGCTCTGACAGCATGGAGAAATAACGTAGCCAGCAAAGTGATGTTTTCGTTTGATATTTTACAGTTAAGAGAATACGTAGCTCGATGAAGTTTACTGAAGTATCGGCTAATGAAGCAAAATAGTTGAGCCTGCCCAGATTGGAATATTGAGCCTTGAGGGAAAACAGTTTGTATATTTACCGAAGTGTTGTTGTCCATGTCTTGCCTATGTTTATGAAGGGTTTATTATGTCTTATGTATTGTGTTTTACAAGTGTTACGCCGTATGTCACGTTCGTTTTACACCTGGAAGGATATAACGAAACTATACTGGTTTGTATAAATTCCCATTACACATTATAACGGCCTGTAGTGTGGACCAAGACGGTTACATATTGCATAAGAACTTATGTGCCGAAACATAGATGTTTCCCTGCAACAAACAAAACACCACCTCATCACATTTTTAGGTTCACTTACAAGAAGGGCTCCATGTGACGACAAGCGACGTCTACACAAACATTGTACATACATAATATATTCTAGTACACATGATCACCAATACCTGGAAGTCCAAGATCTGCTGCAGCCATAATCCGCACCAGCAGGTCATCCTCTTATTCCACAGGGGTCTCGTAGATCACACCCTTCATGTGGCTCCACAGGAAGTAGTATAGCAGAGGCAAATCGGGTGAACATGCAGGCCAAGCAATCAAACTACCTCGACCTATCCACTGTTGGCCAAAATAACTCTGCCAGACTACTTCCTGTAGGGCCACATGAAGGGCTTGATTTACCTGACGCCTGTGGAATAAGGGGAAGAACTGCTGGCATGGGTTATGGCTGCAGTGGATCTTGGACATCCAGGTATTGGTGATCATGTGTACTAGAAAATGGTACATAGATACCATGTTTGTGTAAGACATCGCTCGTCGTCACATCGAGCCTGTCTTGTAAGTGGACCCAGAAGAAAAATCACATACAGTATGTTGCAGATGTGGAAGAGGTAAACATTTGAAGTGATGGTGTTTTGTTTGTCGCAGGGAAACGGTAAATATCCTCACATAAGTTCTATGCAAAACATTACCATCTTGGTCCCCACTACACGCCCTTACAATGTGTAATGGGAATTTAGACACATCCTGTGTATTTCAAATGCCTGGATACATATTACGTTGCTACTGCTAACTGAAAATATTTTGAAGGAACAAGTTACTTATGCTATTGTTACCTGCTGCTGTATATGTACACACAAAGTCATTTGCAACGAGTATTTGCACATAAGGTTTTAATAAGTAAGTCTCAGAATAAAAATGCCGGATATAGCTGTTGCATATCATATTACATCACATTATATCGGCCACCAATGTGCCGCACACAAACTGGTTAAGCTATGATGGAGTATAGCTTGTGGAGCGAGGTAGCTGTTTATTAAACATGCTCCACATAGCCGACTGCCTGGATGATATAAATATGGAGTGCAGTACACCCCGACACCCTCACAAGACGTTCACTGCCATGCTAAAAAGTCAGTCTGTGAGATCGTTGTCAGAGTCGACCATGAAGAAGAAGGTATCTCTATAACCAGGTCATGAGGAGCTCTGGGCCGTCCTACAGACTTCATACATGGTGAGCATAAATCAGTTTGGCAGTTAGGCGTAATACCATTAAACTCGAATCCCCATTACCCAGTCAACCTAAGTGTTAATTATCTCTCGCAAGGTTAGGCGAAATCTTCTAGACTCTCGTGTAATTTATATTAACAGGTAACTCCAAGTATAATTTTTGTCTCCCCTGTCTTATTCAGTTCTATGTTAATAACCTTATTTACAAAGGTGTAATTAATGCCATAATAAAAGTGTCGTGTTTAAAGGAATTCTGGTTTACTAGTCAGTCATTAACAGCTACGCACCCCCTGTGCTAATCCCCCTCCTATGCTGATGAACATTACAGATATTTACTTATTATCAGCATTCCTGTGGTAGTGTATTGCAGTGGTAAAGGATAGGAGGAAGGGGGATTGCTACACTGCTGGAGCCGCCTTTCGACCCACCTCAAGCATATCTGTGTAGGCTCATCTTGTGCAGAATTTTTTTAGTTGTGCTTTGCACTAGGTAATTGTACACAGCTAGATAGGATCGAAATAGGAATAAAAATGTGGCAGTACTTCATGCCAACCACACCGTGCGAAGGCATAATAACTCACTGTTGGTTAATGTTTACTTTCATTACCATTTTATCCCAAGCTATTCATGTAAAATTAGATTCTTAGTAACAATAGGTTCCAGTAATTCTCTTGTAATAGTTTCCAATAGTCACTTTATTGTTTAGCACAAGCAAGCATAACAGCTGTTACCTCCTGTGCGGTCAGGGCACTTGCAATAAGCAATAGTGTGGAAGGTTAGTACACCATGCGTGTAGTTAGCAATTCGCATAGAAGGCCTTGCCAGCCTAGTAGCTTCATGTCATGTCGCCCACCCCGCTTGCCTTAGAATTGCTTATTTCTACAATTAATGCCTGTGTGCTGCTTATTTTTGCATGTGGGACGACCTTTGCCCTTCAAAGCAAGGAAATCTCCACGTATGTTGTATGATTTTCGATGATTTTCTCATAATTCTTTCCCTTCTAGTTATAAGTAATTTTCAACCACACAGTGCTCTTTCTTTTACACCTACACTTACACTTAAAACCTATCACGTATACGGAAAGAAGTAGTAGGAGCAAACCATCATCCGTTACAAAAATTATAAAACATATGCTTCTTGATACCACCAAATTAGAGAAAGTTTTGGACAAGCATGATAAACAGTGAGTGTTACAACTAGACACAGAACATAGCACTAATAATACCATACAGGATCTCAACTTAGATACATAATTTCAAACCAACCCAGAACAATACACAATCGACATACCACCTCCAACTCAACACACAGAAACAGTCGGAGTCAGAATCAATTACACATCCATTAGATTTTGTTGGCTTTCCTATTTACAAGGACGTTACATTATAATCACTAATCACACATGCCTTTCCACCCTACCCACCACCCACCACTACATTAATACACAAACATAAAATACACCCTCTGCAACAAACAACATGGCCATCCTTTTCAGGGACGCAAGGCGAAAAAATTGTAGACTTTCTCGAGGCATTTGAGGCGGTAGTTGACATGAATCAATGGACTGAAGCGGACAAATGCAGAAGAGTGAAATTTTATCTTTTTGGTATCACGAAATACACATTTGACAATATTACAAGAAATCGCCAACAGCCAGTCAGGTGGCAGAAATTCCAGAATGCACTAAAGGACACGTTTACAACCACTGCAGACACAGAGTGTTTTAAGCATTTAATCTATACCATATGCTAAACTGTAGGAGAGGAAACACTCTGTCACATTGAAACAATGAAATATTATAGAAATAGGTATAACCCCCACATGTCCGATCTGGAGTTCTTAAATATACGTTGGAAATCCTTTTTGCTGTCTATAGCAGATAAATTGGTAGGGCTTCCCAACTATACATTGCCAGAAATGGTAGCTAACTTTTAAGAGAATTTACATTGGGATGTATAGGTATCAACAAACATTAACACAGCCACATTCCAACCCTGAATCGGGAAGCCTGGAATCCGAAATAACAAAGTTAAAACAGGAAATTGCTCAACTGTTGTTACAACATCGGAGCAACACAACCAACCAGGATTTGAACACTCCAACACAACAACATACCAATTTTCAGTACCATTCATGATACAGCCAACCACCACCACCACCACCACCACCATTGTGGGTATTTCAATTATCACAATTCACAACATGGGTATGCACGAAATGGCCAGTCTGTACTCATTATCAAAGAGGGTCCCTGTCATAACACTCAGTATCTGGGTTATCAAAGATTTCAAAAGGGTAGATCAAATTTCCGTACCAGTACATTCAGAGGTAACAGCTTTCAACAAAATACCTACAACATCCCTCTGTTCAACCAAACCAACCCAATCAGTGCACAAGGGCATGACTACAGAAGTATGCAAACAGGTAACACCAACATGACAAAAAACTTACATACTAGGTGGTAAAGCACGTAACCCCCACTGACAACAGCGTCTATGTTCGAGACACTTACAGAGCAATTTTCAATAAGGTCATGCCTACTAGAACATATGACAAAATTACGAAATTCAACTCTCATAGTAATCAAAACCTACAATGTATTTCAACCTCAATTCCAGCACAAGAATGCAAAGTAAATGTAAACAGTGCACAAAGATATAATTCTGCAGTGCATTTCACATCGTTCGCCAAACAGGCTATATCAGATAGGTCAGATAAAGCTCCGCTTCAGCAGATTGTGTGTGCGCTGCTAGCCCAGCATGTCAGTTGCAAAGTCACTCCGCCCCCATGCTATCAAAGTCAGTGTTGCCACACCACCGCAGCATGCCCAGGATTGCGATGTTGCCAAGTCGAAACAAAACACAGTGAACAAGCAAACAGTGGCTGGCCTCCATAGTCTCTCCCAGGATACATGCACTCTCTGTTTATATGCGGGTCATAAAGCTCATCAATGCATGTTATTTCCCAAACAAAATTTTGAATTTTCTACCAACATCGGTGACCACTTTAAGGTATTCAGAAACAATTTCGGGCTGATGCCAAGAACTGTTTTTGTATAGCAGGTGCCCCGAAACCACACAATTGACAATACCAATTGTTTTTAAAACATGAGGAGCAAACACTGCAATGATGAGCCAATGTTAAAAAACATATTGTGCAGGTCCATGCCTCAATCTAGCTCATGTAAACACAACAACTCAAAATCTAAAGTAGAATGTCAGCATGCTGAGCTTTGTACAGTGACACCATGTGTCCTTGTCACCATTAAAGGAAGGAAGTATTATGCATTGCTAGACGCTGGATGTTATAGTAGTAGTGTAGTGAGCACAGTGATTACTAATAAGCTACATCACCATTTACATGAACAAATAACTTAAGATGGTGCCACATTTGTCTTAACATCACCAAAATTTGAAACAATTCTTAACTTAAACATATCTAGCCGTACTTATCCTCAAATCTTTTTAGTTTTTGATAATCCACAGCAAGACTTGATTCTAGGTGTTGATTTCATCAAGCAGAATGATATCATCCCAATAGAGAAATATAATACTGTTTTCATCCATTTGCTCAATGTTAAGAAAATTATGGAAATACCACTGTACTCAGGCAGGCCAAATCACGAGGAAACTAACTCTATAGAGCAGTATTGTCATGCATTAGACAGTTTTGAATTTGGTCAACCACAGCTGCCTCATTAATAAAAAAGTTATCTACAAAACAAACACAAACAGTTGCCAGCATTATTGACAAGTATAAAGACAGGTTCGCCAATATTAATTAAGGATTAACAGAGGCATAAAACTTCGAAATAAAGTTAGATTTGACAACCGATAAACCTATTGTGGCAAGGCCTTACAGAATCAGTCCAAAAGTTCGTGATGACCTTTTAATTCAAATCAACAAAATGGTACAAGCTAGCATTATTGAAGAAGAAGACTCACACTATTCTGTACCGAGTTTGGTAGTTTCCAAAAAATGAAGGGTTCAGATCTCTAACTAACAGACTTCCGAAAACTTAATCAATATTTGACAAGAGTGCAGTACCCTTTGCCTCGCACAGAAGACATTTTGAATGCCCTCCAGAACTCCCATTACATAACCAGTTTACAATTATTTTCAGGTTTTTATAGCCTCCCTGTAAGGAAGCAGGATCGTTAAAAATTGTGTTTACAATCTATGGAGTTGAGTTGTTCCAGTATAAAAGAATGCGAATGGTGCTAAGCACATCCCCTCAGTACTGTCAAATGTTTATCAATACTTTACAAGGACCCTTATGATGGACTGCAGCGATTGCATACATGGATGGTATTTTCATTTTATTGAATTCGTTCGAGGAACATGTTTCAAATATTGAAAAAAGTTTTTCAATGTCTCTGTATGTTCAATGTAAAGGTGAACACAAAAAAATGTGCATTTGCCGAACAAACAGTAAAAGTCATAGGACATATAATAACCCCGCAAGGGATTTTTACGGATCCTGAGATAGTTTGCGCTATACGGCAAATGGCAACTCCTACAAACTTAAAACAACTCCATACATTCCTAGGTATGATGTCATACCTACACAGGTACATCATGAATTATGCCGCAATAGTGCGACATCTTATTGAATTGACGAAACATGGTGTAACATATAAATGGGATAACGTTCACCAACAAGCATTTCTTAACCTAAAAAAAAAGCGATTCTACAGGCCCCAATATTACAAAAGTTTGATGAGGGCAAGTATATAATCCTAGCATGCGATGCAAGTAATGATGCAGTCGGAGGAGCATTTATGCAGGAAGACCCGCACACAAAACAGCGATATATCATTGCATTCATTTCGAAAAAGTTATCAATCCAGGAATCACACTAGAATGCAACTGAACGAGAATTCTGTGCCAAACATTATCTCTGCAATCATTTCCATCAATATTTATATGGACGATGCTTTAAGATCGAAACAGATCATGCCAGTCATATATATTTGTGATTTATGGTGGAGCATAACATCAGGATTCAGAAAATAGCAATTGCCCTTAGTGAGTACAACTTTGAGCCCCATATTGTAGAAGGAAAGTTAAATACCCTACCCAATGTCTTCAGCAGAATCATTCATCAACCTAAATCACACACAGACAAAGCCACTATTAACAACACTACATACGAAGTTAAAGAAAAAATGATCACTTGCACTTACCTATACCAAGAATTTGCAGAATGTGTTTTACAAGCAGGTAATAAACAGGACAAAATAAATAAAAACATTGTTAAATACACAATTAACCATTGGGACAATATAAAGAATTATTTTAAGACTGAATTACAATATCAGGGCATAAATAAGGTTGCCAAGGTGTTAGCTAACAAGGAAATTTTCCCAATGCACGCAATCTGTAAAATTATCCCCATACTGTATCAAGTCAACGTATAGATAATTAAGGTAAATCAACCCAATCATCTTGAAACAACATGTATTGATACTGTGTTAAATTGTAAGATACTCATTGTTAATAACCAGGACCAGCCACATTTCTTGCCTGTATACGCTCATGCCCAACAATACATCAAAATTGATTATGACTCGATTTTCCATTTATGTTCAATTGTCATAAACACCTCACCATTCGTTGGAAAATACGAACGTGACCCTCACATAAAGCAATTAAATCTCCCATTACTCCACCCAGATCAAGCTGACAACAAATACTGTAGACTGAGTTGACTTTTGGCATTACAGCAAATTGCGAGATATTTTTGAATATTAATACACTCCAGCATTCCGCCAAGCTAACTCATGTACCAAAAGTGTATGTAAAGGAAATTATTCAGCCCTATCATGATGCGATATTCGGAAGCTGTCATTTTGGCACTGTTCAAAACCTTTTAAAAGCTCAATAATACTACTGGGATACCATGAACACCGACATTAAGAATTATGTAAGATTGTGCCCTATTTGTCAGAAAACAAAAGCTAGAAATTGTATACCAATGGGCCAAATGATGTATATCCCCCCCCCTCCAACTGATTTTGATGACTTCGGCTTTATATGCAAAGGGACCCCCTCCTTACCACTTTGTGTAAGAATAAATACATACTTATGACAGAGTGCGCAACTTGATAAGCTGTAGTGAAGGCTGTGCCCTCAATTAAAGCCGCTATGTGCACTGAATTTATTAAACAGGTTGTGCTACAATTCGGTTGTCCCAAACAAATCTTGACTAATAGAGGTACAAGCTTTCAGAACGAGTTAATTAGTCAACTTCTGAAATCTCTTGGAATCAAAAAACTAACAACAGCTGCTTATAATCCTAGGTGTAATGGGTTGGTAGAAGCATCGAACCGTATCGTTGGGTGAACAATTAACTGCTTGTGCAAACACAGGCCAGGCCAGGCCAATTGGGACCTTTACATCGAATTTATTACCTTTAAGTATAATACTGCCATTAATACTACAACTACGTTTACAACATTCTACTTATTACACCGCATAGAAGCTGCCCTCCTGGCACAAGAAGTAGCAAGCCAGCATTCACAACGAGCACATGACTGGTGCCAGAAACTGTTACAAGATGTGAAACAGCTTATGCAAAATTACTTCAGGCCCAAGGGCATCAGAAGAATCAATTTGACCATTCACACAAAAAAATACACTGTGCATTAACCATTACATGTGGGTGTGTAACAGAAGCAGGCAAAAAGCGCTCACACTTCATTATCGCGGCCCCTTCAGGGTAACTAATGTGTTAGGAAACTCAACCATCTGTATACAAACAAACAAAATTGGGCCTCCCAAATATGACAGTGTATACCCATCATACAAAACCGGTCATCATACACTAATTGAGTGTCAGTATGGAAGCATTTAATTGAAAGTTGTAATTGTCCAGTGTTTTATATAATTTCTACGAATGTGTTACAGTGTGTGTCAATGTCTCACTGAGAGGGAGAACGTGACGTGAACCAGTGTGGGTGCCGTTTGCAATGCCGCCCAGGCCATCTGTTCCCGCCATAAGTGGGGAATTGTAACAATGCCCTGGACTCAGTACGTGTGTAACGCAGCAGGGACCAGGCAGCACAAGGCGCCTGTCCAGACTTCTTAGCTGTCGCAGCACCGCCGGAGAACTGCATAGAGAAGCATAGAGAAGGGTTTCCACGACTGCCAACCCCACAACTAGTGCTGCTCCACTACAGCAGTTGTGATGTGCTGCTCCCACAGCCGCACGCCATTGGTAGAAGTGCGCGGTTGCGAGTCACTCTCTGTGCATATGCCAACGTCGCCATAGCGACACCAATCGATGACCGAGATCTACCTGAGGAGTGGCGAGCCCACATCGCTTGCCATGCGACCAAGGTCATGGCTACACTGTGTTTTGTTCTGCCAGCTGTCCTGTCAGTGCCAGCCACCTACAGGACGCATTCTGGGATCTACTGGAACCCTGCTGATGTCGACCTTATATATGAGGATAGCATCCCCCTTATAAATACTGTAAGGCTCAATTTTCCCACATTACCTGAATCTCTTGACCAATAATTGCATGTGACTTGTGCAGATCGCAACTCACCATCATGTACAAATGGAAATCTTACATATGGATATTTACACACAGTGTAATGTAGTGTACTCCGAGAATTCCTAGATGATGTGAGTACCCAGTTCCACTAGAAAAGAGTGATTCAATTTTTTGGTGATGTGGGTACGTGGTGTTTGCAATATTTTATCAAATAAAACACCTGCATGCACTGCTTGAAAATGATGCCATATTGGATAGTCAAATTAACACACTTGCAGGTAACATTAAAACAACAAACATAGCCCTTAATGTGTCTTTCAAGGTTATTAACGAAATACAACACAAGGTAGAAGATAAGATAAATTCTCTGTCAAAAACAATTAATGACAGTAAACAAGTTTTAAAAACTCAACATTCTGCCACAGTAGAATTGACACCATTGAGGCTCAGTATAACTTTCTAGCCACTAGTATTTTGCAGTTGATCAATAACACACTGATAGGAAATTTAGTCCAAACATACCTTCATTCCTGTCAATTGCATAAACTACCTCTTAATGCAGTAAAAAAACAGCTGTCAGATGATCTCAGTAAATTAAATCTAGAAATCCTCAAGCTGAATCTAACTTTAACCATTGCCATAACTGATATTATTAAATATTACCCATATGAGCTGACAGAATGTTCCTTCTCTAAAAGTCAACTAGTGATAAAATTACAAGTACCAGAGTTCATTCTTCATGGCAAGTCTACATTATACCAGTACCCTACAACTTTCAGAACCATTCATGTACGATTCACGTACCATCTGCTATGATTTCAATTGATCCTAAGTCAGGCATTGTAAAAGTAATCTCTGACTCACCAGAAATGTCACAGGATGTAATATTCATCCCAAAAGAATCACTCACATGTGTAACTCGAAATGTATCAAAGCAATAATTCTGCTCTCCGATGCTAATGAATTATTCTCAAATTGTGTATTCCATTGTTCAGATGACATTTAATTTTCCATTCGACATATTTTGCTGCATCAGTATGTCTTAACTAACCCACCTCAAGGTGCAGTCATACAATCCTTAAATATCTCCATCAATGCTAATGTAACAAATCATCACTTAGGAAGTGTTGAACTACATGTGCCATGCGGCTTTCAGGTTGTTACGCCTGATCAAATCATTGTTGAGGCCACGCATCTGTGTGATGTACAACAAACTGTGGTACCTGTGTATTGGCTCACCCAGCAGTCCTTTCATTTACAACAATTATCTCTAATGGCTGGTATTCATTTTTACAACTTCAGTACTGCTCTTGACATGAACTGGCAAAATAATCGCGCAGCATTTCCAGAACTCCCAGCAGTTGATAAATTTTAAGGACAGGGTGAGTTCAGAGAAAACAAATTATTATCAGCCTTGGATCCAAGTCACTATGACTATATTTCTATGGGAGTTATAGCTGTCCTGGTGTTCGCCATTATTACATTACATATAAAGCTTATAAAGCAATCCATTTTACTGCCACGAGTAAACCCGCCCCCGTAAGTACAGCAATCTCCTGATGATATCCACGCAAGTATTCCTGCAGATAAATTATGTACGACGCAGAAGTAAAAAGTGTAAGTTATATATTAAGTTGTGTGTCACATAATTGCCTTTTTGCAACATGATTAATGCTTATGGTTACAAATGTTTACACCCTGGAGGAAACCCACTAGTAATGGGTCTTATTAAACAAACTAAATTATAGATGTATGAATAAGTATTAGACCTAACGGTATCTATGTATTGCTATACATTCATTTTATTATACTGAGATAAGTGCCTTGCAGCATTAATTGTTAGTTAATATACTTCTTTGCTTTTGCATTTAGGAAATTCTAGCATTATATTTCACGAAATATGCAGTTGAAACAATTTGCTCAAACTGCGGTGCTGTGGATATGGCGATTGAGCACTCATTTGTACATTTGTATATATCAACAAGGAGAAATGAAATATGGTGTTTTATTAGTGTAGATGCTGAGATAACAAGATTAATGACTCCCAACCTCCTTCCTATCTTATAAGCTAAGTTGTAAATTATTTTATAATTTAAGTGTAACCTTTTATTCCCTCGCATTCATACCTAACGGTATACATTGTCTAATATTCCACAACTGTATGTAATATGAGTGAATAAATAATTTTACAAAAAGCATACTAATATCCATATAAGACAATTTTCACATTATTATTGAATGTTAAATAATAGGAGAATAAAATTCTGACATTTTCATGTAGTAGATAACTTTGTATTATTTCATATTTCATTATGATGTCAGCACTTACTAAAGGCATCAAATTGTTCTTCTATATATTCGAAATAATTTTGGTAACAAGCACGCCTATGTTATAGAATTCTTTGACTTTAGCTATATGTTTAATATTGTATTAAATTTAATGAATGACAGTACACATAGCAATGCAAAGACTTCATATATTTCATTATATTATCAGTAAAATACAGTCCTATCTATAGACTGTTTATGTGTGCTACAGTAAAAAACTTTCCTAGTGAAGCACACTCAATTACTATGACAGACACTACTACGACTATACAGGATGTCTAACATATGAACATTTTAAAGTGATGTGAAAAATAGACAGTGATGTTAATTTCTCAAGAGACTTAATAAATTAAATTTGTGACTATTAAGTGAACAACACGTGTGCATGTGTACAGATTATGAAAGACGATCTCCTATTGTATATTACTGTTATCAATTCACATTTTTGCTGTAATTATATAATATTTTTGTCATGTCATGCTTAAGTTAAGTTTTTATGTATAACTTCCCATAACTCTGTTTCTATAATAGTCTTACTAACTGACTAGCAGTGCCATATGACGAAATCCATTGTTA
This sequence comes from Dryococelus australis, assembly GCA_029891345.1. NCBI lineage: Eukaryota > Metazoa > Arthropoda > Insecta > Phasmatodea > Phasmatidae > Dryococelus > Dryococelus australis. The sequence continues at coordinate 176,860,398 of CM056994.1, read as the reverse complement.
TACATCAAAACACCCCTGGTTTCTTTCTTTTGAAAAGGGATTATAATTGTTATATAACACATGCACTTATCTGTGTTCTGTGTACAAGAATATGATTAGTAATCCTAGCAAGTAAGTAACCTGCACTCTCTCAAAGCATAGTCAATGCCGCACAATGACTAAAAAAACTGCCAAATAGGTGTTATAGTCGCACCCATTGCTGACAAAGACGACACATCCATTCAGCACTACCAACTATGGAGTGTGTACCACCTTTCACACAGGTAGCAACATTGCCCATAATTTTGTGTATTACCTTTGTTTTAACTACCACCTTTAAAAATAACCAAATGAGAGCTTGCCACTTGTGATTACTATTTAAAAATATTGTTTCAGCCAGCCGGCATTCCAATTTGCAAATCTGTACTTCCTTTAAACGTAATAATTATCCTGGCACATTGTAGAGCGCACCAGTACCATCTGTATGCAAATTCAAACTTCCTTTTCCCCATGTCCATCGTCTAGCTTGCAAGCATTTAACATCAAATGTGATGCTGGACGTACTTCCCTCTATCCTGTGGTTACTGCTATACGACGTGCATAGGTCTTAAGTATTAATATATTGTGTACAAAGGTCGACCTTACGTCATTCCCGTGGATTATTATGTACTTACCTTTGTAACATCACATTAGATCATTATCACACTTTTTCCTACCTTGCCATTTACATAAAACTTAATGTTGCTCTGATAAAACTTTTATCTAAGTTCAAACTCATTTGTAAAACGTGGACTCGAGTTTAGTCTAGTGTCTTCGATACTGTCTTTGAATATTACGCGCATGACACCATTTTCCTATGCTCGTCCAAGGGTTGAGCACCTCGGCCACCTCCTGCACCATCACATTATCATATAAATCACCTATCACTACTACTACTACTTCTGCATCTAGGACGGCCACTATTTCGAGAAGGGGGGTACTGTAGTGGCTACCAAATCGCCACATACAAGCCGCTTGAGCAATGATGATGTATAACTTGTAGAGCGAGGTAGCTGTTTATTAAACATGCTCCACATAGCCGACTGCCTGGATTATATAAATTCAAAGCGCAGTACACCACCCTCCCCCCCAACAGACGTTCACTGCCGTGCAAGAAATCAGTCAGTGAGATAGCTGTCAGAGCCGACCACGAAGAAGGCATCACTATAACCAGGTCATGAGGAGCTCTGGGCCATCCTACAGACTTCATATATTGTGAGCATAAATCCATGTGGCCATTAGGCATAATGCCATCTTTCGAGTCTCCATTATCCAGTCAACCTAAGTGTTAATTATCTCTGGCGAGTTTAGACGAATTCATCTAGACTATCATATAATTGATATTAACTGGTAACTCCGAGTATAGTTGTTGAAGAGTTGATGCCTTGTCTCCCCTGTCTTATTCAGTTCTATGTTAATAATCTTATTCACAAAAGTGGAATTAATGTCATAATGAAAGTGTTGTGTTTAAAGGATTTCTGGTTTACAAGTCAGTCATTAACAGCTACGTATCTCCTGTGCTGATCTCCGCCTACAGTGATGACCATTACAGATATTTACTGATTATCAGCATTCAGGTGGCAGTGTAGTGCAGTGGTAAAGGATAAGAGGAAGGGGGATTGATACAATGTAAAAACAAAAGGTGTTAGTTGTATGTCCAATAGTTAAGAAAAATTAAAGGAGATATCACACAATATAATTCATGCACACTCCTAACCATTTTTTGTGTCTGAAGAGTTTAATACTTACAATTCGTTGATATAAATCCCAACTAGAACGGGAGTTAGGGGAATTAAATTTTATTTATTCATTTGGGACATGATGATTTATGTTCACACGATGTCTTCTCTTTTCTTAGGTCACACACGATAGCAAACTCCAAGCTCCTTTATAAATAATTCTGTTAGTGTGAATGTTGAATTTGTTGAAATATTGATATTTATTGTCGAATTTCTACTTGTTTGTATATATAGAGTCCTTGAACGTGAATTTCATTTGTTGTGTTATGTATCTGCACTGATTTAAAATTAATGAATATTTTCTTTGCAACTCTATTGTTAGATTATTACATGTTGCTAGAAGGTTTTCCTAGTGTCGTTAGGGAAATGGGAATATTTTCCCCGAAACAAGTCAACTCCCTTAGATTCTATATTTACCATATATAGATGTCAGTTAGACCAGCAACGTGTCTTTTAATCTTATTACATGACTGGTAAACCAATATCTTGGCTTTACATGTAGTTGTTAATCACGAAATATTTTAATGCTCACCAAAAGTGATGTGTTAAACGACGAAGTGATACAACAGTTAAGATGAACATTTAAAGCAAGTGAATGAACTGTTATATGTATAAACTGAAATAATGTAAACAGTTTACCAAACGCGCTTTCCATGTTTGTGAAACCATCAGATTGAGAACTCTTCGCGCCTAAATAAAAAACGAAATGGTTGGTATGTAGTGTGTTGATGAAACTTACTTATGTTCGCATGTTATCCTACATCACCGAGCATGCAGAACATTTAAGAAGATGTCGCAGACTATGGAGTGAGCTAGCTGTAGTAATGGCTGCTATCCTGCACCGAGACACGACACACACAACACACATGTTAGCAGCCATCTATACACTGCTTGTCTTTACTAACCATCTGCGAGGTGACAGCAGCTGCTGTGGCTACTGGGAGCATCGGCAGCCCATCAGCGCATTGATACTACCTGAGTATCTTGGAGAACTTTAAATATGAAACAAACCATTTTATGATTGGTTCTTGTTATGTAAATATGAAGAAAAAAACTTCTTCGCTTATTTTTTCTGAACAAATCAATAATGGTAATCGTTTACAGAGAAAAAGCAGACAATTTCTTTTAATTAATATGAACTCTCAAATTTTCATTTGAAAATATTGATATGCTATAAGAAATAGTGTGGCTATTATGTTTTTATGCTTGGTAACACTGTGAAAATAAAATTGCATTGTTTGTTTTTTTCTTCTCACTGTAATGAAAACAGCAACACATGGTACTTAACATTTTGGTAACATGGTTAATATACTGATCTGTATTCATTTGACCTGCTGCCATTTTTCTGGTTATGTTCTATAAATTGTAATGGTGGAAAATTAATAGGGTAGGTCATCTGTGAGGGTAGACTTCACAGATATTTATTTGTTTACAGTCCGGCACAGTATTTATTATGGTTTAAAAAAAAAACAATTAAAAATATTTGTGCTTGACATTGAATAATGATGTAGATTGTTGTTTACATTTTTTTAAAATTGTTATGCTAAATAATATTGTTGTCACTTGAGGAAAATATTTCAAACTAATTAAAATAAACTTGTTAATAATTTGGGACACTTATCACTTGAATCTAATATTTGGGTAACCTGATTTATAATCTAAACTATATATATTATTAGGGAGACTCTTATGGTAAATTGGGGAGTTTTACAAAGACGAAATCTGAATGGAGGAAGTGTTTTTTTTGTACCCCCAATAAACGTTTAGCTTGCTCTTTATACCCATTCAAATATATCGCTGCATACTTCGGGGCCGGAGTTGTTGATCTGTAACCCAGGGCAATGGCATTGTTAAGGGAAATCTGAGTCTTATGTGAGATATGTAAGAATCTTTTTCCATGAAAGCACTGAAGAGGGATGGCGTACTAAAAGGGTCCGATGAAGGAACTTAATTAGTTCATGGAGTGGATTTGCAAACTTATAGAAGGATGATGGGGCTCATTATCTACAGGTAACAGCAGTAAGATGCCAATGCCGAAGGTGATGTAAACACCGACTATTTAACTACATTTCGTCGATGTGGAACTAGCGTTTACTTGAAAAATAGTGGCTGAATTTCATACTGATCTATTTGCAAAGGAATTTAATATGAAGCATTATTCAGAACAGTGTGAATGTTAAATTCAACAATCCTCCTGCGAAGTATTTTGCTGAGAAAATTATAGTTACACCTATTTGCCAAGCTGAACTTAATTAGTTTCAGACTAAGCTATATCTATAACTACAAACTATAATTTTAAGATTTTAATAAAATAATTCCAGTACACAAATTGAGCTTTTGCCACGAACTTGTTTCATGTTTTTGGCATCCTATTTGCCAGGCCTAGATGTGGTTTATTCTGAGTAATTTTCATAGTAATTCAATCAACGCTTTTGTACATTTTGAAACAAATAAGATGTACTATTTCCTCCGAATAAGGTAACCCATCTATATTAAAGATCAGTATCGAAAAGCCACCATAATATGTTAATTATCCATATTAATATGTACGAAATAATTGTGTTTGTTCCAGGGGTAATTTTTATCATGTCTGGAGGTACCTATGGATATGTTTATCTTGCTCAATGTTCTGTTGGTTATCTTTGTTATTAAAACTAGAGCATATAATTAATCTTAAAAGTGATTTTACTACTTTTTCAGTAGTTAGAGGTTATGTGCGTTGATTCTGTGGCATGCTAATATTTACACCTATGGGAAATACCTCTTAAGATCATGATACAAATACATGAATTGTTTTCCAGCACTTTGAAATGAGTAACATAATTCTGAAACACAGAATATGCTGGTGTAATAGCATTTTATCTGCTTGCCATACATTCATTTGATTGCTTTCAGATATGTCAGACATTTTAAATATCATTTAATTACACTCATACGATGGTCACACAGGTGAGTGTTAATCCTGGGCTCTTAGGCTTCCACCTTTAAAAGTTATATGTTTTGTAGTGTGAGCTGTATGGTCACATGTGCAGCAAGGGTGGGACACTGGAGTGATGTCGAGTATGCATTGTCCAATAAGAATAAATATACTGTTGTGGGCATGGGACTCGAACCCTCACACTTAGTTGATGGCACACTGTCCTAGTGCATGTGGGGTGAAGGAGAGCTAGGGAGCAGCGAAGGTGGCAGATGGCGTCCCTGTATGTCGGCCACTCTGCTGGTACCACTTCGAGGGCACATTGATGCCAGAGGTCGGTGCGAGCTATTTTGAGGGCAACACTGCAGAGCGAGCCGAGATACTAACGTCTTCGAAAGACTTGACCAGATCAGCCATTACACCACGACAACGTAGCATCACGAGGCAAAGGAGCTCCGGCCCAGTGTCATTAATTACCATTTGTAAGGAGATATACGGTTCTGGGTGCAGGATAGATCCGGAAACTATCTTACGCATAACGAACTCTAGAGGTCCCCTAGTAATAGCCTCAATATTTGCTAACATAATTGTAGCTTGTAAAAGTCGAGTCTTTATTCACCAATTAATGTTGAGCTATTTCAGATCTAGCGATTATTCAGTATTGTTTGTTAAATTATTTGAGATAATTATGTATGAGAAAGTGTAATAAAAGAACCAGTAGTTTTTGTAATTGTCTTTTGTCATTGTGTCACCTTGAGTATACACCCAGAGTACAGTAATGTTAAGAGTAAAAATGCTACAGTGGTGGAGGCACGATTTGAATCATTCCTCTTGTATGCCCGCAGTTAATATTTTAGCGGACATTAGACAATTTTATTCTTGTGTTTATTGTAAGGTTAGAGCCATAGGCAGTTGCGAAGTTTCAATATCAGCCACAGATGACCAGAACACCAATGTAAATTTAAAACCCACAGCCACATGCACAGGATAATCAGGAGTGCAAGTCAGCACTTTTTATATTCAATGGCCTTGCATAGCTTACAATTCCCCATGCACCCAGCGACACGTGTAGAGTCATGCCTGCACCCAGTTTAGTAGTGTAGAGTAATCTGCTTGCTTTTTAGAATAGTTAATGCATACAGTCTTCTAATGCATAGAGCTTTAGTGTGTGCCTTCGAGGAGCAAATCAGTAGACTGCTTGTAGTGTCAGAAATTTATTATAAGTACTCAGTGCACGACACACAATAACACAATTACAGTCACACAACATACGCTAATTCATGCACACACACACACAGGCCATGTGCATTACCACAACATGAACACATGACCTGTGCACATTGTAGTCAGCCAGCCGGAGAAAATTCCTACATTTAGCGGACAGAAACACGAAAACATAGACAAATTTTTAGACCAGTTTTAGGCGGCTAGTGAAATCAATGGCTGGAATGAAACAGAAAAATATAAAAAGATTCAATTTTATCTCCAGGGCACAGCCAAACACGTAATTGAGAATCTTATGCTGACACACAGCAAGCTACTTGTGTGGCTACAAATCGAGGAGCAGTAGAAGTCAATTTTCATGTCCACAACTCAAACTGAGAATAACAAGCAGCTTTTGTACAAGAAACGGCAGGCATTAGATGAAGGGCGTATGCAACATGTAGAGACCATGCTATATTACTGCAGGAAATACAACTCCAATGTCACTGACAATGATTGTATTACTATATTATGGAAGTCACTATTACCATCTGTTGTGGACCAAATAATTGGATTAAATGATGACAGAATTGAGAATTCGGGCTTTACAGGTACCACCACGCTGTAGGACAAACTCCACACAACCCCACAAACGATATACTACACACTGAGGTCGCGAAGTTGAAACAGGAGCTTACGAGTTTAACTATCCCACAGCAGCAGAGTCAGAATGAGACACCGCAGACGTCACGCCTGTACCAGGGCATAAAAAGGGTAGGCCATTCGTAAAGTACACTCAACCACCCACCAGACAGTTTTACACACATCAGTATGACCATGGGGCAGGTACGGACCCAACTACACTCCACAAAGCATGAGACAGGCAATCGTCATAAGAGAATGTTCATCCACCGATCACCGCCCACAGTTCAGTCAACCCAGGCGTTTTAGCGGCACATATAACGGCTAATAGCAAAGAGATTACAGGCGGCAGGACAAGGACACTAGACTTTCCCAGCCAGTACCAAAACATTATCACAGAAAAACCAGTATAGAGGTAACAGGCATCTGGCCATCGCGGTGACCAGTAACAATTTTCCAAAAACTAGGTAATGAGGGGTTCAGATCTTCCCCTTTGACGAGCAAGAATGGACCAAGCAGGCCTGTAGGGAGCTTTTTAATAAGGTTAGTAAGAATATGTCTTCCCCAAAATTGCGTGCTACAGTGAGTAAATCCGAAGTCAGGCCACAGGTAGTGAACAGGCACAACGAGGTATGTCATAGGTCGAAAATTCAATTCAGCCCTCTGCACAACAAACTAATAAGGCCACCATGCTCAGAAACACCTAATCTGCAGAAACACGACCACACCACAGCATGAAGGGAAGCATGTCTCACCAGGCGTTCTCATCGCACAGGCGGCTGACACAGTTAAAAGGCAGCTTGGTGCATCACCAGAACCAACGCAATTCATCGGACCGCATAGTTTAGGTCAGATGACATGCGAATTGTAATTTTATCCCGGGCAAAAAGCATGGCATTGAGAATTATTTCCCAACCAGAACTTCGAGTTTCAAACAAACATTGAAAAAATGTTTCGTCTTTTAAAAACACTCTCGGTATTGGGCACACTATATTATGTATCAGCAAACAGGACACGGTGCACTGCACTATTCACAGGACCAAGCCTCATTCCACAAACAGCGGGTGGGGGGGGGCGCACAAAAGTGCAGCGAGGCAGGAATTGAATTGCAGCCAGCGTACATTCGCACATCGACACCACGCATTCACGTCGAGATCGGAGGCAAGTTTTACTATTCATTAATCAATACCAGATATTTTCACAGCTGTAGTGCGTCCACGCTATTATCAAAACAGAAGCCCGAGCTTATTACAGAGCAATTCACACTTGTTGGGGCGATGCAGAATGAATGTTATACAGAATGTCGACTTCATGAAAAAATATGACATCATTCCATATCTAAATAATAATATATTATTTATTCATTGAAACAACAATGACAAGATAGTTCAAGTAACTATTTTATCATCAGTACTAAAGAAGGACAATGCATAATCTATTCAATCTTGTTTCAATAGAATTGAGTCCATAGAATATAGTGAGGAGGAACCATACTTACCTAGAATAAACAATAAATTGAACAACCAGCAAAGTCAGGCGATTATGGAAATCATTCACGAATATAAGGATAGATTAACCCATTCAATTTTAGAGCTTACTGAGACAAAAAACTACCAGAGTAAAGTTGACTTGGATTCTCATAAACTGATCGCAAGTATGCCATATCAAATAAACCCTAGGGTTAGGGAAGACCTTTTAAAGCAAGTTAATGATATGAAACAAGCAGGGATTATTCAGCGATCCCATTCACCATTTTCGATGCCAAGCCTTGTTATTCCAAAGAAAAATGGCGGAATTAGATTCCTTACTGATTTTTGTAAACTAAACCAGCATGTCATACGTATTCAGTACCCAATCCCACACACCAAAGATATTTTGACCACGTTACAGAATTCCAAATTCATAACCAGTCTGGATATTTTCTCAGTTTTCTATTCCAACCCAGTGCGTAAGGAAGATATATACAAATTAACTTTTTCTATAGACAGTCAGCCTATTCGAATATTGCAGAATGTCAATGGGGTTGTCATCCTCCCCTCAACACTTTCAACAGTTCATTGATATTCTCTTAGGGCTCTTGTGCTGGAACCCAACCATAGCTTACATTGACAATATCGTCATATTAAGGAAAACATTTTGTGAACATCTCAATAATATTAGGAAAGTGTTCCAAAGGTTATGCAAATTTAATGTCAAAGTTAATGTTAAGAAATGCATGTTCGCAGAGCAAGAAATAAAAATTTTAGGTCACTATACAACCCCTCATGGTATTGTTGCAGAGCCAGAAAAGATTAGATCCATTCCAAACATATCACCACCAGGTAATATCAAACAGTTACGGACATTTTTGGGTATGATCTCTTTCTTGTGTAGGCATATACAGGATTATGCGAGTAAGGCAGCCCCCTTAATAGAATTGACAAAACAAACAAATACTTATAAGTGGGAACAAAATCAGCAGAAAGCATTTGTAGAACTCAAAAAAGCCATACAAGTGTCCATTTTAAGAAAGCTTGACGATACTAAAAACACCATTCTGGCATGTGATGAGTCACAAAATGCAATAGGTGCGGTGCTCATGCAAGGAGACCCACACACCAAGAACCGACTCATAATAGCTGTCACATCCAAGAAATTGTCCCTTAATGAAAAAATTGACAGCAACAGAACGAGAGTGAGGAGCCATTAGGTAATTTTGTACATATTTTAGGCAGTATTTGCATGGGTGCCATTTTATAAGTCAAACAGATCATGCCAATTTAAGGTATTTGAAAACTATGGCAGAGCGTAATCTGAGGATCCAAAAGATGGCGATAGTCCTATCCAAGTATGACATCGTACCCCAGATAGTGAAAGGTAAACTTAACATTTTGCCTGATGTGTTGAGTCGTATTGCCACAAAAAGTGCAGCGCCTGCTCAAGTAGTTCAAGTTAACCACACAAAGTACCCAGTCAAGGTAGACATGTTAAAATGTACTAGGTTATATAAGGCCTTAGCAGAGAGATTATGTCAAGATCAAAACAAGGACACCGAAGTAAAGAAAACTATTTCTAAATGTGTTATTAAATATTGGACAGAGCCTTACATTGAAGACGAGCTCTAGGTAAAGGACAAATCAGTTGTTGCTAAACATATTTTTAATGGTGAATATATTACTGCTTATGCCATTGCAAAAATAATTTCACACTTATTTCAGGTCAATGTGGAAATTATTATGCAAGACAATGCAAATAAAATACACGTTACCACTATCGATCCTTTACTGCTGTGTAGGATTATAATTTTTTTCAAACAATGTTAAAACATGTTATTTACCAGTTTACAATCACGAACAAGAGTACATCGGAATTGATGCAGTGCCACACTATAGTTATTCCAGTTAGATGACAGTACATCACCATTTTGAGGGGAGTTTCAGATTGACCCTAATTTTGAACAGCTTAAAATTGCATTAACTGATCCAGATATTGCTGACCCAAAATATAAATAATTATCCAGGAGATGTGGTCTTTCAGGAAAAGTGGAGATTTTCTTAAAAATCAACACCCTGGTAGGAGAAAAAAGCTTACCCTCATACCCAGCTATTATGTTAAGGACATAATTGCTGCCTATCATGATACCATATGTGGTGCAGGCCTTTGCAGAAAATTAGGAATACGTACTATTGGGACACGATGCAGTCCGATGTGAAAGAATATGTGAAAAATTGACAAATATTTCAAAAAGTTAAAAAAATGTTAAGTCTATGGGTCAACTTCAATCTATCACGCCTCCTTATCTTTTATAATATTGGTCTTTGGGTGCTAAAAGGCCCTCTCCCACAAACTCGAAATGGTAACAAGTATATCCTAGTCATGACAGAATTCTTAAGTAGGTATGTAGTAGCTAAACCAGTCAGAAGTATCGATGTGCAAACATGCTCGAATTTTATTAAAGAAGTTACCCTGAAGTACTGTTGCATGACACAGATAATTACAGATCATCGCGGAACTTCATTTAATAGTGAATTAGTCTCACACCTGTTACGGAGTTTAAACATTACTAAACTACAAACAATTTCATTCAACCTGGCATGCAACTGTCTCGTTGAGTCAGCGAATAAATTAATCGGAAAGCAGCTGACTGCACTTGCACAGGAAGACCCACTGATTAGGACCAATATGTGAAGTTTATTGTTTTCAGCTGCAACTCGTTCGTCAACTCTAGAGCGAAGTTTATGCCGTTTTACTTACTTGATGGCGAGGAGCAACCCATCCCTCTCATGTCATTACCAATACATACTCAGAGTGTGGTGACAATTGGTGTAAACAGCTCATTAAGGATAGGGAGTAGGCTACACTCAAACTTATTGCCACACAGCATCAACAAAAAGTCCAATTTGATAGGAGGCATCGAAATAATGATGATGAGATAGGTTATTGGGTCTGGCTCAAGAATCACGCTCGCATGAGAGCCCTCTCTTTTAAATGTAAGGGGCCTTTTCAAGTTACAGATATTCTGGGACCCTCCACTGAATAAAACGGGTGAACCAAAGTATGATTCAGTCACTACTAGGAATGTAAAGTTAGCTCATGTCAATTGAATAGTTGTTATTTCATAAGGTAATTGTGTAATATTTTTGTTACAGTGTGTATGTATATGTATTCATGCACAATTTGAGAACATCCCATTTCTACATAGACGAGGCCACGAATTGCGACTTCTGGCTGAGCTACATGGCGGCACCAGGTCGAGGCGATGTCACTGCCTTTGATGCAGAGAGGACACGCCCACTGCTCATATCGTGGGCAGAACCGCAGCGACCAGGGCTGCCACTACGCCGGCCGCCAACACTGGGCAGAGTACACATGCCAAGTTCCCGCCCACTGCCAGAGTCATTCTTACCACTGCAGAATGCATGTTGTTTGCAACTGGGGCCGACGCCGCCTTCCAGAACCGTGTGTGTCCACTGGCAGCCCTTTAAAGTGAAATTTGTGTTCGACAAAAGTTTCCCACTGTATTGAAAAAAAATTCCTCATTCACAAACCCACAATCCCTCTTTGCTTTGATATGCGATTCAATGTAGTATCTAAGTAGTATATAAGGGTAGTAATTTCCGACACAGCATTTAATATGTCCTTCAAGATACAGGTAAATGCAGCTGTCGGCAGATCTTTTCACGTTAGAAAACACATTAAAACATGTTAAGTTAAGACTTAGCATTCCAGCAGATCGTATTATTCAATACTATACCAGTGACATAACAGAATGTTCTTTTTGTGATACCCAGTTGTTCACTAACGTATAGCACCCACTTAAGCAAGCTAGTAGCAACAGGAAATTTTTTTGAAATTTTTTTTCGCAATACATTTTTGTTCAATAATGAATCATGCAGTATTCAACCACCATAAATCATCTAGCTTTAAGATAATTCCAGTTTCCACAGATCAGACATATGACAGTTATTATCTCCCTAAGCAGCCTGTCAGTAGCCAAGAGCATAGGTGTGTCAAATCTGCAATTCAATTAAATAATTTTTCTGTCTTGCTTAGTAATTGTAAGTATATGTGTACATCAGAAAAAGAGGTTAGTTTGGTTCAGATATTAATGTATCACTGCACACCGCAGCAGTACAGTAAAACGTCATGAGCATGGTGTCATGTTCAATCTGCTTGCACAGTCTTTTCCCCTGCCCGCAATGCGGCACAGCAATTGTGCCGGATCAGTACTGCCAACTGTCTCACATCACAGCAGTCTGTCACTACAGGATGGCCAACTCTAGAGAGTGATATTTCTTTTTGTTCAATATTTCTTATGGTTCAGTATCGCAATCTTTGTATTTAATTGTCTTAATCCTCCAACTGTATTTCACTAATTACGAATTAGCAAAACTTTATACGAAATATTTTTTAATTCACACCGGTCTTAACAGTTAGGTATCAGTGGAGGCATGTTATTTCGACGGCAGGCCTCACCTCCCTCCCCCCTTCTCAAAATACAGTGCCTAGTTATATTGCATTTTATTTCACTAAGGGGTATAAATGTGGTATCACCCACACTACTTATCTCCCAGGATGACACACCACAGTGATTATTTCGGTTTGAACCAGTTTGGTTACAAATGCCTTCATTACTGTTTTCATCACATTAACATAGTAGTGGGATGGATAAGACCAAAGAATAGCAGTAATTGTGTACTTTGTGATAAAAGCATGAAATTTGGCACAGAGGTACCTCTTTATATTGTTAAAAGATATAGATACTGGGGCACATGTGATCTAGGCTCTGAAAGTAATGGCAGCCATTTTACAAGATGGTGACCAAAAATGACTACACTGTAAGACAAAGCAAGTTTAACAGCTCTTTCTTGAGAATAATCTTGTTTTAATACACACTGTCACAGATATATTTCAATTATCTATATTTTGAGAAGAATAATGGACAAGCGCTTATTTCATAAAGTTAAAAAAAATTTCACAAATCACATTTCACATTTTCACAACTTTGACTTTCCTCACAACATTGATAGCCTGAGGACCAGTAATTTCCTCTGTCGCAATGGATATGAGGTACATACTCTCTTCCTCGAATGGATTTCCAAGTTTTTCCATTATATTAACCAGTGAGAAAACATCTTTGGCGAAAGCTGCTTGGACGCAATTTGTGTGGTCGTGGTTCAGTGTATCCTGCCAAACTCTATTCTGTGCCTTCCCTGCTTCAAAATCTGCAATAACACGTGCAACTTCAGGACCTGCAATTATCCAGAAAAGCACTTGGATTGTCAGTAAGTCCAACTGCCCCCACCATCCTCCTTGATAAGAGCATTAATTTGCTCATAAGCTTAGTCAATAGGTTTGATGAAAATGTATTAGTGGTCTTGTGGACAGTGGAACGTCCAGCATTGAAGTTTGCATCCACATTAGGGTGTTGCATTGGAAGGTTAGCGATGTCTCTTAAATGAACTGAAATCCACCTGGCATAGTTGGTGTGATCCAAATCAGGGGACCAGGGTGCTATTTCACGCAAAGCATTGAGGTAGATTTGAAATTATGCCTGTCGAAATGAATGAACGAGCACAAGAATTATTAATTCCGTCTCAAATAGACAGTAGACCAGTACTTGAATTTAGAATAAGTGTCTTCTCTGCAACTACACCATTTCTCAAATTGTGTCATCTAGATTCAAATCAAGTTTCGATCATATGCTCGTCCTTAAATAATATATAAGGCAGCGCCAGTGACATTGTGAGCTCTTCTTGTTTGTGTGATGTGGACTAATTTCAGGAACGAATTTGCTGTACCTTCAGTTGCAACTACTACTTCAACTAAAGCCTTAACACATCCACTTTTTTCTAGCCAGTCGTCCAACATCTTTAAGGCTGCCATTTCAAGGTTAATTCCATCTATCATTACAACTATTTTCTCTTCCTTGTACATTTCTGGCCCCTTCAACTGAATCTGGATGATGGATTGTGGTCTATATAGTCAATAGCAGCACTTGTAAATATTCCATGCTTCATTACAGGGGGACAGGCTTCTTGTTGTTGATACAATTGCTGGCACTCCTTACTACCCAACTGTGTAGACAGCTGCAGGACACGGTCAAATGAAATACTGATACCAAGACTGTAGATCTTTTCAATTATTTCTCTCTTTCGTGTGCGAGCATGTAACATGAGCCCTAAATAAATGGGTCCTGGGGTTTCCTGTAATGGACTGTGTCGTACTGTAGGTACTATGAGAGGAAGGTGTTCTTCTAGTATGTCTTTTCTTAATGCTATTGAACTTCAGAAGTTCAGCGATTGTAAGTGCGGTAGTTGAATTATCTTCAACCTGGTCCTTATTAATTCATCGGCCATTAAGTATCATATTCACCAGGGCAAGTTATAATGGTGGAAACCTGTCTTGTTGTCATTTACTAAAAAACCCAATAAAAGGTATTTATTCTCCGAACATTACCTCGTCTGACAATTTGTGCATCATGTGCAAGCTGAACTGCAGCATTATCACTACCAAATTCACAAACTTTCATAAGAGAAGACCCTACATCTTCATTGAATGCTAATATTGTTTTCTTCCTTTGGTATGTGCCCTTATGTCAGGGAAATGCGCCAGGACTCGTTGTTTCAGCCATGTCGTGTGAACTCTGCAATCAATTTGGACCCCAATCTGATTGAGTCTGTTTGAGTACATGTCAGCAAGATCAGTAAGCTTGAATATAGGAGCTGTCTCATCATCCGCACGTACTTCCTCAATGTGCATAAATAATTCAGCTAAGACGTACGCATGCATAGATTTCTCATGGTTGTTTGGTTCGGATTCACCACTCTTAGTCTTCCTTGCTTTGTTGTACAACTCTACCAAACAACTAGTGTGGTATTAAGCCTTAAGTGCCACCATGTTTCCTGCGCTTAGTCTACCCAAAAGGTAATGATCTTTAACAGTTCGTGCACGAGTGCCAAAACGAGCATCTAGTTCAAATGTGGAAGCATCATGAAGACCTTTGTGGCCAGCTACCGTATTGCAGAAGAAGCATGTTGCCTCTTTGGTCGTTGCTGGTTATGTATACCAGACACGTTTCGTTGCAGGAGTTGCATCTGTCTTCTGATAAACTTTATCTGTCTTAGTCCTGTTTAACATTTTGTTGATATATTTTCATTTGCATGGCTGATGATATCGTGCATTATGAGCTATCATTGCAGGCTCAATACCAGAACCTTCATCAATCTGTTTCAGTGAGAGTGTTCTTGGTAACAAATCGAGTTCAGCAAATCCGGTGAGATTTTTTCTAAGGCATTATATCCACTTCCCAAATCTTTTTTCTTGGGTTGTTTAGGACAAGTAAACTGTTAATGTTTTTTGTCTTGTTGGCGAGCAAATAACTCACAGTGTCCAGTTGATTTCAACTTATTGTTGCAGAATTGACGGTCCTGGGTGCTGGAGGTCAACATGCTTGAAGTTTTTCTTCGTAGACATGATGCTATTCATTCAATGACTACCCTAGAAAACAAAAAATGAATAATTAAATCCAGACGTAACAAACACTGAGGAATGCGTATTATAAATATTATCACTTTCTGACAATTCATATTAAAATTCTTTATAAATTCAAAACCGAAATGAAATATAATTATATGCGTCGATTATGGCTTTTCAAAAACACAAAACTGTCAATATAAAATAAGAGAATCTTTATGTGTATTTGGCCGAAAGTGATTAAAGAACTCATATTTTTCAAATTTATTTACATGTTAAATAGTTTACAAGACTTCATTTACTCATCATACAAATCATCCTCATGTCATAGGACCATGTATGAATTGTTTATTGTTCATATACATGAATATATTGCAATGTTACACAATAAGAAAGAAAGATTAAATTATTAGAATCCACCAAAAATGGTACATTTTTAAAATACTAGATTTCGTTTGACAGCCATATTTTAAAATGGCTGCCAATGCCTTCAGAGCCTATAACACATGTGCCCCAAAATCTATATTTTTTAACAATATAAAGAGACGCTTCTGTGCCAAATTTTATGCTTTTATCACAATGTACACAATAATTTTGCTTATCCGCCTCACTATAGATAGCGCGTGCCACACAGCACTATATGATTATTTGTTGTAACACCTTGAATGTTTAATTTTTCAATTATATGTCTCTCTAAAATAGGTAGTACGTACCATGTAACACCATATGATTATTTGTTGTAACAATTTGCATTTTTAATCTTTCAATTATTTGTATATCTCTTCAGTGGTTAACATCTGTCAAGCAGTACTGTATAATTGTTTGTTGCAATATTTTTCATAATTTTAATGTTTCGATATTATGTTCTATTAGCGCATTCAGTAAATACTACACTTGTTTTTCGTAATGAAATTGCCCAGTATATTTAGTGAGACTGAATGATTTGGCATAGTTTGTGAAACAAAGATTAGTGTAAACAAAGGAATCCAAGGTTTGTCTCAACAAGCTGTAACGAGTAGGCTCAAGAAAAATGCTCGAATTAAGCTACAACCTCGTCAACTTCACCTTACTGCTATCAGCCCTAGTACTTCCAGTACATTCAATACAAAATCAGGGAGAAATTCTTGTAACATATCATATCTTTTCTGTGTGAAACCAGTTTCGTCTTGCCCATAGGCAAGTAGGCAGACTTTAGGTACTAGTTCGTTCCTTGATCACATTACCATGCAGTTATATCTTCAACAGTTTCTTAAAGACAAATTATTTGCTTACCTATAAATCATGGTCACATTTAAAGTAGACAACTGACTTCTGTTGTCGGACTGAACCCTCACCAGACTGACCCATTGACCCATGACCTATGGCCCATTGACCTATTGACCCATTATGACCCCTGATTGGAGTGCTGACCCCTAATAACCTCAACATGAACCCTAATGACCCCAAAACGACCCCTAGTAACCCCTAAATGTCGCCAAATGACTCCAAAATGACACCTAATGACCCCTGATGCGATGGTGGCAGTGGCAGCAGCGGTGGGGGCGGTGGTGCGGCGGTCGTGGTGGTAGCCGTCGCAGCAGTGACGGTGGTGATGTTGGTGGCTGCGGCAGTGGCAGTGGTGGTGATGATTGCTAAAGATTGATCGAAAGATGGGGATTGAGATTGAGATTGGGATTGGGATTCGGATTCGGATTGATGTGCGTGTGTGCATCTGTATTGTTTGTGAGATTTATGGAAATATTACAATTGTAACTGATGGAAAGACTGACTCTAGCAGACTGAATGAATTAATAGGACTCTTTGTACGAACCGTTCTCTCATGCCAGCATGCAGTTCTTGAACATAGGTGAAAACACGATCGCAGAATATTAACTAGCAACAACCAGTTAGCCTTGCTGTAGGTCGAGGCTCTGTGGTCGTCGAGTTTAAAGGCAGCCCTAGAGATTCGCAATTAATCTTCGTGGCATGGAAGAACTCTGAGAAAACCGAAATACTCGTTCAACCCGGAAGAAAACACGCAGATTGAATTATATATATGATAGTATTAAAAATATGGAGATATGTGTAAATATATAATTATATATAAATAAATAAGTAATAATGTAATTATTTTCAATTTATTTTATATATAACTATGTGCACATGAATATGGGAATATACAATTTAATCAAATATATATAAGAATGCACATATATTTTTGCATTAGTATGGGAATATAACTATGTAAAAAGTAAAATTATTTCAAATTAATTCACATATATAATTATGTGTAAGTATATGTATATAACTAAGTATATATAGTTATATAAGTATGTATATACAAAGTTATATTAAATTAAATTTACATTTACAGTTATGTACATATAAGTATGTAAATAAAAATTATTTCAATTTAATTTATATATATTATTATATACATACACAGTAACTATGAAAATATAAAATTATTTTCAGTTTAATTAATTTATATATTTCTGTATATTTAAATATGGAAATTAAAATTTTATATTTTATTTAATTAATATGTAGTTACAGTATATGCAAATAACTATGTAAATATAAAATAATTCAAATTTAATTACATTTATGTTCATATAGGTATGAAAATATAAAAATATTTTCAATTAAATTTATATGTATAGTACAGGTATACGTATATAGGTGTGTGTATATATATATATATATATATATATATATATATATATATAATTATTTTCTATTTATCTTACACATAATTATGTACATATAAATATGGAAATATAAAATTATTTTAATATCTATATATAAGTATGTACCTATAAATATGGGAATATAAAATTTATTTAAATGTCTATATATAAGTATACACATAAGTATGGAAATATAAAATTAATTTGTATGTTTATATAAAAGTATGTGCAAATAAATATGGGAATGTAAGATTAATTTAAATATATATATAAGTATGTATATATTAAAATGGGTGTATTTATATGTAGACATATGCCTACGAGCATACGAAAATTATATTTTGTTATGATAATACCTACATGTTTTCTTCCGAGGTGAATGAGTATTTGGGTTTTCTCAGAGTGCTGCCATACCACAAAGATGAATTGCGAATATCTAAATCTGCTTTTGACCTCGACTACCACGAAGCCTCGACCTTCATTATCGCCAACTGGTTGTTGCTAGTTAATATTCTGCGAACATGTTTTCAGCTATGTTCATGAACTGCACAATGGCATGAGAGAACGGTTTGTACAAAGAGTTCTTTTCGTTCGTTTTAATCTGCTAGTGTCAGTATTTCCATCATTTGAAATCACAATCTTTCCGTCAACTCACAACCCTTACAGATGCACACATACACACCAATCCCTATCCAAATCCCAATATCAGTCCCAATCCCAATCCTTCGATCTATCTTCAGCAATCTTTCCACCAATCTTCAGCAATGACCACAAATACTGCCACCACCGTCACCACCGCCGCACAATGGTCGATTTCCCTCCGCTAGCGGGACAAAATTAAATACGGCTAAAAAGTAAATTATGTTTTATGTTTGCTCTAATTTATATATTTTCAGTAAAACCACAAAAAATACAAAGACTATTGTAATATATTAATGGCATGCGATGAAACATTAATCGAAATAAAAATAGCTGTTAAGTTGGGTGATATATATTCTTAAAATACAATACTAAAATAATATAATATCAATAGTTCAAAGAATTGAATCATATATTTCGAAATGTTTAAAATTTAATCAATACATTTGATAAGTCGAAAAAAAAAATGTTTCAAAGTAAAGGCGAAAAACTCAAGCGAGCAGCACCATGCTTTCGAATAGACTTTTAACACAGCCAACAAAATTAATTCATATGCTTACGATTAAGGATAAAATACCATTTAAGTGTATATCCGAATATATCGTACTAACAAAAATATTATAACCATATTTCAATATGCTTAAAATGTGTTAACAGTTTTGATAAGTCTAAATATATTTCACAATAAGTTTGAAAGTTTCACGCCAACACATTACTTTCAAACACCATCCCAAAAAAACCAACATTATTTATTTAAGTGATTAATTATTTTTAAAATTGTTTCAAATGAAATTAACAGTGTTAATTACTGAAAACGTAAGTTTCAGTAATTAACACTGTTTCATGCTTACACTGTACTATGATCACTTTCTGTTTCTAATTCATCAGTGACACTCACTTCTACAGAAGGTGTTGTTAATAGTTTCAAAATATCACTTGATAGAAAATAAGATATTTTTCTTGGCAACGGTCTTAAGCTTGAAATAAGAGGATCAGAACTTATTAACAGCATGTGTAGCACATTTTCAATCCTACTTTCTCTTGACACTTTCCTAGTGTGGTGTTCCTGGTAAAGCCGGTATTCTTTATGTCGAGCTTCTTGAACGTCATCTGACAGTTGGCCAATAGATATAATCATATCATCCATTACATCAGATCCACAAATAAGAATTGTATGTACACTAGCAGGCATGTAGAACCAACTGTAAAGCTGTGCATACATTTGAGCTGTTTCAAATGCATATTTTCTAAAAGCTTCCCACACGAGAGTGCTTTTAGAATGACGGACAAACTATGAATCAGTCTTTCATCAACAGCTCTAATTTCAGCAGATTTATTTGGGTTTTCAAAAAAGCAACGAGAAGTGTTGCCGTCGTTTGTTGTGCCTCTTCCTTGTCCTTCAACATCAACAAGCAAACCCATTTCTGATCGAAGACGATCAGTTATTTCTTTCTTTCTTCACTTGAATTCATTCATTTCCCCTTCGCTACCACGAACCTGTCATTTTTTGATCCGTACTCTGTAAGATTTATGCAACAAACATTCAAAAAATCTTATCTGGGATGGCAGTGTAGATAAGCCGAAATTAAATGTGGTTTTCTCCACTTTTCTTTTCATGACATCTTGCAAGTTATTCATTTGTTTAGGGGATGCTCCACAAATGTAGCAAACTTGGGTTGAAGGATTTTGCACCCATGCATTACATACTTTACCATCTACCATTGTCTTAATTAACACATGCATCACTAAATATTAACTGTTTTCAATACACACTTTTGTAGGTTCAAGTAGTCGTATTTAATCTTCTATGAACTGAAATTCGTCTCTGATGCATTATGGGGTTTCTTTGATAAATCGGAAGTGAACTGGCTGACAGTATCTTGTGGAGGATGTTCTGGGATTCCGCCAAATTGACTATCCTTCATTTGAAACATTAGTTGCAAGGGTACAACTGAAATCACGAGAGCATCTGAATCTGTAGAACTTACATGTGTTTCAGAGAACTTTTGTTTGTAACCAGAATGTCCGGAACTTCCATCACACCCCCACTTATGAGTCATATGTAGAATATATTGACCTTCATTGGGGAAATTTGCTTGAAGTACAGTTTCCTGGACTATAAGTAAACGTTCTTCCATATGATCTAATAGACTTTGCAACTGTACCTGTCCTTTGGTATCTGAGATACACAATTCCTTAGGGTAGCACTCCCCCTTAGTTTTTTAAGATTTGTCCATACAAAGGATAGATACACAAATTTATATTTTTGGATTCCCTTCGCAATGAAACATACTGATGTCGCGAAAGTTGTACGTCAACAGTCAGTGCTAAGGCCTCTTTGAAGTATACGGTTTCGGACCAAGACCTGTGCCTTTTGCTACCTCAAAACTTATCTTTGCTCTCTCAACTGATCGTGGGCTTCTCGCCATTGCACCTTTGGTGATTTCTGCAATGTTTATTTTTCCCGAGGATCTGTAACTTAGCTGTGCTGCTAAGGCGAGTTCTTCAGGAGATAAAGATTGAGTGAGAGTCTTACATTTCTAATTTTCGTTTCTGAACAACCCTTTGAGAAGTGTGTTTTTGGACGTCCAATCTGATGAAAGGTTTTTTCTTTGAGAACGTGTTTAACTGTCATTGGGGGAAGTGATATTTCCGAGCTAAGCAATTGTGAATATTTCTCCAAAAAGCTCCCCCCTCCCACCCCAAAAAAGTCACATGCTGCCGCCGTGTAATGGAATGTTCAGTATCTGTAACCATAAATGAATTATATTATAAAATTTTATTCACCACAAAATCAATGTTCATTACTTGACGACAAGAAATATATATGTACATATATATACACATATATGTATACATATATACATATATATGTATATATACATATATACGTATATATTTATTTATTTATTTATCTATTTATTTATCGAAAATAATAACGGGGCCTTATCGTTTCTTTCGATTAAATATAGTACATTATAAGTTGTGTAATTTTTTATGGGGGATAAAATTACAAAAAAAATTTGTTTTGAAAGATTATCTTTTCTCAATTTATGCCACTATACGAGGTTTGATTTTAACTGTGTTGTGGCATATCATAAGGCCACAATAAAAATAATAATAAAATGAGTCAGTACTATCATATAAATATCCATTGCAAATATTAAAAGAGTATCATTTAATCGAATTTAGTAAATAAATTGTGAACAAAGAAATAAATACAAAAATTATTTGTTATATATAGTATATATATATATATATATATATATATATATATATATATATATATATATATATATATACACATTTCTTTTTTAGAATGTTTGTCTTTTCTATATGTATGCCACAATAACAGGTTTTATTTGAACTGCATTGCTTTTATAATATATATGACCTGTAATGCTTCAAGTACAATAAGGCCAGATTATAAAAATAATAAACTGAATCACTAATATTACACAAATATCGACGCAAAATATTAAGTACAGCAGTACACCATAGAGTATTGCCAGAAAGTATAGACACGCCTACATTTCGATGAATCCGTTTTTGTCCTTAAACTAACTGCATGTCAGTCAATGTTTTCACATGATGTTCTTGGTCAGCAAGTTACGGGTTTTCCGGAAAAAATTTCACCGCTCTAGCTCTAGTACTTTTCGAGATAGAATTTGTTTTTCGTTTTTAAAACAGGGCTAAACACCTGCTTTTCAGACTCCTCTTTTTTTTTTCTCGAAAACGGCTACCCTTACAAATATGAAATTTTTACTGCATCATTGTCATGACATAACGATCATAAAAATTAATACAACCTGGGAAAAAATTCATCTACTCAATTGGTCACCTTACAAACAATTTTTTTTCGGGAAATTCGGTGGTAAAATTAGGAATTTTTGTTCTGCGATAAGTTCCGATTGGCAAAACTTAGATCTGTTTTGGTTGCATGGCCAGATAGGGCATCAGCACTGGTCTTGAACCCCTTGATCATAACAGTCTCATCAAAACCTAATATTTAGTGGTGGCCTGTCATAACACTACTGTAAGTGCTTACCAAATATCCAAATATGGAGTGAACTCATTGTGTATTATATATATATATATATATATATATATATATATATATATATATATATATATATAATATATAATATATATATATATATATATAGATGCAGCGCTACTTTCCTAAATAGTGGACAAAATATTTATCCAATGAGTTTAAATAAATATTCAGATCAGGTTATACTTGGATGCCAAGTTTTAGTGACACGTGTATGCATCCAGTGAAATGCCATAATACAAAAAAAAACATATAAATCCGTCATTTGAAAATATTCACTCGATCTGGTTGAATAGTACAAAAGTGTGATGCTATTTAGTTTTTTAAAGTTAAGAAATTTGAAAAAAACATTGTCTGCAAGAGTTCAAAAGTTAATCATGTTTGGTGAAGGGAGAATGAGACACAAACCCACACACAACCAAACACAAAGATAATAGAATTTTTTTTCTTATGTAAAACAGTCTAAAAACTGTATTGTTCTACTATATTATCCTACCTTCCTCTATTTCAATTTTAAAACTGTTCTACTGCAATCATCATCATCTGGTTGTCAGTGTCGCCCAAGACGTGCCTTGTTAAAGCTGGAAGGTCAACTCAGCTTCTAAAAAATAATGCCATTTTAATGGACAGGACTCGAAAACGAAGTGTTAGATAGCATTTTATTCCCAGTCAAATGACGATTAATCTGCATATAGATTTATTGTGAAATATGGTGAAACTTTTTTTGAAACTCTGAATGAAATAAAAGTATCTCATAATTATAGAAAGTCACTCAGCGTGAGTTTGATTATGCTCACGATACTAATTTAAAATAAAACATTAAAAAATTGCTTTTTACATACCTTCGAATACTGTTTTCCAAATATATAGAAAATTTGTTCGACTTGAATCAAGCATTTACTGATGAAATAGGCGTAAATAGACATAGATACGACGACTATCCACGAACAATCACGAACAACTAAAGGGATGTGGGGCTCAATAACATTCGTGACCTCCTGCTTCCTTATGTCGCTATTCTGGACACACCATCTGTGTAGATTAGGAAGCGCTGATTCATTCTGAATACATGTCTGTTTAGAAAAATATTTTTCTGGAAATTAAGATTTTACATTTTTGTCCACCTATCTCTAGTAAATAGACGACTGTGCGCCTCTGCCACCACCGCTGATGTCACCATCGCCACCACCACTGCCGCCGCTGCCACCACCACAATCAGGGGTCACTGAGGGTCATGAGAGGTCATTTAGGGGCCATCAGAGGTCGTTTTATGGTCATTAGGGGTTAGCACCGCAATCAGGGGTCATAATGGGTCAATGGGTCATGGGTCATGGGTCAATGGGTAAGTCTTGTGAGAATTCGGTCCGACAACAAAAGTCAGTTGTATACTTTAAGTGTGACCATGATTTATAGGTGACCAAAGAACTTGTCTTTAAGAAAATGTTGAAGATATAACTGCATGGTAATGTGATCAAGGAACTAGCTACTAAAGTCTGCCTACCTGCCTGTGTGTGTGATGTCTCAATGCCTGCATGTGATTGGTCAACTGAAATCATGTGGTAACTCGGTGATTGGCTGGTTGGTGTCTGCACTATGTATTAATGATGTAATATGATTGGTTAAAAGTCAATATAACATCAAAGGGTTTGCATATGCATATATTATAAGCAGTAGGGAGGTAGGATATGAGGCTTAGTATGACAATGGCTGACATGAAAGATACATAGTCTCGGCTATCTTCTGCATCTTTGCATAAATTTTTCTCGAGTTTTTTTACTTTCAAGGTCACGGAAACAAGACTATGGTAGTCTGCTTATAATATGGTGTTAGTGGTCTCTAATATCTTATGCTTATTGACTTTTAAGAATTTTTTCTCGATATTTTGTTTTCAAGGGCATTCAATGTCATGGGGTCAAGGTTGAGGTAATCTGCATCTAATATGGCAATGGTAGACTGTAATGTAATATGCTTATTGACATTTACGTATTTTGGTTTTCAAGATCATTCAAGGTCAGTAATTAGCTAATAGTACTCAGTGTTTTGTTTTGAAAAAAATTAGTCTTCACTGTTAAAACAATTTGTTATATAAATTACCAGAACAAGTTTACGATGTTGAATGTTGGCTCCCGTATGGGTACAAAACATATTTGCAGAGCTATTTGGGGATTTAGTGTGCTACTCGAGCTCCATAAATTTACACCCTAAATCCCCTAATATTTAGTGCACTAACTTGGTCACGTTGTCGATTTAGTACCCTAAATAGTGGATTTGGACACTGCTATAGGCCTACTGGGGCTAACCATTTGTAATCTGTACAGAATTTTTTTGTGCGAAAATATTCTTAAGTTGTCGACTTACGGGAGCATTCTTTTTTTTGTCCACTGCAAAGGGGGAGTATTGAAATTACTATTCCTTTTCTATGGTAATCAAAAGCCAGAGTATTAGTAATAGTTTAAGTTAAAGACAACAAAATTTAAATGAATTATTTTCTTCAGTAAATTGTAATACAACTCTGGTAAAATTTCATCACATGAGTAGACTTTCGTTACAAAAATTCTTTAATGTATTATATTATTATCTTCTCTTCCTTTCGCTTTAATGTGACGTAAAACACGAGTTCATGAGTGTAACTGCAAGTTGTAACAAATATATTGTAAGAACTTGAAACAGATGTGGCTTCAGCCTGAAAGCCAAGACATTCAGATCCAGCCTTACAATGGCCGAGGAAGCCTGCAATAATAAATACAAAGTTCGTCATATATTAAAATAATAAAAAGGGCTTGAATTATTATAATGTAAAATGAAACCATCTTAAAACAAATTGCGAAAATCCACTATAAAATCTGTTGCTTTCTCTTCTCAGCATTAACCAAAGATGGCCAACCATTATCATATCCATCCACGTGAGCGATTTGGATTTGGTGATGGTGTTTATTCCGAAGCTAAAGATGCTGGTACCGCTTGTCCTTTGATTGCTGAGAACAACAGTAGGTCTAGTTCATCCGAATGTGAAGTTGAAGACAGTGATCCCGATGAAAATGTTTCCACGCATAACTTAGCAAATTTTATAAGCACGCATGGCAATGACTCCGTTACGTTAAAAAGAGAATTTTTGAAACAGTATCCTGTCCAAATTCACCATGTGCAAGGGGAAAATCGTCTATTCGAACCCAGCAATTGCTATTATAGAACTTTATATAGTGGCGAGAAAGTCCAAATGAAACGGCTATTGTACTCTTTTCAGTTAAATAAACTATTCTGTTCAACATGTATGGCCTGCATTGGGAAAGAAAACAGGGAATTCAGATTCATTTCAGGACACGAGATTTCATATAAACATATCAACAAGGCTGTGGAAATCCATGAAAATTCAAAATACCATCAAAATTCTGTTACAGCAGAGCTTCAGTTATGCAAACAAGGAGACTTTAAATCCCTTCTCTACAACAGTCAAGCCACATATATAGAGAAACAAATTGAAACTAGCAGACTAATTCTTCAGCACCTTATAGATATCACACTTTTTATTGGAAGACAAGGATTAGCTTATCGAAGGAAGGAAGAAGCAAGTTATTCTCTTAACCAAATAGGGAATCATGGAAACTTTTTGGAGCTTGTTTTGCTAATATCGGAATATGACGTCATTTTGAAAACGCATGTTGAACAGTGTATAGAAGATAGAAAGAAAAGAATGAAAGATCTTAAGAAACGAGAAGTCATGGGAAATAGGAAGAAACATTTTTGTAAAGGATCTCTTGTTATATTCTTGTCTAAAACGTTAATCGATATATTAATAAAGACAATAGGCACCACTGGAAGGTAAATTATTTTGAAAGATTTATCCGATAGTATTATAAGTAGTTTGATAATTGATTCTACACAATATATAGCTACCATGGACCAGCTGGCAATCTGTATTCGGTACGTAGTGCAAGGAAATGTGTATGAGCGACTTCTTGACTTGTGTGTATTTGAAGACTCCAGTGGCCAAGCACAATTCGAAGTAATATAATCGTATTTAACAAAATATGGATTATCTCTCAAAAATGTAGAAGCTTGATCTTTTTATGTAACTGTCAATATGAAGGGTTGCTATAACGGGCTCCGGGCTCAACTGAAGAAAGATAACCCTAGCATAATACATACCCACTGCATGGCACATGTTTTAAATATGGTTATGGCAGATTCTACAGTGAATTGCCTTAATGCCGAAAACTTATTTGGCTTAGTGGAGGAGACGGCTTGTTTCCTCAGCCATTCCTACAAAAGAATGACTGTTTGGGCACACAAAAAGCTGTTTCAAAGACCAAGAAAAACTACACACACTTAAATAAATCGGCACTACTAGATGGTGGAGCAAGCACAAAGCTTTGACTTCAATAATTGACTACGAATCATTTTCAGATGATTTTGGCTGTGCCAACGATACTTGGAATTTGTTGAATCTGTTTAATGTATTATTACAAATTTCTGAAGGTAACTAAAATTTGTTAAAAACCAACTAAGAA
This sequence comes from Dryococelus australis, assembly GCA_029891345.1. Taxonomy (NCBI): domain Eukaryota; kingdom Metazoa; phylum Arthropoda; class Insecta; order Phasmatodea; family Phasmatidae; genus Dryococelus; species Dryococelus australis. Next base: position 176,833,051 of record CM056994.1, on the reverse strand, counting down.
ATTCTTTAGGTCAGGAACTTTTAAGTGATTTTATGCTTATGAACTGTGAGAGAGATTTATTCCAAAAAATTAACCAAAGTAAAATAATAGATGACATTGCATGTACAAATGACGAACTTAGAAAAAAATTAATGATATGATTTTTACTGTTCAGTTTGAATCGTATGAGAGAAAGGTTACATTTACATAAAAATATCTATTTCAACAACAGTCAATGTGATTGTATTATGTAGTCTACAATATTGTGCTTAATTCTATATATAATAGTAAAAAGTATTATCCAATAAAATAATTTTATAAAACTGTATATTTGTAATAAATATTATTACAATCCCTTCCTCTCAGAACTAAATAGAATTTATTGAGAGCATACTGTGTCTATAGTGACTAGTCTCTACAATATTGCTAGGAGAGCATTCCATATTAAACATGTTTTTTTAGGGGGGGTCTCAGATAAAGACTGCCAGTCCAACACTGCCTGAGGCATTTATTTTGCACCATTTGCAGTGACTTTAAATGGCTTTGTGCACAGTAAACCTACGCTGGGGCAGCATAAGTGATAATGGGTCGATCTATGGTCTGATATAATCGAATCCCAATTTTCTGCGTGAAGCCAGAATAGTGATTTAACAATAGATATAGGGCGGACATGCGGGCATAAGCGAGATTTCACTTATTCTCCAGATGGGGCTGCCATCTCAGTCCTCTATCCATAATGAGGCCAAGGTATTTCCCCTCATCTTTAAAAGGAATATTATTCCTGAAGAGAGTTAATTGCTGAAGGTTATAGGGAATTTGGCATAGCGTAAATACTAGTGCTTCACATTTATCCATGTTTATCTTTATCTGCCACAGGCGAAAATAGGTTTCAAGCTCAGCAAGCTGCTCCTGGACACGCTGAATGACAAGTTCAGCTTTGCGGGACTAGGTGTAGATGACCATGGCATCTGCATAAATTCCCAAATTAATATCCCAGTTAAGGGAACGCTATATATTGTTACGGCCCAGAAATTAGGGGAATTTTATTTTTTTTTGTTTTCTGTTCAGAGACATATTTTGTCAAATTTATACTTCTGGTATGTTTAGTTTAAATTCTTGGTTTTTTTTTAAAGCATTTTAAGTACTTTATATCCTATATATGTATTTTATTTCTTTTTAAACTTGTTTTTCCCTTTGGCAATGTAATTTTCATTTTGCTAAGAATTATTTTCTTGGCCCACAGTTTTCAAGAGCTCTGGAAGCCGCTAGGCCGACTGGGTAGGCATATTCGTTTTCTGGTCGTTTCCAGGCTATGGGGTTTCAAAACTCGTTTGTGTTGATGTCGTTGATGTTTGTGTTTGTTGATAATGACCAATTCCTTCCTTGTATTCCCTTCATTGTGTTTTTGGTGTACGATTCTCTAATGAACCAGCTATCGATAAGATGTTACTTAAAATAAATAAAGTATACTGGTGTGTTTAGATGGTGATGTATTTAATGGTAGGCTGTAATCATTACAGTAAATGACAAATCTTTACATTTTATCTTTCTCCAAAGGTAGTTAAAATAAAGAAAACTTAGATAAACCTAATATTTTCCTATAAGTACACCATCTATAAAATTGAAAGTCACATGATTTTCTTTAAACACTATTTCACACTTCTTAAGGATTTGTGAAATTCTAATTGCGAGGGCAACTAATTGGACATTAAATTAATTTTAATATTGATGATGAATAATGGGTACATATTTAGAATTAAGTGTGCTTTGTGAAGCAGCAAGTACTCTAACCACTACATCACCATCGCCCCATTACCCTAAGAAGGGAGGAGCTGAGAGATATAGGTGGTTCGTAACAACCTAGGTGTTGGAGAGCCAATGAGGGGACAGATGGTGTAGATGGAGTAGCTCAGTAATGCAAGGGCAGGGAAAACAGGAAAACCTTGCGAAAACATGCCAACCAGCAGCACTATTTAGCAAAATTCCTATATGTGAAAACTTCTGTGTAACTTCACAGGGAAACAAACATGGATCATTTGGTGGAAAGCAAACGCCCTACCACTATGTCCACTGCAGTCCCCTTACTTCTTTTTGGAAGTGTGGAGAGGCACCTTATTTTTTCAAAATATAAATGGGAAAAGTAAATTACAAAGTAGAATTTAAGAAATATGATTCTAACAATCAATATAAGTCTCTATCAGCTTATCATAGATCTGGTTTCTGAATGGGAGAAACAGTATTTTGCACATGTGCATTTTTATTTTTCTATAATTATACTTACTTGTTTCTTTCTCAGGTAGCCTACCAGCACATACTGGAAGTTTTCACATATATAAAAAATTGTTGCATTGTACCTATATACATGTGTGTATACAGCATTAAGAGATGGGATTTACAGAAATACAGAAAAGAAAATCAAATTAAAGAAAATTATAGAGAAGTCCTGTATTCCTGGCAGTGGCATTTGACAACTTTTGCAGTCGAACTAGGGGCTCGGTTTTAACTAATTGGTAAGAATTTTGACAAGCTGATGGAGATTTACAATAGTGACAATTGAAAGAAATAATAAATTGTGTTGGATATGAACTGTTGTAGCAGAGTTTTTGTTGCAGTAAACTATAATTAAACATACAAACACACAAAACCAAAAAGGAATAGTTGTCAACAGGTACATGATCATACAGAATTCGGCAAAGGATACAATTAATTGCAAGAATACCACTGTGTTTGTCTGTTTTTGTTTTGTCCATCATTAGTTTTTTTTTTTTTTTTTCCGTTAATTTGTCGCTTACCGACTGAATTCCTTCCATGTAATTCTCTGTGTTCTTCCCCTATTCCTACCTTTTGACAACTATTCTTTGTTGGCTTTCTGTATCTGTATGTTCCTCATGTTTCATGACTCATGACAGGCACTTAAATACTGTAGGCTAGTATACAGCTAGTATTATTTTGGTAATTGCCAAGTTAAGTTAGCTGGGGTTCTGTTTAATTTATTTCGAAGGAAAAAAGAAAAGTAGAGTAGGGTGCAGAGCAGGGTGCAGGGGACTTTAGATTAATGTATTTTTTGAGATGGCATTCGTACGAGTATGTGGCATTTGGAATAGTGGCAAATTTCGCTCATATTGAAATAACATTCACATTTTTGAAATTTCGAAAATTTTAACTTCAATCAAAAACGAAACACAATACATACATCGCTGTTCGTATTCGTAAAGAAGCAGCAACACACAGACTTCGAACGAAGATAACCTTACACTCGTTGACTTTACGATACAAGCAAATAAAAAAATATTATTTAAACATTACAAAAGTGTTGGAAGTGAGACTTTTTCAGGCCAATGCATTTAAGTAATTATAGTAACGGTTTAATGCATTATTTTAAAAAACACACCAACTTACTGTTTGTAAAATTCGCAACCTTTGGAACATGAACTTTTCTATGGAAATCCTTGCAAGTTTACTGCTCTAAAATCACGTTTGTTCTTCACTATCACTGATCATTCTTACCATATCTTTGTCATCATCGTCACCAATAACCTCACCTATCTTGTTCAAACCTTCATTTAAAATGTAAACAATGATTGGCGGAATCACCATATTTACCCAGAGCTTCAACATTCAGATAAAGTAGACGACAGCTTATCCTCTTGGTAGTAGTACCTATAGATGGTAAGACACGTTTTGTAATTTGCCTAGAAAATAAATTACTCAAGACCCTTACCAAGAAATTGTAATACTGGCCTACTGCGTTCGTCATGTTTATTTATTTGTATATTTTATTTCTGCTATGCCATCTTGTGAGTGTTTTGTTTAGGATATCAGTATTATTCAGTTCAACATATTAAGTGTAACCTGTCATAAAATTCGTTCCACATCATGCATGAGTGCACACACTTGAGCTACCATGTGCATATTTAATCCAGGTCTGTAATAACATAACCAAAAATACATCACGCACATCAGAGATGCACACCATGTGCTTGTGTTCATTTTTTCAATGTTGTTGTTGAGTGTTATTTATTTATGTTGTCAAGTGTTATGTCAATGTTGTTTTGTTCACCCAATGTCACCCGAACTGTCACGTAAGTATGAGACAAATGGTCTCATAGTGCAATTTTTATTAGTTATAATTATTTTTTTTAGATTGAGTGTTGTGTACAAATTTCCACATGTCCAATAATTCATGAGGTTGACCTGCAGTCTTGTGAGAAACTCAAATGGCCCTCATGTAAAGCAACTAGGGCACATGTTATGGATCTAAATATTATTCATGATTTATTTCGTATGGCTTTTATGCATTTCAAGTGTTTTCAGTGTTTTTACAATGTCAGATATTTTTGTCCAGTATGTCCAGTATCATGATTCTGACCATTGCCAGTAGGTGCATTCTGAGTGATCCGGTGTCCAGACTACATGGATGGAAAACCTAAAGTAGTTTTATCAATGTTCGTATGTACAAAATTAAGGACTTACATAATTTGCCACCATTTACTGACTTAAGGGCACAATATACTTTACAGGGAAGGACCCCGTGGAATTATTGCACATTTTAAAGACACATGCAAAGTGAGATTATGTTCCCATGGCAACTGGAAGGGGTTGACCTGTAATAGTTATTTTCATAATTTCCCACATAAGTGTTTGCTTTATAAAGAGGGTTTTTCTGTAATTTCACCTCATCGGTGTTGCAGTTGACAATCAAGTCATGTTATTGTGTCGGCAGGAGTATCAACCAATGAGCGAACTCTGCGCCAAGTACCAGTAGTAGCATCTTCGGTCTGGTTGAGTAACCACCATGTTGCGGTGCTCCAGGCATTTCATCATTTTTAACCAATCATAATGTATTTCTGTCATTTTTAAAGTAGTGTACCGGAACCCTTGTGTATTTATAGCCCAGAGTAAGCGTCGCCCCAATTCTTTCTCCATATTTTATACGGCCGAGACATAATGCAGAGTATAACCACGTAGGCCACTGGCCATTTTGTCCAAGAGCCCACCTGGCTTGAACTGCGGTTTGTAACATTTCAGTGCCCAGTTGGGAATAATTATGCAATAAATGTACGTGACAGTAAGACCTGCATTGTTATTGTATTAGCCGCTTCTCGGCTACATAACCTCATTTATAAATATTTATACCACAACAACCAATCAGGAGTGAGCTAGCATTTATGGGAGGCCAACAGCCCTTACTAGCCTATGCAATATGGAGGTATTATCTGACTGGCGAAGTATTAATAAAGACTGGCAATATTGTCAAAGACAGTGGATGGGAGGAAACATAACCAATGGCCATTGGCGACACAACTTTGAGAGTCTCCACATCAACAGCATCCTCATGCCCGCACTCCGATCTTGTGCTCTACCCAGCCATAATACCAAACACCACATTTCCTATCCACATATCCTAAATTCATTCATGTTCCAGTAACATAGTGTCGTCAAGAAATAGGGCTGTGGTTACACGAGTGTGGTTACACACATTCAGCAAAATACATTTGGTAGCCATGGCTGAAAAAGTTTAAAAAAAGAACGTGTTTTCGTGGTCACACACCCAAAGCAGAATGAAATCAATGGAAATTCTAACCTCAACAAAAATGAAACTTAAAATGTATGATATTTAATTATAATAGCCTCCATCATTTATCACTATTGGTCTTTTTAATTGTTATGAATCCTACACTTTTATTGTAATGGCATAATGGGTGGGTATTAAGGATTTCTAGCCAAATACAGCTATATTTTTTACACTCCTGGTTTACTACGAAGTAGCCAGTAGGAGTGCTGCAGAGAATATAAGTTATTCGAAACTACTTATGACAACTGTTTAATTTGAATGAGAAATAATTGCGATCTGAAATCATTCGAAAACAATTAACATCTTCAATAACTGGACTTGTTTTAGTGAAGTTGTTCTGCATCCTATGTAATGGTTGAAGTGTGCCACATTCCTTCACCCATAAGACCATTTGTCCGGTCGTGTTCTGCAATGTCCCCGTAGCAGGGATGTGTGCTCTACTGACGAGCGGAACGTGCACCAAGTCGTGGGTGCGCACTCAGGAACAGTGCAGTCCAGTGCAGTGTAGTACAGCATGAGGGCACGCCTATGCAAATACAGGTGATGATTGCCGGGCACAGCTGAAATGGAGACTTCATGAGGTGGCGTGGTACAATAGTAGATCCTAAATTATAACTGGACCAGAGAGCCCAGGGTCTATGCATTTCATCACTCATTTAGCATTATGTTCATTATCATTCACCAGTGCTTTGTATCGCAGGTTCCTTTGTGCATTTTTCCATATAGGTTTTGGTATGTAGTCTGACGTAAAGCAGGAGATATGTTTTTGTGGAAGGAAGTAGTTCCACTCTGGTGCATGGGTCAGTCGAGGCCTGCCATCGCCATTCAGCAAGTAGCATCGTACGAGGAGGGTGGGTTTGTTGCAAGCTCTTGCTTTTCCCACACACCTGGCAGCACTGATCATTTTTGGTGTGGTCAATTATCTGCAATAGACTTTATTCACTTCAGGAACCTTTTATGGTTTAGCCGCCCGGTACACCAGGTTCTCTTCCCTTGGGAATAGCATTGCCCCGGGAAGCATTTAGCACCGTAATTGTCATAGTGTGAAGACTGTTTGCAGCTTAACCACAGTGGCCTGTAGTGTTTAGCCACACTATTCGCATGTAAAGTGTTCCCCAGAGAGGGATGTTAATGTCGTAGAATAAATGCTGTTTTGAAATGAACAGTATGCAAGTTATTTCGACCACCTTGTGTGTTTAATGGGACGGGCCCTAACAATACACACACACTATGTCAGTATATTTTGACTTCATTCAACCTTTTCAAGTGTATAAGTTGTTCTGTGTTCTTATGGGTGTGTGGTTGGCCCTAACAATCCATGTATGCGAGCGTTAATGTTTGGTAAGTTCCCACCAAGTTAGCAGCAGGCAGCATGGTATGTAGTCGACACACTGGTTACAATTTAGTAAACAACAACCAGGCTTCCTAATTGGAAATAGCATCATCAGGGCAGATGTCAACAGCATCATCGGCATATGCCCCGCAACACTGAGTTCATCAAGGGTCTTCATGCTACAACAATCATCTCGGCATCACCTTGGCGATGCCTGGTGCCTAGTCAGGTACAGCAAATACTAGAGCTCACCTTCAAAGCCCCCAATAACCTTTCTAACCCACCTACACATGGCCACATGCCATCATCTCTTTTCATGATGTCATGATACAACTGTTTATTTTCATGTTCGGACATTATCTCTTAAGATTAGGTTGTTTTATTATATCATTTATTTAAATGAACTGAGAAACTCTGTTTCTTTGCACACATTTCTATAGTTATTTTAATACCAATATTACAGAAGAAGGTAGTGTACATAGAACTATATGGAACGATGTTTTATTTACTTTAAGTAAAATATTCGTTGTACAAACTTTACTAAATAATATTTAAATGTGTATAATATTATTTCGAATTCCGAAAATAAGATTTTACTTAGTACTATCTGTTGGCGTATTTTTTAACTACATCTGTCCTTCATGGATGCTCAGCCTGGTGCTGAATACATAGTTCTAAAAGAATAAATTCCAACACTGGATTTTAAACTTTATGAGATTAAACATAAATACAACATAAGTTGGGGAAAATGTTTTCCTTTCTAAAAACCATATCCATGTTTTCAGTTTCGATTTCCAGGCAGCAATTCGAAACATCATTAAATCATTCGATATGGGTTTGATAGTGTTGCAAAATGTTTTAGTGTTTAATTTTTACTTAGCTAATATCCACGATGTTCAAGTGAAAGTTCCTATGATTGACATTTACCATTTTGAAAATTACAGGCACATGCAAGAAGCGGGCATCAGTCGCAAAATAGTGCACAAGCGATCCCATGGGCACAATAACGAATCGAGTAACTTTGATACCACAAATCCTCTTTTATCAATGGTCTACGAAAATGTCACATTTGATTTTCAAAATTGAAAAGTACACCAGCCAACCAAACGAATAAAAGATGCGGACTCGATTGGTGCGAATACACCACAACATTTTAAATCGCAGGTGGTAGAACAGTCCAGTTTCAATTCGACTCATATTACGCATTTGCAAGATGTCTCCCCGATCGATCTAGACATAATGCAAGTTAAACCTCAAATAATTCAATCGACTTTAACAAGAGTGGTGACATATTATCCCCAATTACAACAACAACTACTACTACTACGAGAATTAACTACATCCCAACTCTGCCATTTTTTATTCAAAACACTTCGCCCTATTACAACATATCAGATTATTCAACCTTCCAGTCTCCTAAAAACTCATCTGTGCGTTGTAATCAACAAACATCACTCGATGATTTAATGTTCGATGCCTTATGCTCACACGATCAAATCCCTTCGAATGAAGATGTGATGGCCGGGGGAAGCGGTAACAGAAACGATCCAACTCGGATAAATGAGGTAAACACACTGGTCCAATTCGACCCGACGACTCAAATTCAAATAAACGTTCCTCCCGAGAGGAATCTAACCCTTGTTCCGCAAGTTGCTACATTACCCGATGAGTTGCAATGTGTCACGAGGGAAGAAAACGATTCATCGCCATCGTCGAACCAAACTGCCCCATTGTCTGATGAATTCATCATCAATTTGGCAAAAGAATGGGGCAAAAATATTAGTAAAACCATTAACTCAAATGAACTACTTTATAATATTCACTTTTACAAAGAATTCATAGAACGAACATACGACAACTATCAAGTAAAAGTGGCCCTTTCTCTCGCTGGAATGCATTTGCTTAGATTGCCTGCCGAAAAGAAAATTATCAGTGAAGTATGCGACAATCTAAGAATCGCGATCGAATCTTATCAGAAATCCAATGCATACCTTACATAATTTACCCTTCCGGGAAAAAGAAGTGCGAAGATTAATAATTTTGTAAATGATGATGGTTGTAAATAAATTTTTTGTCCGGGTACCATCTCATCGCCTCGAGGCAACTGGGAACAAATTTAAAAGACTTTGAAAATTGAACGTATGATTTAAAAACCTGTAGTGTATTTCTCGCGACAATAAAGTCAATTAAATAGCCATATTCCACCTTCTTGGCCAAATTTGCAACATTGTTATATTTTCGCGTATATTTTTTGGTATCAAATTTTATGTATTTTATAAACCCCTTGTATAAAATCGAAGAAAATTTCTTCTTGGCCTTGGTGATTTCCATAAAATCCATCAAAAAACACTTGTGAAAAATTTCGCCAAATACAACTTTGATTCTGCAGTGTATTTCCAATACTCTAATTGTAGTGTAGGTTTAACGGAAATTATACTTTCTTCGAAAGGAACTTTACCGAAATAATTCTTTTTTTTCGTGAATCAACATTCTTACACTACGACGCACTATTTTGCAGTTTTTAAGGATGATTTTTTGATTTTCAATGGTTGGTTGTAGTTGTTTATTCGTATCGCGTTGTGTGGATAATATCAATTTGTTCGTATCCGGCACTATTTTAAACCTTAACACAGTGATGGGTATTCGGGAGAATTACAGGGAACAGAAAGGACATCGAGGGTGGGATTTTCACAACTACCAGTGTCTACATTGAAAACTTTATCGACACAGGGATAAGTCAGGTGAAATCTATCGCATTCATAATACAAATATTTTAATTTTTGATCAAATTCTTTAAAGTGTTCGATTTCTCCATTTCGGCAAAAATAGGCATTGATCTTATGCGGATGCGCAATATAACAATTTTCGTTTTGCAGACATCGGGTTGTAGACAGTTTATTCCTCTTTTAAAAGTCAGTGCTTACATTTGATAATTTCTGGTAATCCGTAATTACAAACGATGTGGGCATCGTCCACGTAAGGCAATCTGATTTTGTTCAATTTGTCTTCACAAACGTAGCCAATATCCCGTTCCATCCTAATCGCATCATTGTTCGTACGGTACATAGTGCCATCAAAAATCATATTCTTTGGGCATACTTCGCAAAATCCATTTACGATCGCCCCTGCATCTCATATACATATACACGAATTTTTTTTTGTTTTTGTTTCCGGATTCGGAACCATTGATGTTCATCAAGTTGCAATACTGTTCGTTCATTATTATGTAATCGACTTGGTTCGGATAACTACACTCAATGTACATCAACTGCAGGCCATCGGAAATTCTCAGATTCGGGGAGATCGATGCAAAGTTGAAGGGATTTAAATCACAGCGTAGCTGGATTTTATAATCCGTCCCGACTTTGACCAGTTTCGGTGAAAATGTTTGCGTGTGACTACGTCTGAACCATTTTGGTTTCTCGAAATACCATCCCTGTTCGTGAAGTGTTTTGTCCAATTAGCCGACTAAATTCACCTCGATTTTCGAGCATTCTGAATTCTCTACGCTCGTTGCAAAAACTTCGTACTCGCCATACATATTCGTTTTACCCAAAGTGATAAATTTAAAATTTTCATTTTTGACTGGGTTCAACCTAAACAAATCTTTATCCGATTTCATGGGATCATATTTTGGAATTTTCACATGTAGTAAAAAAAATACACCACAATATTACAAGCGATAATATAGCTTGAACAATGATGCTACTCGTGTAGGAATCCATCAATGCGTTTCTTTCTCTATCTCACACACACACAGACTCTCTCTCTTAGGGAACAAAAAATTATAACAAAGGATTACTTTCAAAGCCAATGTATTTGAAAAATACCCGCCAATATCGGCTGCTTCAACACAAATAAAATCGTCAAAATGACCACCCATGCAATAAGGTAGGAATAATCAAAGGTATTTTTAAAAGCATTTACCAAAATTCGATTTTGTAGTTCAGACTCGATGGCTTCCAGTTCCGAAGGTAGTTGGACCATTTTGCCAAATTCATCCACGTAAATGAACCACGATGAATCGATGGAAAGGAGCAGATCGACTAGCCTAGGTAAATTAAATTTATGTTTGAGATAAGTATTAAATATTTTCAAAATAATCAATTTCCATACAATTTCATTCATACTTTTATCCAGTGTGTATAAAACTCGACCATCGGATGTGTAAGTTAGAATCAAAGGCGTTGTACCAAATATCACATAATTCAAATGCTCGATATTGAGCGAAGATTTTGCTACCGAGCATCTTTTTTTTTTTTTTTTTTTTTTTTCTAATTATCGGTCAAAATCATCAAAGAATTGCATCAAATCCACTCTAGAAGAAGGTGCATAATATCCGTAAAACTAGACGTTTTCGCGTAAACCGAGCGCCGCTTGCACCACGAGTTCCGTGAAACGTTCGACAATCGTCAATTAACGATCGTGGGGGATGTGGAAAAGACATTCGACTTATGGTACGCTGCTGCCAAAAATATTTTTTGTGATATATTGAAATTGATCGAAAGCAAGTGTCACGCAATGGTTAAATTACAACTGCTTATACCTACATTCAAATAACCGATCAGTTATCGTGCGTATGAAATTCATTTCGAGAAATGGAGGGAAAAAAACACGATCATCATTGATAAACATGCTCGTTTGGCCGAAATTCACTACCGCCTTGGCAAACATCAGGTAACACAAGAATTCCGATACATACGGATGAGTATTTTTCAAGGTTTAGACATTGTTCAACAAACGGAGCAAAAAGTGCGCAAATATTTTATTGGAATTTTCCGATGACAACAATTTTGATAATTGCAGATCGATCGATAATGCTTTGGTCATTATTTTTTGTGCGAATAATCCTCGTATTTCCTTATTTGTTTTTTCCTGTTAAATAAAAGAGATAAGTTTAACTCTTCTTTACAAATCAGACGTGATGGTGAAGATTCCGATGTGGTTGACTATTCCAGATACGACGGTATGAGAAAAGGATTTCGCAATCAGAGAATCGCCAGCAGATATGAAGACGATCGCAATAATCGACTTAGACGGCACTTTAATAGACGAACGAAAAAACAAAACCCATGGAGCCAATCATTTCATAGCGACTTCGGCAAAAGACTTTAAAATGGTGTGCAACGAGGTGCACGCAAAAAAATTTATCGAACAGCTTCCGCAAGCCAATAAATTTGCAAAAGTTTTGTACGGGTTGCACAAAAAAACTAAATCGGTATCTATCGTTCACCAACAACTTCTGATAACGATGGGCCCGTACATTTTAATAGACCATTCGGTGCGTCATTTGAATACCGGTGGTTACGACTAATCGGAAGACGTTAAAAAAATACTATTACGTACCAAACACAAAAAATTAAAAAAAAATAAAATTAATCATTTACAACTCATTACTGAATGATTTGTACGATCTGGTAGATGATTGGCACGAATCTACCAGTTAACTCACTCGCCCATCAATGTCGTATTTTTTTTCATAATCGTGCAACAGATTAATTAAAAATGCTTCTTGAAGAGCCGTCCGATGTAATGGCAGTGTCCACGTATGCAATAACTTTGTAATCAACTCCTTGTATTCGTCAATGTTTCTATTCGAGTTGCTTCTACACATCCAGTTCTTGCAGTGAGAATAAACAAATTTTTTTGAACTCGAGAGTGTCCCTAGGAAGGAAGACCTTATATATACATGGTTTCACACCCAATTTTTTATTTTATTTTATGTGTTTGCATTTGGCAATTGTAAATTTTTTTTTTCTCATCAAGAGATACGTCAATGGAAATAACAGACTACAGCAAACCATGATAAATAAAAACGAATGTGTAATGAAAAATAAAAAGAGACAACATGTGGCCAAAAATAACGATGTAGTTTCCCAATAATAACCGACTATTAATTCGCAATTGCTGGTAAAATATTAGAAACTTTATCTTGTTCAAGCAAATTTTTTATGTAATGATATGTGCAAAACTTGCAAAATTCCTCAATTTCTACTACAACACAATATGCGTCGGAGCAATAGCCAAAAATTTGGGTAACTTCGTGAGTACCAGGATGCCATTTGCGGTTATTATGCTGATGAACCAATGTTGTAGAACGTTCACGTTTAGAAAATTTACCGGGCGGTGTTTCACCAACATAAATTCGGTATTCTGTTGGTCGCTATCGTAAAATCTTGATTCGACGGAGTTAACTTTTGGCTCGGTCTTGCAAAATGTTTCCCAATCGTCCAAAACATTACTAACAGCAACATCGAAATATTTTCATATATATCTTTCATGTTGGAAAAACCATGATGAACGCTCTTATGCCATTGTTTTTTTAATGAAAGTTTTTTTTTCAGCTAGTTATGCAAGGCATCCAACGAGGCATTATAAAAAAAAAATCACGACCACGGTGGTCACGACGGCATCAGCTAAGACAAATCACGCACTTTCGAGCCAGCACTTGATACACTTGCAAGTATTAACATACAACATGTTTTGTAATCTGCAAGGCTTCCGTGATAAAAATGGCGAATATGTTCTGAAGGAACTGGCAGTCACCAACATTGATGGTTTTACCGAAAGGCGGCTCTTCAAATCTCCGTATCCATGTAAAGCATTGGATGATGTAAGTAAAAAGACAAACTATTGGCTGAACGAAAATATCCCCCAATTGGCATGGCAAGGTGGCGAAATTCCCTCTGAGAAATTGAAAGAGAATTATTTCAATTGATAAGGAGCCATTGCAACAAATATATAATATTTGTTGTGGGTTCACTTCAAATACAATGGCTAAAGAAGTTGTACAAATTCGATCACTATCTCGAAATTATGGATTTGCAAAAAACTTACAAATGCCCATCATTTAAGACTTTGATAGCAATATATGGAAATGCAGACCATTATGATTGTTGGAGACACTTTCGTGGATTTATGTGTGCAGATAGAAATTCGAAATTATTGCGTTTGTGGTTCTGCGATAATGTAGTGGCAAAATTGGAAGATTTCCAAAAACAACGAAATTGAAATAAAATGTATCAAAGACTTTGCATTTAAAGTTTTTGGTGTGGGTTCACAACAGAAGAGATAGTTCGGCTGGATTGCTGCAGGTCGAATCTCCACATCCGTGGGCCAACTAAAGAAAAGTTTCCATGGTTGGAGTGACAAAATGCGGGAATTCCCTTCAATAAAATTGAAAATGACTGACAAAAAAAATCGCATTCTCTATAATATATTATATATTTCACAAACGTATTTTTTTTGTAAATAAAAAATGTTTACATTTTGTTTGTAAATTAATTTTTTTTTATTTACTCGAGATGTAGTAATTGGTTACGTAAATTTCCCACGCCTATCAAAACGAAACCAGATATTACTCTTGTGTTTGTCAAGTTATCAGAGTAGGCCAACATTAATCCCAAAACTGTAAAAATAATACACTTAGGCCTATCAAATAAACTTTTCTTGTTTCCATTCTCTTATCCTTTTACGGCAAAATTGTGGTATTATGGTAATGGCAAACTAGTTAGAATTCAACTACTTTTAATAAAAAATATATAAAAGTTTGAATTTTGAAAGGGTACCAATTATAGTTTACCAGTCAAAGGTCAATTTATTTATTTGTTTTTTGTATACATAAGCCATTCGGATTTTCACAAAACCATTGCAACTGCAACACAGTTGGACAGGAGATCTCTTCTGTTGTCGAATTATTTAACAGGTATTGTAAAAACGGCTCGAAAAATTCAACATTAAAATAATAACTCATGGGGAATAATACAGGAAGTTTGGAAAAGAGCTGGATTCGATATTCTAACGAATATGAACTCACGAAATATAACGTCTAGAATAC